>VZTJ01001265.1:880197-954781 GCA_013397795.1 Orthonyx spaldingii
AAAAAAAAAAAAAAAGGCAGATCTATGATAATCTGAGGTTTTCAAGTATCACAGACACCTCTGTATAAAATCAGGGTCCTAAACTTGCATACCTAACTAATGCTGTCCATTCTCTATCCTCACAAGCAATTACACTGAAAGTAATGAAATTAGTGGTGGGAGTAAAAGCTAAAGAGCTGGCTTCTAATTCCAGGTTTTCTCCCTCAAGGAACAAACAAGAGCTTGTGGGCTCTGTGATGATCCAGGGACTTGCAGCGAGGACAGAGAATTGACAGAAGCGTCAGGTGTTAGGAATCACATCTTCAAAAGGTCAGATCAAGGGAGTGAATTCTCTGAAAATAATGATGATGACAACTGCATATATTCAGATTTCCTGCTGCAACTATTAGCAGCCTGCATGCAGAAAGATTTCAGAAGTAGGCATCCTTTCCTTTTCCTGCACAAATTTTATTAATTCAACCAAAGTCTGTGTGGCTTCAGCCTTAATAAAAACCAATAAAATTCTGGGATGATTTAGGCTGGAACAGAGTGACTTGTCTAATCCAAATCATTCCATTCAATCCAAACTGATTTCATTATCCCTAAGTCATTTATTTAAATAAATGGGAGTCAGAAGAGATCACAGAGTTTAATTATTGGAAACACTGGTTGGCACTAAGTTTGGAATTAAAATTACTCGCTTTGAAGTCCTTAAGTGCACAGTGTGACAACACCAGTTGTCAAGGAATGTTTTTTCCCTTAGTTAAAAAGGACAAGCTGAGCACAAAGTGCAAGAATGAAACCTTGAATTACCCACATGAGACAGTTCATCCTGTCAGCTGGAGAGTTACCCACTCTCAGTTCTCTTACCAAGTCATTCACTCCTCTAGGCAGGGACAGGTGCAAGAACTTGGGGACAAGTTTCCTGGAATGTACAAGTCTGAAATGACACCATACAGAGTCTGACTGATGATTCAGCAGGATTGGCCTCACTGTTTTCCTACTGCTGTAGGAAAACCAGTTGACCCTTTGCCCCTGGTCACCTCCTTGTCCTTCAGGTGTATAAAATAGAAAGGTTTGGTAATGGTTTTACAGCTGCTCTGCCACACCTGACATGTTCTAAAACAGAGTCTCCTCCCCAGACTGAAAACTCTACTTTTAGACTCCCCCAGTAAACAACTTCTCCATCTTCTTTTTCAATTTAGTTGCCTCTCTCTGCCTCTTCCTTAAACTCACTTTATCCCTCTGGAGATGCCCATTTATCTGCAGCAGAGCAGGGAGAGAGACCCTTCTGGAGTGTCAGACCATCCTTCAAACAGCCAAAGTGAAGGCTTGGGTTCACTTGGTGATAGTTCAGAAAGGTGGAGGAAAAGGAAGATATGAAGTTTGGCTTGGCAATCTGGAAGCAGTCACTGGCCCAGTGAAACAGAGAGCAAACAGTGCTGTGTGTGCAGTGTATCTGCAGTGACTGTGCATTACAGTCAGTGAAATGGGCTGAATCCACCTTGCTTTGAGATTTAAACAGTAATACAACACTGAAAACGACTTTAGAAAAATATCTGGGAAGGAGTCGGTTCAAGTATTCATCCTGGACATTACTATTGTCTTAAATCATGATGTTATAAAAACCAAACCCTCCATCCACAGAGGAACCTCCTTTGTGGGCACTGCTGGTATTTCTATTTGTAGATCGTTTTATTTTGAAAAGAAAGAGGTATCCAGGTTTTTCCAAGCAGACAGCTGTTCTGGGACATTCCTGGGAGCAAAGATCCTATTGTAAATCTAATATATAACAAGTTCTACATCAGGTTCTTTGCTACAGATAAATGGTTTTTTCTGGTTTTTTTCTCGTGGCAGTTCTAAATTTGCCGCTTTCACTTTTGCCCCAAAACACTGTGTGCTGCAAAGCATGCCAGCAGCTCACCTACTACATTAAACAAAACAAAAGACAAATGTTCAGCTTAGCAGAACTTCTTCTTGCACTGAGCAAGGGATTATTAATACAAGTATCAGAAAAGAAGTCTGTTTATTTTACTGTGCTCACCTCTACAGAAGCAGACAGATGTAGAAAAAAAAATACTGAGGCCTAAATCTCTCTCCAGACAAGTCTTGTTACACAGAGCTGTTCAGGGCAACATATGACATTTGGCTAGAAAAATTACATTCAGACACACATCAAACCATAACAACAGTTTAATGTATCTTTTTTAATTGTACAAAAGTCCCACCCCAATTACTCAAACATTAACAACTGATCCACTCGATACAAAACCAATTCATCCAGGCAAAACAGTAGAGGAATGTACCATTCATTTTTAATTAAAGATTATCATTGACAATCATAGTATGCATGGGTTTGACTAATTATTATTCTAACTGGTGTTTTGTCCTGGGCAAATCTCTCCACACCTTGGCTACGCCGGAGCTCACTTGCAGTACACACATGTAAAGCTGTCTACAGGAGCCTTTAGAAACAAACAGTGCTGCTTAGTTGCAGCTGTCACGAGTTAAACAACAACATTGAAATCATGTAGAAATCATCAAGGACATTCAAAATGTCAGATGTGAAGCCTGTGTGACAGGAGGGGATTCCAAATAACTTTGTCCCCAACCTACACAGAAGGTGCCTTGAAGGCCGCAGAAAACAATGCAGAGGCACCAGGCCTTTCCACAAATTCCTGCCCTTCCAAACCAGCACCTTCCCTTCCCTTCCCCTGCTGAATCCTCTTCTTAGGCAGCCAAGTCCATCAGCAACCCAGGCTGTCTTCACATCCTCTCACTCAGTCTTCAGGCTCCACATCACTTAACTCTTCTGTAACATCCAGAACCAGATTTCCTTTACAGCAAACTGATACAAACAACATCTTTCTGACTACTGTCAGGAACAGGAAAATGCTGCAGAATGCACGTGGCTCAGAGACCGCCATGGTCTGGGGAGCCAGGTAACCTCACCAGAGGAACAAATTCAGAGTCATAATCATTTGTTGCTTCCACTGGAAAACCTTTTAGGAACATGGGCTTTGTAGTGCTTGGGAGGCAGAGCTGTGAGCCTGGTAGCTCAAACATTGATCATAAAGTGAGGCAGGGGACTAATCCCCTGTTAGCTGTTGTGGCTGCTCAGTGATTGAAGTGTCACTCCACGCTCATTAACTAACACTCAGAAATAAAAACACTGCTGCCTGCTCTCAGCTCTTCTCCAGCCCATTTGTTGTGTATAATACACAGATTGGTCTCTTCTTGTTTATTCTGGGGAAGAAGGAGGTTGGCCACATTCATGAACCACCCCTGAATCCTCACTGTCAGCTTCAGTAGCTAAAATGAAGAATAGAAAAATGTCAGAGTTAAACGCAAACAAAGAAGCCAAGATCCCAAACCCTCTGTTTCAGTTCTTGCACACCTGGAATCAGTCACATTTCCACATTTGAAGCTGCATTGGAATAGAAGTTTGAAGCAAACACTTCTGCCCATTTACCCGCAGTTGTGGAGGTTTCTGGAGAAATGATGTTCCCAAGTTTAACTGCAGGTTGGAGTCGGTTCCATTTTGGAAAAAAAAAGACATTACGCAATTCTAACACATCCTTATGCACTACACATTGCAGCTTTTCTCTTTTTTCAAGCATCTTGAATTCCAGAATAAAAGAATTTATTCATTTCACTCTTCCCTTTACATCTGCACCTTCTGCTGCCAGGCTATTTTGTATGACCTCACGCAGAATTATCCCCCCTCGCTGGGTTACAATTGCAAATTCCTACATATCCTGGAGGACAAATGCTATGCAGTAGAATTAATTTCTACTTTCTCCACAGCACTGAGGAAACTGGATTGTTCTCTGAGCACACAATCCATGATGCATTGTTTCCTATGGCACTGTGCCTGGGCTGTGATTTCCCTGGTGTGTGTTAAGGGCTGAGGTCATTAGATGGCATTTTGCTCCCTGGGGGAGGCCGCTCTCCTGGTGTTTCTTCTCTATCCAGTTGCCTGTTTTCATCATTTTTTGGCCAGTACAACTTCACTCTACCATGCAGGACTGGATTTCCTCCATTTCCCTCACACAATCCTGTAACTTCACTCCGTGTCCCCCACGTTTGTGTTACTTCCCGTTCCTTCCCGTTCCCTCAGAGTCCAACAGCAAAGCTACAGCTCCCTGCATGTCCCTGCCACTGCAGCATCCCTCAGATTTTTGTCCCCTCCAAATCACAAAGCCCGTTAATCCTTACACACACTTCCTGATTTGCAGGCTAGCCCTTGTTTTCCTCTCATCCCCTCAAACTCAGCCCGTATTATTTCACCTCCAGCGCACCAGTATCTCCTACATGCTGCCTTTACCAGTATCTTAAAATAACTTTACATTTCTACAATGTCTGTACACCCCCACACTGCCATATTCTCCATATTCCCCTTGTCCACCACATCTCCTGCTTCCTTATCTTTGGCTTTCCAGCCAGAGAAGGAGCAGGGATGCTCTGAGTGCTCGGGGGATGTGTCCCCACTGCTGGGCTCACTGGCAGGCACTTGGTGGTTGGCTGGGGACACTCACACCAGGCAGGGACACTCACACCAGGCACCCTGACAGCCAGGCAAACACCACGACATGGCTGCAAGCAAATGCTGGGGTGGGAGGCATCTGCTTCCCTTGCACATCAATACTGTGTAGGCATGGGATCACAACAGATATGTTTGGCTGAAAATAGCTAATGGGTTGAAGAGTTGTGAGAGGACTGACATTAACAGAAAATGAGGCTGCACGAGCCTTATGTTGTTGAGAAATCAGGAAAAAACCCCCCCACTTATATTTTGTCCCACATAACCACCATCAACATCTTTCAGTCCAAATGAGATCATTCTACTTCTCTTATTTCTCCTCCCTCTTGATTATTGTAATCTGTTTCATAAACAGTTAGCTTAACAATCTTTTATCCTCATTTTCAAGAAGAGAAAGTTTTATTTATCTGCATTTTAAAAAAATTTAAAATAAAAAAAAATTAAAATAAAACTGGCTATTTGCACATCCAATATTAGTGGTTAATTCTCTGAGCAGCTCTACCCTCTTGTGGTCACAGCTTAGCTGCAGCCAAATGAAAAACTTGCAAATATAATCACAACTATGTCCACATGTAGGCACAGTACGTGAAACAGACCTAAAATAGAGAGGCACAAAGACCTAATCAATGCCAGAAATTTAAAATCCTGTGGGAATCCATTAGAGATTTTGAAGATTCAATCTTTCTTTCCCAGCAATTAAAATCTAGGATTTTCAGATGAGCAAGAAATTTCATATTAGTCATGATAAGTGTTAGTCTGCATTATATTTTAACGATTTGTCTAAATTGAAATACAGCCAGATAACTGTTAAGATATGCCCTGCAAACTAGCTATGTAGAAAAATATTTTGAGAACGTCAACAGATCATTTTCTGGAATAATTCTGTGTCCTGGGGCCTTCAAGGTCTGCCTGAGACCGAGGTGCTTGTCAGCTGGAAAGCCCCAGCACGCCAGGCTGCTTCCCCTAGGTCAGCCCTTCCCAGAGCTGATCAATCTGTCCCAGGATTCAGGACTTCAGGCCTGGCTTCATCACAGAGGTCAAAACTAGCTAGGATCAGTGTCTCTTGGCTTTCCATCCCTGTGGTTAGATATTGAAACCAGGTTAAGAGTGAATCTCAGGGTTTATCTCATACTTCCTTACCATGTACCTCCTTGGTTGTCTCAGCCAGGATGTTCAGCGAAACCGGAGCTGGAATGTAGTGAATCCCTGCCAGAAAACTGGGTGGGATGAATGGATGCAGAGGAGTGTAGTATCCTTGATGGAAATCTCCAGCTCCATCTGGAACCTGTGGAAACACATGAAGCAGATCATCTTCCACCTAACGACTCCCTCCAGGAGTCTTATCCCTAATGATAATCTGCATTATCAGACCATTTCTGTGTTTTGGTCCATGTGCTGCCACGTCCACGCACAGACTGGCACGTGGAAAGCCTGTGCACAGTGTAACATGCTGAAACTGAGGAGCAAGAACTCCTCAGATCATGTCACATCAGAAGTGACCTTCTAAGTCCTTGTCACCTGTTCTGGCATCTCATTGGAGTAGTTGGTTTAAACCAGGAGCAGCCATCCTCCTTCTCAGTAACCGCTAAAACGTGACAAGGAATTTCTATAAAAGTATAATAAATCTGTTATTTATCATCTTGGGGCAGATCACTCTACCTTACCATCAACTGATGAATCGTACTGAAAGCAGGTCAGATTATTAACATCATCATTTGCTAATGTTTTCGTCATTGTAATGTATCAAAACACTGGGAAGTAACTGATAAGCAGGATGACTCTTCATGGTTACTTCAACAGAGAGAAGGCAGCTAAAAATCAAGCAGTATTAGCAGGGTAATTAAAAGCGTGCTACTCACTGATACAGTGGTTGCATTCCCTGGCACATAGTTGCTAGGAATGTGTCGGAATCCTCTCTGAAGTGATATCCCTGGGGGTGATGGTGCTTCCCCACCGCTAGACTCATTGATGGCAAATCCCAGGGAAAATGGGTGGTAAGGATACACCCCAGAACACCCAGGGTACACTTTCGGGCTTTCTCTCTCCAGGTATTCTGGGTTGACAGTGTATTCTGGAGGAAAGGCAGCATGAGCTAGGAGACAATGAGAAAAGAACAAATAAAAATATGCATGTAATTTTATTGGGTTATGTAGGAGTAGCTGCAGGAACTAATTCCACTCTCAGACAGGAGAACTGGGTCCTCTGGTTTCATGTTTAGCTCCCCATGAGTTTATTTTGTGATTTTTTCAGGCACTAAGGAAAGGTACAGCAGCTGACACTGTAACGCAGTTATTTTGCATTCTTTTCTGCCTTGTGCACTGTAAAGTTTGTCCTTAGTAAAGCACTGGCTGCAGAATCTTATTCTTTCAGTACACCAGCAAGAACAAAACAACCTCTCTTAACTTCTGACACTAGCGGTACTTAAAACAAAATTCCACAGAAATAGCAGAGTTCTAACTTCAGTGTTCTAATAATGGAGTCCTATCTGTCACTTCTTAAGTTAATTTACAGCACACTCAGTTCTAGGGTCATACACAGGCAACTTCAGAAGCAGAAATGAGTTATTTCACGTTTTATCTTGCATCTTGAATCTTGTATGGCCTCTCTGAAGTCTTAAGAATAGACGCACAGTGGCTATTTGAATGTGAATAGGGTCCTTCTTGTCTGCCCATCCTCCAATTGGTAGAGAAGGCAAAGAAATTCCTTCGAAAGCAGGTTTACTTCTGGCATACCACAATTTGTGCCTAATCTCTTCCTGAAGTTGGTCAGCAGGTTAAAAATGTTAAGGCAAGGGCTGACAGACATTTCTATAGCTACTGTCATCTAAAACATCATTTTATTCCAAAACAAAGCTAAAAAAAGGGAAGCTATTGACAGTAATCTGTGGGGACTACAGATGTCCAAAACAAGTCTTTCCCCTGGGCTTCTCAGGACAACATTTTGTCTTGCAGGCTGCCAGCTCTCCAGAGGCTCAAATGCATTACTACTGCAGTCAGCAAGGATTTCTGCAACATTATTACAGTAATAGAATGGAGTTACTATAATAAATAGTAATGAACTAGACAAGTCACATGAAAGACTCTATTAAAGGAAGCAATTTACGAGGTGACAGACCATACAACTGCTCCACCTGCAAAGTCTATGCCCTGCTCTTAAATACCACATGCACTTTTACATCAAGTCATCCCAGCCAAATTTAGTTTTTGCTACAGGTATGAACTAAGGCAAAAAGGTCTTTTTCTTTTCCAGTGCTACCATAAAACGCTTGCTTCAGACAGCTGCAGCAGTACCTTCCCCATTTACCTGCCACCGCTGAGTTTTTTAGCTTTTTTGCTGCTGGAATCTTGTGCCTGTGAGTTTGTGAACAGTGCGACAGCACTCGGAGAAACACGCGGGCAGACCCAGTTTGGTTGCGCTCCCAGACAATTCCCCTCCCTCCCAGTGAAAAACCGCTCGCTGAAGCTTCGAGCTCTCGAGGGGCGGCGAGGCCGAGCACGCTGTTCCCGCCCCTGCGGAGCTGCCGAGGGACCGCGATGAGGCCGCACACCCAACACGCCAGCCCGGGGCCCTCTGGGCACGGAAAGCGGCGCAGAGCGAGGAGCGGCTCTGTGGCAGCCGGAGCCCGAGTGGCAGCGTTAGACAGGGGAAAGAGGGGAACACGGGGAGATGCTGGGAAGAGGCTTTGGGGTCAGGTCCTTACCGTCGTCCCTGAAGGGAGGCGGCGGTGGCCCCCAGCACGCCGTGCCCTTGCCGTCGGGCTGGCCGCCCTTCTTCCTCTCGTGGCTGCAGGGCTCGGGGGCGCCGTCCCGCCGGGCTGCCTGCCCACGGCCTCTGCCCGACGGAGCGGCCTCCGCGCCCGCCCTGGCCGGCGGCTCGCTGTCCTGCTGCTTCAGCGCCTTCTGCGCTGCCATGATCTTCTGCCGCTGGGTGATGAGCGAGCACTTGTCGCACAGGCACAGCTTCCAGCGGCAGTGCCCGGCGTGGCCCTTGACGGGCACCACGAAGCCGTGGTTGCGGCAGCGGGAGCACTTGGGTGCCCGCAGCGCCTTGGCCGCGGCCTCGGCCGCCGCCATCGCACCGCCGCGCCCGCTCTGACCCCCGGGCCGGGCTCTGCCCGCCTCTGGGTTCTTATAGGGGGCACGGCGGGCAGGAGAGCCCATGGCAGCGGGTGGGAAGTGCCCTCGGCCCCGCAGCCCCCCTGCCCTGCGCCAGGCGCGGCTGCCCCGGGCACCCCCTGCGCCCTTTGGTGCGGGCGGGAGCCGAGCCCCACCTCGGGGGGCTGAGTCGGCAGGAGCTGCAGGGGAGGACGGGCCCCGTGTGCGGATACATCGGCCTTTGCTGGTGCTCGCAGGCATAGGGGGTTTGAGTGAGCCAAGAGAACTGCGCTGCCCCTTACAGTACTGCCCTAAAAGATGATTTTTCCTTTCGGCGCTTTAACATCTGCACCCACTTTCGTACCCCTCATGCATTCGCTTTTAATATGCACAGGACTTCAGTCCCGTTTTGTTTCCAATTTGCAGCATGCTTCTCTTGATCAGGAGGAGTGACTGCCTCTGCAGGAAAAGAACACTTTCATCATTCTGATTTTCAAAAGAAGGTACTGAGACGAAGGTGGAAAGCATATGTCATTCCAAAGACCTATCTCCTTTTCTCAGAAATAGTTATTCTCTGGAAAAAACGATAGGCTTACAATTAGAAACACAGGAATGCTCCAGTTCTAGTATTGCTTTGAAAGCACTTGTTATTTGTTACTGCTGGTAGCTGCAAACCCGTGGTTTACACAGTAGCCCATTTCAGGCGAGAACTCCCCGCTTTGCAAGGTAAGGCACAACACTGCTGCATTTCCTCACCTATACAATAGCTAATCCTGTTTTAAAATCTTAAGGTGGCAATGGCTTTTTCTGTGTTCAAGAGAACACCATAAAAATCAATCACAAAGTAGTAGTGAAGCTTTCTACTAAGTTTCAAGAGAACCAGGTAACATCTACCTGCTCTCTCTGAAACAGTTCTAACTGCAATGGAGTTGGCTTCACAGAACCTGGCAGAAGCCCTTGCCTTGGAGCAAATAATCCTGCAAAACCTGGGTGCACCCTTCAGCACCTTGGGGGTGAGACCCCAGTGGAGCAGGCCCGTTAGGATTTGGCAACAGTGTAGTTCGGCAACAGTCTTGGTTCCAGTCAGCAGCCAGCCCCTGTGCCCACCAAAGCTCAGTCAAGGTTTTCAGGCAAAAGACCCAGGAGGACTTTGCACCTAAGTCCTGCAGGTTTCCAGTAGGATTTTGCCTCCCGGGGAGATGTTTTGTAAGCGCAATACTGGCATAGGAGCCCGGACTTGCTCTTGAAAGCAATTCTGACACAAATCTTCAAAGGTACCCAATCCCTTGACCACTCAGCTCCAATCCCAGCCTGCAGATTTCACTGTCCCAGCTGCAGACTGAGCCCTCAGCAGCTGCTCTTTGGGAGAGGCTCTCAGCCCCATGCAATCCAGGATCCTGTGCCCTCTCCCATAGGAGTGCCAGCAGCTCCCTGTGCCCAGTTGCAGCCGGGTTTCCCGAGATGGCTTCCAAAGCTCTGTGTGGAGAGCCAGCCTCATGTGCATGGGCACGTGTGTGTTACCATTTCTGCCCAGGTCACAAAGGCACTTGCTTGATGTACCTTCAATAGAAGATGCTCTTCAACGCAGTCTTGAAGTGCTGCTTGCCTGTGCCGAGGCCTCGACCTTCCCCTACTCATTCTAAACGTTGACTCTGTATTAAATATAGACAGATAAAATATTCCTAATTTTATGCTCAGTATTTTTACTGCATGCTGGGGATGTGCTAATTTAGCTGTAGAATGAAAGGGGATGGATGACACATTTTAAAAAACTGTAATTATATCTTTTCATAGATACCCAATCTGTGTTCGTTTGGATACTTGAGCAGAGAGGGAGAAAGGTAGGCTACATGTATTTTCCCCAGTAATTTTCTGTTCTGAGTCATATAATACTGTTCTTCAAGACATTTACTCAAATACACAGAAATTTATCTCTTCTCTTTCAAAAATGCTATATCAACCATGGGCTGTACCAGATTCTCCACTAATTAAACCATATCTTTCAAATTCATGTGAATTTTTCTTTTCAACAACTTTCACCTGAACATTCAGGATTTGTTCTACTCTCCATATAGTTTGAAACAAACATAACTGGACTCGCTTTTTGTAGAAAAGTGAACATTTTACTTTGCTTGTGAGGTAAATCCTTATTTCTGCAGGCAGTTCAAAGAATTCTGTTACTCCAGTCCTGTTATGTGTTTGTATTTATATTTGAGTTAACCTAATCACACACTGTAAGCAAGACCATAATAGAGAGAAGATAGAACAATTTCAAAATACATTTTTGGAATGAGGTGTAGACTTGTATGTGGATGCAGCTTCATGTCTATTATAATTTTCTTCTTTGTTCACATTGGAAAGAAAATGAGGCACAATAAAGACTCTTTTCTTTAAAACTTACTTTTCTCTAGCATTTTATGTAACATATGGTGTGAGTGGAACATAAAGTGTGCAAAGAGTTGTGTATTAAAGTAGCATTTAAAAGAATTATTATCGTGCCAAAATGAAAGGAAGGCAACCTGCTGACTTTATGTTATTGAAATCAATAGCAATAATATTTCTACTCCTTCCCAACTTCTGAATCATATAAAGTGTGTGGTTTTGGTGTGCAGTTTGCTTTGTACATGAAACAGTGAGGAAAAACAATGACTTAGCTTAAAGGGAACAAATCAAAAGACTGCCATAAAAGTGAATAGCAGAAAACTGGGGTTTGGGTTTCTTTCCTCCTCAGACTTTCCAGCTAATACTCATACAGTAAATGTGGGGGTTTTTTTTGGCAAGAAAACTGTTCTGACATTTCACAGAGCAACAGTGACTTAATCAAGAAATTTGTTCAGTCTGAGATCTCCATTAATAAATATTTCCACGCTTGGTTCAAAATACATTTTCTTATACATAAAAACCAAGAGTATCTTTCAAATTTTTAAGACATCACATATGAAGATAAAATCCTCTGTTCAAAAATTATCTTTTTACCTTTGTAGTTTGGAAGTGTCCATTACGGACTCATTATATAAAAACTGATATAACGATGGTATTATCAGCTCTTCTGCTTTATAACTGCGTAGAACTGTGTTTACAGCCCAGTCAGGGCAGAATCGACATGGGGACTTTACCTGCAGGGGCTGAACTGCCCTAGGAGGACTCTCACCTTCACCTGTCCCAGAATATCATTTTAAGAAGTAGCATATTTAACATCCTCATATTTAGAATGAATAAAAAAATATGGAAGTGTTCCAGACATCCTCTGGCTGACCTGCAGTTCCAAATCCCCCTCTCGCAGTGGAGCTGACAGCAGCACCCGTCCATCAGTGCTGTCACAGAACTGCAGGGCTCAGCTCTGCTGACAAGCTCACGAGGCTGGCTGATCCTGCCCAAAGCAAGCCTGCATGACAATGAATAAACTTCTTCCAGTCACTTCTCTACACTGTATTTTCCACTTTTCTAATCAGTGTGAAATTGTACTGTAGTAAACATTTTTTTCCAAATGTGAGGAAAAGTGCAGCGTAGAAACAGTGCAATATGATTATACTGTATCTACCTTGAAATTTGAAATGGCTGAAATGTGCTTGGGTTACACTTTTTTTAAACCCGACCACAGTTAGGTTCTTTACATTGAAATGAACTGCTTTAGCTTTTCATTTATCTTTCAGCATCAATTCCTTTATTTTAAAACGTTATTTTCTGTAATGCAAGCAGGAATTCCACTGAGGTGTGTGTGGGGGGGCTTTTGTTGTTGTATTTAAAACAGTTTTAACCAGAGCACAATTAGATGTTGACTTTCATCTGCTGTATCAAAAAGGGGAAACTCTATGCTGTGATCAGAGAAAATTGGATGGAGTTTATACATATTTTTAAGTCTTAAAAATGTATCAAAGTTATATAAGCACTTCTGGTTTCTTTAACAAACACAACAAAAATAAATCTTGAGTACTTAAAATTGAGTATCTTTTTAATATATAACAGTTCTTAAATATTAACAGCAGAGACTTTATTAGCAACACTGCTGTTTGTTCATTGTAACCAGGTCTTTATTTAAGAGAAAAGAAATAGTGATTAAACTGGAAACTCTGTGATCTGGTTATTTCATGAGTTCCAGAAGGATGGGGATAACCTGGAGAGAAATCAACCCCAGCAAGGAAACCAAACATGTACCAGTTCTTACTCTGCATCAATACACCTCTCATATGAGCAGGAAATAAAATGCATTAAGGGGAAAAGAGTGAGACAGACATAAATACATACACATGGATGCTTTCCCCAAGTAAGTGATAGAGTGTTTAAAGACCCCTATCTAGAAAAAAAGATCCATGGTAAAAAGCTCCTGTGGGAGATGTTCAGTCAGTTTGTAGTAAATAAGGATAACTGTATCATCAAAGTCTGATTATTTGCTTATATTTCCATGTCTAAGAAAATAATTATCCCTTCAGAAGAAATCTTTTGTTTCTTTAGAAGGTCACCTTTGTAGGCATTGATAGAAAGAAGAGAAACTGAAAACACAAAGAATGGTCCTGGTAGTGCTGTGGCTGCTGCAGGGGTGCCTTAGTTACAGCACCATTTTACTTCAGTGAGCTCCCAAATTTAGTGGGTTTTATCCTGGATACCACTAGGCTTGTCAATCAGTCTTCTGCCTAGAGAAATAAACACATTTCTAATCCAAAGTCCTCGTTCTCCTTCCCCTCAGCTATAGTTCTTGTCATATTATCTTAGACACAAAGAACAGAAAATCACATTTGAATTCTCCCAAACAGCAAAAAAAGGATTTCATGCAGAAACAGTCACGCTCTCCACAGTAAGTAGGTGGCCTGTTTAGAGTCATCTTTGCTTAGCACCTATTTTGTGCTGAAATTGTCATATTACCTTGTCAGCAAGCCTAAAGCAATGCTAATACATGGATAAGGCAGGAGACAGCTGAAAGACCACTACAAATATCAAGTGTACTTGCTGTGGGCAGGATTCCATTTGTGATTGTCAACACTGGTACATATCCCACATTTTCTAACTGCATTTCTCCACCTCACATCTGAATTAGATTTCAGAATGTCTGAAGTAACTTAAACAATGCAAAATAAATAAAACCATCTGTTTGCCATAATTTCTTCCTCTTCAGCCTGGACCCTTTGCAGATACTTCATTGAAGGAAAAAAAAAAAAAAATTGAAATGACCAAATAGTAGTTACTTACCAGCACAGAATGAGAAACTATCATCAAAATGTTTACCTTGGAGAGAGAACAGACAAGAGTGGTGATGATTAATCTCTAGCACGCGTGCTAAAATTGATTTCTGGTATTCACAGCAATAGAACATCATCTGCTCTTTGGGGATGGTTCTGGGAATTGATGGACTCCCAGTGAGATGATAGAGCTTCTTGCTGGCTCCTTAACCCTGTATGTCAGAGAGAAACTGGTTTGTAGTGGGGAAGAGAATACAAGCACCAGCAGTGATGAATTTACATTAGCTCATTCCAGCCAGGTATACTGAAGGGTGCTGTTTAAGAAGCATTTTTCTCTTTGTTATTTCCATGCATTTTTTTCTATGGACAATGACAAGATAATCTTTTCAATTTAATAGAACCTTCTAGATTATATATAGAGTGTATGTAGACATATATATATTTGAGGTATATTTTCACAGGAGAGGACTTCTGGAAATATGAACATAAAAAGGTAAGTTGAAAGGATGCCTGCCTGTCTCCAAACTGAGAAAGTAAATCTCTCCTGCCCTGGCAGACTTACGCCCTTGCTCTGTTAAGACAACTTGCATTTCTCTCTTTCCAACATGAAATATGTTGGTGAGCTACCTCAGCTGGCTCCTGGAACTTCAAAGTCCACTAACACAATGTAGAAAGTAAACAGTGGAATAGAACATAAAATCAATGTATTGATAGGGCATCGTCCTCTTTTCTACCTCCTCGATGCAACAAATTAAAAAAGAAGTCCAGTTGTTCAACAGTCAAGAGCAAATCACCTGTGGCAACAGAGATTATGGATGAGGAAGACATGAAAGCAGCAGACAGCTGACCAGCAGGTTTGACAGATATAATGGTAAGCATGCACTGGTGTGAAGCCAGACTAAACTATTTTCACTGCAGAAACAAGAGGGAAACCAAAAAGGCACATTTCCTTGGCATTTCATCATTTGTGATCATGAAATCGTACTGTCTTTCATCACAATAAATGTAACCATTTGCAAGATTAGTTATTATGAAGCATAGAAATAACAGAATCAGACAATAGGTTGTTAGCAGTATTTCCCTTGAATCTAAACCAAAACTGATTTTAAGTCAGGAAAGTTTAGTTTGATCAACTCCAGAAAACAAACAGAAAAAGACACCAAATCATCTCTTCAATTTCCCTGGAGCTGTGGGACCCAACTGTCACAAAAGGTTGCCTGTAGCTGCAGGGTTGTGCTGTTGGAAGGATTGACCTCCAGAGCAGTGGCTGCTGCAGGCAGTCCCTTGTTTACCTCTTTCCTGGGCCCCAGCGTGTTCCCCTGGGCGGCTGCTCTGCTCCAGCCCCGGCCCCTGCGGAGCACCACGCTCTGGGCAGCCGTGGCAGCATCAATGTGCTCCAGCTCCTGTGAGAAACAAGTTAATGAAAGTTGGCTTTCGTGAAGTGTTATATGAGCTGATGTTGAATATTGTAATGTTGTTAATATTGGGATAATAATGCATGTTGGGGAGTTGTTAATGTTGTTAATAGTAAGATGTTATAAAGTGGGGGTTGGTGTTGTGATAACCTGGCAGTGAGGTTGGTTTTATGAGGATGGTTTCATGTGTCACAGTGTGGGCTTACATTTGGACGGGCTGTGGCTGGCCAGACTTGTGAGACATGACTTTAAAAGGAGTAGAGCTTCATCCTGTGAGGACCCTGATGACCACCGTGAGGGGTGAGACTGTAAAACCAAAATGAATATACATGAGGCTGATGCAATAGCAGAGGTATAAAAGGTGGAGCCGCCATTTTGTGCACGAGCCTCTGGCGAGTTGCCATCCTCCCAGCGCTGTCCCTTTTTTGCTTTGCCGATTTTTATTTGTTCTCAATAAAACTGTTTATAACTCATTCCCACTTGGGGTCTGAGTCACTTATAACACTCCCACAGCAGGAAAGGGCAGCTGAGTGCCCCGCGCAGAGCACGCGGCCGTCACCCATCCAGGGCACACCCATCCATCTCGCACTGCTGCTTGCCCAGCCTCTCCTGTGCGTGTGAAATAACAGGAAATACAAGGCCAGCAGTGGTGGGAAGTCATGGTGCCTGATGGTCGATGCTGAGCAATGATCTCGCTTAAGGGTTTCTGGTTTTGGCTGAACAGCCGCGGTTGTCGCTTTCTACAATGTGTATTGTCATCTTTAAAATAACAGCGCCATCAAATACACACTTTTTTATTTAAAATCAGATACTGGAGGGTTGAAGTCTTATCAAAATCACACATTTAAGTTGAGGACAGGAGCTGCATTTCTGGCAGGAGGCGTGGTACACCTGCTTTGGCATTCCAGTGCAATAACCCCAGGACAGGGAGTGGATTTCATGCACACAGAGCTCTGCCTCAGCCATCCTTGGCCTCTACCACCAGAAACGTCCTTATTCCTGAAGGAGAGTTTGATTTCAAAGTAGATTGAGCCCACAAATTTCACGTTTTAGTCAGTTTGCGCACAACAGGACTGATGTCTTAAGGTTTATTAGGATTTCAGTCCCTTAACGTGTGATTCCTGTTTTCCCTGAACAACAAATCTGAAAATGTTAACCTGGAACACACTGGTTTTCAATATTTTCGTAAACTTCCTCACATATTTAATATAAGATTTATCTTTCAGTGTTTAATGGAATGAAAGCACTAACATGACTACACATAATAAAGTGAATTAATACAGTCACATAATGATAAGTGTTCCTGACTAAAGTGTGTATCTACAAAGTTTATTGAAATCACATATTTACAATATTTGTATTTTATTTTAGCATTCTTTACCTCTGTACAAAACCAAACAAGTTTGGTATTTTTGAGCACACTGTATTCTTAAGGTTGAAGTGTTAATGATAGTGACTCTTATTTGCAGTTGGCAGAAATGTTCACAGAATATTTACTGGCAGGCATCCAAAGATTTTCTGCTCTTTAATAGAAAATCTATACATGTCTGTACTGTATTTTAACTTATTAACCAGAGATAGAAGAGTGGATGTACCACCAATTAGACACAATATCTATATTTTACAAAAAGTACAAGTTAAAAAAAATTAATTTTCTTTAATAAAGAAATAAGACAACATCATAACTAAAATAAAATATTTGTGTCTATTCTTAATTCAGACAAGTCTCAGTCAGTACCCAGATCTTAATCTTCACTTTTCCCAAGTGTTATTAAGTGGTACCCTTTTAAAAACAAATTATTAAAACACAAATAAAAACATCTTTATCCATAGGAAATCTTATCTAAATGAGTTTCCCTTACTGTAAAAAATAGAATCATGAATGTTTGTGTTGAGGTAGTAAATAAAGGGTTATGTGGATCTTTAAGGGTGATTACACAGGGCCAATAATTAGGCAGCCATCCTCACTAAATTACATATTTTAGTCTTGATTTATTGGTCACATTATCATGACATTGATCTATCCAGCAGTCTCGTGATTCAAAATGGTGAACTGGTGAATATTATAGATTTTTAATGCCTTGATAATACATCTGGGGGAAAGAAGATGAACTATCTTCATTATCTCAGTAAGACAAGCTTTCCCATTTTTATAGCACTCTTCCACCTGCCCTAGCACTCAGGCACAGAGAATAAAAATAAATATTTGACGTGAGTTTTCAGGAATGCCTCATACACTTGTATTAATATTTTCATGTATCTATTAGCAGTACGAAACCTAGAAGATTTTAGGATTGTGTTTGGCTTTGCCACAGATGTCTTCACAGCAGTGACTCACAGGTAGCCTATGTTCAGCTAATGGATCTCTTCTGTGTTTGGTTTCCAAGTGCCGAGCTCCTGCTGTTGGTTTTTCATACATACATTATATGCTGCTAAATTTCATTCCATTTCTGTTATTCCAGTTGTCACAGTATCTATTTCTTTCCTGTTTGAGCCTTTAATCCTCTTCTGTGTTAGTAATATCTCTCAGTGTTTGCTTTCAGCAGAATTTCATTAGCATACTCTTTTTGTGTCAGTCATTACTGCAGATATTAAATAAGGCAGGTTCCAGTATTGATCCTTTAAGAATTACAATAATATCCTCCCTTGAGACAACAATTCCTCTTCTAGCACAATTAAGGGGTTTTCCTGCTTTAGCATTTTATTCACAACTTTCTTTGTAGAAGCCTGATAGATCCTATCTGCCTCACCTTCTACTGATTAAAGCAGTGGTTTTAATCAACAGGGATACATTCGCTCAACCTGCTTCACCTTTGGTAAACTTAGCTTGCATTTTGTCCCATTTTTCATTTTTTTTCTACTCACGTGGATGTTTTTCGTAGAGAAAAAACCTTCTAGATTCTTGAATATTGTTGAGGTCACTCCAATGTTTTCTGGTTATCCTTTTTTCCCCTTTCTGAGATCCTGGTGAGAGGTTTACTTTTCAGAAGTGCTCTGCTACCAGTCAGCAGCTTTATTAAAAATCCTTGCTGCTGGACATGCAATTTCATGTGCTAGTTCTTTCAGAACCCAGGGACAGAGATTATCCTGTCCTTCCAATTTCAGTGCTTTAAGCTATTTTTTTTTTAACCTCTCGTATGATAATTTCCATTTCGATATCCTCATTCCATTTACATGTTATATATATTTTTTTCTGGATAGTTTTATCTTTAATTGCAAAGTCCCTGACAAAGCAATTCTTACTAGGATTTATTTTCATAATAAAGGTCCTTTGATAAATCACAGTTTTATGTGAATTATTAGGCTTTGCCAAAATAAATTAAAACCCGATAGTTTTAGGGTTTGTGGGGTTTTTTTACAGTGAATTTAAACTTTACTGCAAAAAGAAAGAGTTACACATCCATGCATGTAATAGTTCTGTGGCAATGTCACTACTATCAGACCATGCCCATAGAATGCAAATACATCTGAAAATAACTTGATTTGTGATGTGTAAATGACAGAACTGAACAGGAAATACTGCAATTAGATTACTTGCAGAATTAGGGATTTCAGTCTGTTATCAGAGTATTTAATTCAGAAGCCTGCACTGCATCCCTCCAAGGTCCACAGGACAGAGTAAGGTTTTTTGGGAATTACAAAACTTCACAGATGTACAAAACTTACTTTTGCTATACTTAGTAACAAGGAAATAAGGAGAAATTGCAAGACTGTGTACCTGGCAGAAAATTAGACATAGGTTTCAAAGTTATGATTAATTTTCTCAATTTGAACTCTGGGCAATTGTAGATGAAAAATGATGAAGCAAAGGGTCTCCCTTTTACACTGGTTTCCATGATGACAATGGGGTTTACAGGGAGAAATACATGAGAACAAAATGATGAACAGTGGTGAAGGAAGACAGACTAGAAATGGAGCAAATGAGGAATAATTTAGAAAGAAAAAGTCTGAGGAAAAAAATGAAAGAGACGGCAGAAAAAATAATGGAGGCTACTTACAGAATTTACATAATGAAGTGAAAATGAGAGATATTGTGCCCAGAGTTTTCAGCCTGATTTAGATCAGTACTACAGCAGATGATTAATAGAAAAATAATGTGGGGACCTGCAGGAGGAGGGAATTTATATTTTTTATTTCTTTATGCTCATAAGAAGACTTCCAGAATATAGGAATATATTGTTAATTAAATACATAAAAATAAATTTAAAAAGGAAACAATAGGCTTGTTGCTTAGAAAGAGCTACACTCTCTAGCTGGCAGTCAGCAATGGAATACTGTATAACAGTTCTGGTGCTGTGGATATGCAGTTTAGGGAGTATTAAACCAGAAGCAAGGAGAAACTGGTTGATATCCATCTCTTTTCAGTAAAGACTATTGGAAACAAAAATTTTTAAAGACAAAATCTGACCTTATGTATGATCATTTTAGACTGACATGATGTAGAAGAGTCAACTCTGACTTTTCAGTAGAGTTAAAAAAAAAAGCTCTACTAAATTTAATGAAATTGCATGAAATTGATATCAGTACTGTCAAGAGGAAAAAAAACCAACAAAACTCATGAAAGAATCATACCAGTGTGCATTTCCAGTGGGGCAGAATCTGGCTCACAGATGTTCACGTGCGGGCAGATGGTGTTTGTATGTAACACATGTACAGACAGATACTCAGGCATAAATAGTGACTGCTAAAAACATAATTTCCAAGAAGACTTAAAAGGAGAGTTTCAGTATATGCTCAATTATTTCTTTTCTAAACTTTGTTGCTCCAAAATCTTTTCATGTACCAGAGTGACTTGACTGTAAAGACGAGGAACATCCTGAACTTTGGCATTTTGTGGAAGACAAGCCTCTTTCTATGTAAACATGGAAGTGGGGCACAGATTATCTGGACGTTTTAGTCAAAGTGCTGTGAAGGAAATAACAACGGCAGTTGACTCCTCAAATTCAGCCCCTCAAACTCACCGGCGGCGAGCAGAGTTCCTGCTGTTCATGTTGCACCTTTGTGGCCTGGGTGCCCTCGCTATTCACTGTTCTTTGTGTCTGCATCATGGAAGCCTGGATTAAACAAATGCAGGAGTTCCATTGCAGGAATAGGCACTGGAGCAGCAGAAATGCAGGAGTTCCATTGAAGGAACGCGGCGCTGGAGCGGCAGAAATGCAGGAGTTCCACTGAAGGAACGCGGCGCTGCAGCGGCAGAAATGCAGGAGTTCCACTGAAGGAACGCGGCGCTGCAGTGGCAGAAATGCAGGAGTTCCACTGAAGGAACGCGGCGCTGCAGCGGCCGCAAGCTCTGCCTTGGCCTCCCTCACGGTGCCCCTTCCCGCCCTGCAGCGCAGCCGCCATTTTGCCGTGTGAGGTGTGAGGGCAGAGCGTTCTCCCCTCACGGCCCTCAGCGGAGCCCCTCTGGCTCTAGGGGCTGGTGTGCACCTCAGGGCAAGGCAAGGGACATTTTATGGCAGTTTTCTTGCTCCTATGCACGTTTGGGTTGCTCAGGGGTCCCTGCATACCTGCCAGCCCAGGTGCCTTGACAGAACCCTCCCTGCAGGTCAGCAGAGGAGCTGAGGTGGGAAAAGGAACATGGTCGCCTCAGGGGGAACGTGGAGCCCAGAGCTGCTGAAGCAGTGCGTGGCACCCCTGGATGTGAAAAACACCCAGGAAGAGAGGAAGAAATAGAAAAGGAGACATAAAATATGGAGTAGCTAAAGTGGGTGTTGCGTTCCTTCCACAAAAGAAGCATGAACCCATCCTTCATGGAGGCACTGCCTCAGGGGAGGCACGACATGGCCACTGGGCGAGAGAAGTACTGCCACCAGCCTGGCAGATGGTGCAGGGCAGCAGTGCCAGGAGGAGCAGGCACAGGCTGAGAGGATCCCAGCCCTCAGGGGAAGAAGCCGCCGAGGAAAAGGTTAGTTTTTTTTAACTAAGGTGGGGGTTTTTACTGGCTTTTCTGGCATTGCCAAGGTTGTTGGCTATAGTCACTGTCATGGCGCCTCCTGTTTTTGTAGTACCTGGGGTTGAGGCAACAGCAAGTGGCTGCTGTGGCTCATTTGAATAGCTCGTGGCTGCTGCGGCTCAGGGGCAAAAATGAGAGGGGGAGGGGGAATCAGGCTAAACCTGGGGGGTTACATTCTCTCAAAAAATAAATCTCCTGAAGCCCTCTGCTCCTCAGCCTTTCCTTGGGCCAGGAGGCTTCTTCAGCCTCCTTAGCACTGGTTGAGTTGGTCTGTGCTGGTTATAAACTCTTCTGAGGATGAAAGGGCAGGGGCAGGAGGGCAGCAAGGACTACCAGCCCCTGGTGGCACTAGCCCTGCTTGGGAGCCTGGCACTGACAGCTTCATCCGTGGCATTGCCAGGTCTTGTTTGCCGGCCAGGGCCCTCCCCGGTGGGAGCTGATGTGTTGCTTCTTGCAGTCTCTGAAATCTTGTGACAAAATTTCTGTGTATTGCGGGTGGATCTAGATAAAGAATCCATGAAATGGGTTGCAGGGGGGGTGGGTGTTTGTGCTTTCTCAACAGAGTGCTGTTTCTAGAAATTCAAACTAAACTAGACAGTTCTGTCAAGAAAATGTTATAAGCTCCTGCTAGATCCTGTTCCTTTATGCCAGGCATTTGTGCTTTGTTTCTGGCACAGTGGCAGGGGAAATTTTCATACGGATAAAAGTATTCTTGGCAAGGAATAATTAAGAGAATATTATGGATTAGGTGGGTGTTCCCTGTGCAAGGACAGAGCCAAAGCAAAACTTGTGAGGAGAAAGAAAAGGCTGCAGTGACAACTTCGTTCTATTGCTGGTTGTGTTCTCAGTGACCTGTAAAATCAACAGAGCTTTTAGTGTTTACAGTGCATCAGGCATAATAATGAAAAAAATTGTACATGTACAATAAATTTGGAAAGAATGGAGTTGAAAGCACTGCTTCAGGAAGTGCAGCCATGTCCAAAAGAAGCTGCTGTTTTGTGCATGCGACATCTGTGTACACGGCCCTGGATTTCAGAGCACAGTACAATGTGCCTCAGGGGCCCTTGGTTTGTTGGGTTCTTGAGACAGCTGAAAATCGTCTCATTAATGTCATTATTGATAGCAAAGGAAACGTACTTAAATTGCTTTTCAGAGAGGATAAAACACATAATTAAACATCTTTCAGAATTCTTTTTAATTATATGGAGTCTATTTTTTTATCTTTTACTTGAGCTCCTGAACGTCTCTGTCTATCTAAACAGACAATACATTTTTAATTAATAGCCAGTAAAGACCTCGGGATAGAAACAGAATCCTACAAAAGGATTTCTGTTGTGCTTTAGTATATGAACAAATCTCCAAAGAAGACTCTTAACGTCCTAGTTTTTCTCTTTGAATATTCTTGTTCCTCTGAGTAGAATCCAGCCTGGACAGAGGTTAGTGCACTTGATGCCTGGCTGGGTCATTTTGCTGTCAGGTGTAACTGCACTTGCCTGTAGCATTCTTTCTCTTTGTTGGAAAAATGGTGTATTTTTGACCCCACACATCCCCTTTTCTCTCTGTTGCCAGCAGGCTGCGTGCAGTGCTAGCACAGCCAGAGCATTTCCACAGATTTTCCTGCAGTGAACTCCTCATAAAACTCAGAGTCGAGCAGGGCACCCCAGGCTGTGTAGCAAAGTGTTGCTGCTGTCTGTCTGTTCATTGTTACTGCAGTGATAAATATTCCTTTTGGGGACCACTCTTAACACTGGGAGCTGTGTTCAAGAAAGCAAAAGACTAAGTTCATTGGGGCACTTTGCTTATAGGGCTGCAAGCAAATGAGTTGATTAGAACTTCTCTAATCAATGCAAGATGCCACAAGCCACATCTCATCCATCCTTTCTCTAGAATAGGGAGACAATAAGATAAATTTATTTCCAAATCTCAGTATGCAGCCACTCCTCTGTCTCTATACAGTTAATTTCAAATAAAGTGTTTGTTCTTTCTGCCTTTTTCCCAATGTTTAGAATTTCAGATGGAGTCTATTTCCAAATGCCCTGTTATTGTTCATATAGGTTTAATTTTCCTTAGTCTCTCTCCAACAAGCTGGTATAACTTATTTGCTAAAACAACTTAGTTCTTTTTAAAGAGAGCTCACATTAAACCTATTTTGATTGCTTTTCATGCTGAATACCAAAGATGAAGTCTTGAGTGATTTCTGTTTTCTAAAATAGAGTGCTGAATATCTTTTAAGAAAATGATAATGGACCGAAGAACAATGACTTTACTCTGATGCATCTCATTTAGTCCTGCTGAAGTGAAGGTGGAGCTGTCTGACTAAAATCTTATGCACAGATAACTTGGCTTTCTACAGAGAGATCTATTTGTCTTCATTTTCTAAAGAAGCTTCAAAGTGTGTGACAGATATTAATTCACTTCTAACGTGCTCAGTCTGGGCAGTGCTTTCCTCAGACTTGGGGGGCGCGGGGAGTGTGGGGAACAGGTGGGTGTGCTGTGCCTTCATCCCCGCCCCTGGGACCAAAACACATCCACATGTCCTGAATTAGTTCCCTGTGTTGGCTGGAAATCCTGGGCAGTGGTGCACAGGTGTGAGTGTGGCATTGGGCACATTGTGCAGGTCGGGGACGGAGAGGGCAGAGATCGATGTCTGTCAAACCCCAGCGTGGGCTGGCCGCAGCAGTGCAGTAGGATACGCCCATAGCCCTACTGCGTGTGCCAGCAGCTCTCAGAGGGGTTTATTTGTCCCTCCTCACAGCGGGATTTACCCGGGCTTGAACCCGAGCTCAGGTCCGAAGGCTGTGGGATGGTTTCTTTTCCCTCCTCACAGCGGGATTTACCCAGAAACCAGAACTCAGGTCCGAAGGCTGTGGGATGGTTTCTTTTCCCTCCTCACAGCGGGATTTACCCAGAAACCAGAACTCAGGTCTGAAGGCTGTGGGATGGTTTCTTTTCCCTCCTCACAGCGGGATTTACCCAGGTTTGAACCCGAGCTCATCAGGTCTGAAGGCTGTGGGATGGTTTCTTTTCCCTCCTCACAGCGGGATTTACCCAGGTTTGAACCGGAGCTCATCAGGTCTGAAGGCTATGGGATGGTTCCCAATAACGCCGTGCCGCCTTCGGATCAGTAGATGGAGCTCCAAGATAAATCGTTCCAGCCCTGAAGCATTGCAATCAATTAAACATAACAGCTGTTAAGAGACCACAGTAATTACAAGGCTAAATGATATCCTTAAATAATCACTTGGGATTTATACATCTTATTCCTTAAATCTTATCATACATACATAGAGAGAAAAATAAAATTAATTCTGTGCCTCCCTGCCAGATCTCTCTGGTGTCTTTCCAAGTGTTTAGAAGACTGAATGATAGCCAAAGTCATACATGTACTCTTGGCTACAGTGCTTTTTCTTCAGCTGCCTACAGAAATCCAGTTTATAGAAACCTGCTTATGATAATGTGCTTTATTTTTAACCCTCTTAAATTCACTGCATTTTTCCCATATAATATGAAAAGGTAGTACTGACTTCTGTGGGTTTCCACTTTACCATGTTGGCCCTTGGTCTCCCAAATTATAGTCTATATTTAGTGCTATAATAATTGTTCAAAAATCTGACCCTCTGCTTCAGGGTACTTTTCATCGTTATTTAAATTGTCTCTGACCTCTGCCATTCACACACATGCTAATTGTTCCCAGTGTTTAAACGCATCCCTTAAAACTTTGGGAAGAGGAGACTCTTGAGTTCCTGATAACAGAAGAAACACCAACAATAAGAATTAGCCCCTTAAACTGTGGTGTCTATCAACGACACAATTTTCTGACAATATTTTTGTTGTGACAGCAGTAGAAGATTAACTGTCAGGGCCCCCAAAAAATGGCCTAAAAGTTATTAATTAAATTACTGAGTGTATGACAGGAATGACAATTTGTTTTATGAGAATTTGAGCTTTGGTAGAATAATTGTCAGAGAGATAGAAACTAATTAGAACACAGCAAGAAGATTGCCATGCAGCCTCTTTCCAGGTAAGTGAAATTGGGAAGAGTTAGGAGGCTGTGAGAATAGGCCCAGCAGTTTGGAGATCAAAGACAAAGTAAGGATTGACTCTTTCAGGAAACTGGGGTTAAGTCTGAATTAATATCCTGTTGTTCATGACATGGGATGGGAAATGCTGCTGGTTTTGTCTTGTGTTTGGCTCTCTGATAACCTCAGGAAGTACCAGTGAAGCCAGGCCTACTCTGTATTAATTTATTGAGACTCTGTTTGCATCCTGTTAGTTAACTAAACATGTGTTCGCATCTTCTGACGTGAGAAATCCACAGAGAAGCATTAGCCATATTATATATTAATGTAAAATGAAATTAATAGTGATGTGAGCTAATAGGCTGGGCTTTGAACTTTGGCTGCAATAGGGAAGATTTCTTGCTTGTTCTTCCCACTCAGACAGAGGGATGGCAAACTTTGGGCAGGTGGTGGGAAGATGCTGGCATCCATTGTGAATCCCAGTAGCAGGAATTGCTGAGATGATGGATCACACACCTTGGGGTTTCTCTGTTTCCATCTTCACTTAAATTCCTTCTGGCGATTTTCCCAAGGCTGCACCTCACACTGCAGTTTACCTTCCTGTCCCCTTGAAGGAATGAAACCCAGCACTGTGAGAAGAGCCAATTGACAGTGAAAATGATGGGACACAGATTTATTATGAATATTTCTCAGCGAGGTCATTCATTAGAGTACCCAGCTGACAGTAAAGTTGAGATAATGTTTCTTCCCATGGGAACAATGCCATGGAGAGGAGAGGACAGAAGCCATCACTGCTCTCCTTGCTGCAGGCCAGCAGGGAAATGCAGGTGTGTGTCCTGCTCCAAGGCTCTGCTGCAAAACGGCTGCGATTTAGGGGAGCAGCTCCCCCCTTCCGCTGATCTTGAGGGATGCTGCAGAGTCAGTGCACAGAAAGAGCCGGGCATAAGCTGTGTTTGCTGGAGTTTTGCAGTGGAAATTTTCTCTGAGGTTCTGCAGAGTTCACCTGCTGCGACCTCCTTGCAATATTTATGGAGATGTTTGGCTGAGCTTGTGAGGATCTGTAAATCCCCAAGAGATCTTCATGCAGGATTTCCATTGATGCCACTCGTAGTTAACTTTCACCAAAATCCTTGAGTATCTAAAAAACCAAGACCTCAAAGGGGAAGACTTGAAAAAACCCAAGAAATTAATTGGCTGGGAAAAGCAAAACTCCTTCTGCTGTTTGAAACTTCAATTCCATGTAAGTGTAACCCTTGCTACTCAGAGCAGCAACCTTAATCAGAACTGTGGCTGATTTTTTTAGCAATGTTTTTTACTGCAGTCCAGCTTTGCTATTAAAACCCATTCTTCTGTTATGCCTTGGAGGAGAGATGGCTCTGTTGGGAATAACATAAAGCATATTCGATTTCTTTTTTATTTAAAAAAGAGGTTAAAATAGCAATAGCAACCTTGTCAGAGAGCACTGGCTGGGGAGCAGCTTGCAGAAACCAATAGCCCTTGGGCTTGCCTTCAATGGTCCAGTCTCACAGGTGGTTGTCAACCCTTGGAAACACTGTCAGATTGATTGTTATTTTTAATTATCAAGGTAAACACTGAAAGTTAAATGAGAGCTAAGAAGCATGACTTGTCAGTGATACTGATATCTAAAATGCTTTAATGGTGAAATTTCCATCTTTTAAAACCCTCCGGGATTTTTTGCAAGAAAGGAAAGGACAGACATGTATATGATGAAATTTATGCAGATTTTGGTCAGAAATTGATATGGAACAGAACCTGAGTTCTTAAGCCAGCACAGGTGAGTTTGACTGTGAACTGTGGTTCAATCTCCACGTACCTGCTGAACAGCACCTTCAGGGAGAACAGCAGATAGTGAAATGATTTCTATTTAAAACATTTCATTCCTTCAAGTTGAGTCTGGTTGCACAAAGTGGTGAAGTAAGCTGAATAAGAATGATATCAGGAAGCTTCACAGGTAAAAAGGAAATACAGAACAAATCAGGAGTGTCTGACATTTCCCTTTCCACCTGGCATAAGCCAGCAGAGTAGCAACCACTCATTATAAGCAGTGCTGTAGGAGAAATTCTCCTGGAAAGATGCTGAATGTTCTTTTTTTTTCATTGCACCACCTGCCCCAAGGCCAAACCTGTCCAGAATTTTAAACATGCAGTCCCAGGCAAAAGTGTTATAACCAAGTACAGCTTATTTAGCTTTTCTTGAGTAGCAACAGCCTGGATATAGACACTGACGTTTCGGGGAACTGGCTGTCATATGTTTGTTAACGTGAGTGAAAAATCCAGAGCTGAGCCAAAATCTAGCAGCAACAGGAGGGAAAAATTAAGGGGAGGGGACCCATGTGCTACTGAGAGAAGGAAAAATGACACCATATCCCATCTATCTCCTACACCCTTCCAGCAGGACCCACAGACACTGAATGCTCTCTGGCTGTAAGGCAAAGAGCTGAAGCACAGAACTGCAAAACAGAACTGTCGCTCCCTCTTAGTGCTTTGTCTTTCTGCAGCCTCTACCTGGGAATCCTGGAGTCTTTATCATCCTTCGCTACTGAAACCTCTCCCTGGAAAGGTTTCAAAGGAATTAGGGAAGAGCAAAGAAATAAGGAAACAAATCTAGCAACAGAATTCCAGCTCCTCTCATAAATTGCATGCTGGCCTAAGCTTTAGCTGGAATTTCAAGGCAAATGTTAATGGTCTGATAAGCCTTATAGTCACAGGAAGGTTTTTTTTAAATGGAAATAGCATTGATAATACAGTGAATGGTTCAGGAAATGATCCACTTCAGACTAAAACTTCAAAGATAGACAGGCAAGGCTCATTTGCTGGAGAAACCGCCCATGTAAAATAATATGCCTGAAATCTCTCTGACCAAGGAGACAGCTTATTTCAGAGATAGTCATCCAAGACCTCGGCTAGTGGAAATCAGCATAGCTCGACTGATTGAATCCTGTGAAAACGTAATTGGGTAGAGTATCCCCTGCACTCCATTTCTTGGAGAGAGGTAAGGACAGGTCCAGTTCTTTTGGCAAAGAGGACAGAAGCTGTGACAAGGAATAATCTACAGGAGAGGCATAATGACAGAGAAATAAATTCATCTGTCAAAGGACTCAAAACAGTTTGGAACAATTTAAAAAATGCAATATAGCTGTTCATTTTGGAGAAAGTGTCATAAAAAGGCTGATCAAAAACTCCATCCGACTTTGCAGTAGAAAAGATTAAGTAAAATGATACCATTTTCAGTAGAAAATTGTAGGCAGAAAAAAGCAAAAGAGCTCAGCTCTCGCTCTGCAGAGTAATTACTAAGAGATACCTACTCAAGCTTTGTTCTGTCAGAGATGGTGATAACACTCACAGAGATACAGCCAGACTGTCTGTTTGGCTAGACAGCACTAATATAAACGCCATCATTTAGAAACTACCTCTCCAGATTCCATCTCCAGATAGAAATCTGCTAATGAACCATGATTCAGTTATATCCCTAATCGGGAAAATGTCTTCCAAGCCGTATTCTAACTGGGCAGTGTTTTTGCTTCCTATGTCCCAAAGACCAATTAAACATTTTATATGCAGCTCTGCTATAGATAATGAATGTACTGTACAAATTAAATCAATTTTGATGAGAAAAATAGCTTATGTTCTGCTCATTTCAGTAACAAGCCAAACTGCTGATTTGCAGGACCCCTCTGAAATGGAGTCCTAGAGGAAGAGAGCAGGGACTGTAAATCTGGGTGGCAGCATGACAGTTCATGGGATCAGCCATTGGAGAAATTGGTGCCCAATCTGATTCTGCAGCATGTCAGTCACAGAACAGAAATACCACAGTCGTAGTGGGCCTCCACCAGAGATAGATTTGGGCCACTTAACTCAGCTAGAAGGTCTGGAAAGGGTGAAGTCCTATCAGCAAAACTTGGAAATGGCTGGGAAGCATAAATTCATCCATTAACTGAAGGCAGGACTTTGTAACCCTCTTCTCTCATCACAGCCACATGGGTCTGGCTACTCCACTGCTTTTTTACCAGGTCAGAATTCTGCATTAAAATCTTCACTGCCTGAGTTTAAATTAAATCCTCTCCATCCTGGCAAAGAGAAAATACAGAGGAAATCCTAATGCAAAAATATCCATACAGTTCAGAATCAGGATAGAATTCAACCTCTGCACCAGACTTCAAACAGTGAACTACTATTTTAATAAAAAGCATTTTTCAGGAAGATCATGAAAAGCTTTCACAATAGTTCTCTCCTGGTATAATCAGGGAAGCCAATTCACTTCAGTCAGAGAAGAGTCATCCTAGCAGCATCTTAATATTAGAATGTAATTGACATTAGACCATTTATCAGTCCAGGTTTCTCTCCAAAGATAATTGGGTTTACATATGAGCCCACTAAAGATTAAAAAAAAAATGTGTTCAAAACACAAGGGAAAAAAAGCTGTTTATTTGTATCTGTGAAAGGTTTTTGTTGCCAGACATTTTGGAGCATCTTATTTTGTAGGTTGTTTCCTGATGGCTGGAATTCTGATTACTTATCCTCAGGAACTCAGTCTGATATTAGTTCCACTGATGTTGTTGACTTTGCTTTCATGTGCAGCGGGTAACGCTGGGGAAAAGCAGAAAGGATGGAGTCATTATGGATTCTGAAAGAAGTAAAAACAAACACTCACCACAGAACCCTTGGAAGAACACAGGAGACCCTGCAGCACAGTTCTGCTCTAACAACCCACTCATCCCCACAAGCCTTATCTTTTTGAGTGTGAAATGTGCTGGCTTGTGTGAGAGGTGCAGGCTAAGCCTCCAGGTAAAGGTAAGTAAGTCAGTGCTTTCCAACAAAAGAAAAGACAGAAGGAAATGCACAGTGCTGGACTGAAACTCCTGATAGATTGAAGTTCCCTGATCTACCCAGTCTTGAGGGAGGTGTCACTCTAGGAAGGCATTAGTCTCTGTCCCCATGTACTCAGTCCATATTTGAGGCTTTTGAATCAGCTGTAGAATGGACAAGATTTGCGGTGGTTCTTGGAGGCTACTGGATGGATTTTAGATTTTTTCCAGGCCTAGGGAAAGGAGATACTTAGGAAGTCACGCAGGACTCTTGAACAGATTGCCCAGATAGTTTGTGGAGTCTCCCTCACTGGAGATGCTCAAGAACAGTCTGGACACAATCCTGTGCTATGTGCTCTGGGATGACCCTGCTTGAGCAGGGAGGTTGGACCAGATGATCCACTGTGGTCCCTTCCAACCTGACCCGTTCTGTTTTTCTGTGACTCTGTGACTTTCCTACTTGGGAAAGCAGGACACTGAATGCATATCTCTGTGTTACAAAATGATTTTGAAAATCTGATCCTTGTTTTGTTTAGCTCACGCTGCCTGTGCTCTGGTTCTAAACACTGCAACTCCCAGGCTGGACTCAGAAAATCCATGTTGATAGAAGTTGATTAGGAAAGTGTCCATCAGGAAACAGAAAGCAGGAAATACAAGGCAGTCACACTCCCTCCTATTCACACACCCCTCTCATCAGATCCATGTGGAGCCTGCCACATACTTACCTACACATCTTCCTAGAGGTTAAGTTTAAGGCACAAGGAGATACCTCACCTGGAGATACCTCACCTGGAGATGTCTGGGATTTCGTTCCCTTTTATGCCCTATAAGATGTAGCAAATCTGATCTTGTTCAACTGTGAACTCAGCACTGCAACTCCTTATTAAAGAACTGTTCTTTCCTGAAGCATCCAGTGATTTCTTGTCAGGAGAAGGTTCCTGTCTCTAATAAGGCTTTTTCTTACAAATTGAGGCTGTTTTGCATTGCAAGGGAAAATCTATTTTGTGTGGTCTCTCCTCCAGCTTGTTATATGGTAGAATGCTTAGATAGAAAGCAGGGGGGAGAACAGGAGCTCTGGTGCTCAGGGAAGAGGTTGATGACCTTGATTTTTGCAGATGCTTGAGGTATTGATCAGAGGAAATGCAAAGATTTTACAGCAAAAGTGTGGCATACAAAGCTAACCTGTCAGTGGAACCAAAGGTGAGCAACCCAGCAGTTTTTAGGTGGTTTTCCCTATGCAGTGCTAAAAAGCTAAGACACTACCACTGAAAAAGCAACCAGGGACATCAGAGGGATGCTCCCACATCTATGTGTATTTCAGCTGCTGGAACTGGAATATCTTATTCACAGCACATGCCAGTAATTGCTATTTTACAGCACTCCAAACTACATTGGTGTTTGCATTGATGCATTTGCACATTGATAGCTTTGCACTGAGGTCCTCTCAAAGCTGCATTTCCCCAAAATCTCCTCTTGCCAAGGAGGGACCTGCTGAGCTGTGCTGACACAGCTCTGCACACTCAGCCGCTGACGTTCGAGTGACCCATTGATGATGTTATTGGCTAAGTGCCATGGGAAGAGATTGAGTGCCCGTTTGATAGAACCAGGAGATGAAAACAGGTGTCCAGGCTTTGATCCTTCTATCTGACAGCTGGGTTCATATCCCATCACAAAATCTCTCTATTAAATTGGCATCTCCCAGGGAAGCAAAGAGCTCAGAAAGACAAGGGCAGAACTTCATATGAGAGGAGAAAGCTGAAGCAAAGACAATAAAATATTTTGCCTGGCTAACATATAGACGCAGAATAATTGGATTTGAATTTAGAATGGCACCTCTGAACTCAAGACTGAATGAACAGGTATTTTGGGGTTTTTCCATCCCAGCCTGTCAAAAGGGCTGAAGCAGGCAGGCAGTTGCATGCTCATCCTCACCATTGCAGCTATGAGGGAAAAGACTGAATTTGTGTTTCCTTGTATTTAGAAACCCTCCCCTACCTGGCAGTGTTCCTCTGCTGAATATAACAGGAATATTTTTATTTCCTCTGAGACATGAATTAAGGCTCCTGCAGTATTCAGAACAGCTGTGCAATGTAAAAAAGGGAAGGAAGGGACTGTACAGAATGCAAGGAAAAGGCAGAGTTAGTGAAAATAAAGCTGAATGGGGCAATAGTGAGGTATATAAAGAAATGCAAGCATGACTCTTGCTAAGGCTGCAATCCAGAGCTTATTAATTTGTACAGACATTTTGCCTTTTATTTAGTGGTCTTTTAAAACCCTACATTGTGGGTTAGGATCAATAGAGCTTTTTTTTAAACCAGTTTTCCAATGTAGAAATCCTACTGGTACATAGAACCAGAAATGGAAGATGTAATAGTGTTGGTGCCCTCCCAGAGCAGAGGAATGATCTGCACCTTTGTGGAGAGCCCATCAGTCTAGTGAAAGCAGTTTGTGAAGAGATTTTGTGTGGTGTCAGCAGAGCTGTGTATCAGGCAATGGAAGGACAGAGCAAATTATTGAGACAGACAGGCAAAATTTGCTTGAAGAAGTTATGCAGCTAGAATTTGTTATATGGCAGTTACACGGGGCTGAAAAAATCAGGTAGAATACTGATAAATAACTAAAATGAGAATTTTTTATGAGCACTATGGATCCCCATATCCTCTGCCTTATCCCATGTACAGATCATTCTCTCATCCTGTGAAAGGTCCACAGGGAACAAATCCACAGATCCTGAAACTTTGCTGAGAAAGGACTCGTGAACTTGTGTGGAGAGGCTTTGAAATTGAAGATCTTCAGCAAAAACAGGACATGCTTTTCTACCCTTATCCAAAACAGTTTCTGTAGAGGAAGCTGTTGAAGACAAATGTAATGCTTGGAGAAATACTTTTATTAAAGAGGTACACAGTTCACAGGCAATGTTAATAGTCGATTTGTAGGTGTCTTGTGGAAGTAATAAATAGTTTTTAGCAGCAAATGTGCAAGTAAAGAACTGTATTGTGGCAGTCCTCTGCAAAACCAAGCAATAAATACAAAACAAATAATACAACCCCAAAAATTGCAATGTTGTAGAGCAGCTCCTAAAGGGTCCTGTCCCTGTGGTTATAGTCAGCCAGGGACTGCAAAGCACCAGAGCTCCACTTGCACATTTAATATTTCTCTGCAGTGGCACAGCAGCAGTCTTGGGGCAGAGCCATCCCGGGGCATCCGTGGCTCTGGCTATGAGAGGAGACATTGAGTGACAGGGAGGCAGCTCCTGCAGAAATCCCCAGCATGGTTTTCCTAGCCAGTCATCCCTTGGGAAATAGGCACTTACTGTAAGAGTGAACTTGTTGGATTGCAGTTCCTCATACCAGCCTCTGCTCACCAGCCTTCCTTTAAAATAAAGTGAAAATGACAGGCAGTCAGCCTAGCTCTGTATTAGAAATCAGTGTGGCTGAGGAAATCATGTTTTCTGTAAATAAAATGGAAGGATCTTGGCTGTGGTTTTTTGCCACCTAAACAGCTTGATGTCCTTTATTAAGCTCTTTTGTAGAACATAGAGGAAGAGAGAGAAGAATTAAAAAAACATTCCAGTTGTGATACAATGATAAGCTGATATATCAGTCCATGAGGAGCAGAACCACAGACACAGAGCGCAAAGCTGTCTATGCTACAGTGCAGCTGAAATTACATTATTAGAGAGTAGATCGGGCTTTGTTCTGCACAGCAGAGCCTGAAACAGTAAAAAAATGTATGCAATTATTCTCTATTTTAGGTAAGCATTAAGCATTCTGATGTGAATTCTAACAAGCAGTATCCTGTGAAAGAGAGAGGTCCTTCAGTAGTGTGGGGTCTGGGGAAGGGAGACTTAACAGACAGTTCATAAGTCATGTGGCAAAGGCACAAGTGGCTTATAATCCATCCAGTTTTTAATTCAGTGCCCCTGTCTGCTGATTTCTGGTGTGAGCTTCAAAAAGCTGTGACAAGTGACTCTGAGAAACCCTTCTCTAACTATCTGTGGTAATTCCTCCTGGAGGTGCTCACATTTTCTCCTCTCTGCTTCATCCGAGCAGGCTGAATTCTCAGAGTTGGGAGCAGTCACGGTGTCCTCACGCTTCGCCTCCCATGGCAGGCCCTGATCTCAGCAGGAGCTTGATGTGTCACTGACAGTGAAATCCAGAGCCACAGCCGAGGTGGGTGTATGTGGGAATGACCTTGTTTCATCCCAAGGCAGGGCTGATGCTCAGTACTTTTCTTAAATGTAGGTGATAAAGATCAGAGGCAAGTGGTAACATCTACTTCCCTTTGGGGAGAAGCCTTGAATTTTTCCTTCTCAGGAGAAGCGTGTTTAACAAAATACAGACTTCTCAATCATATGTGTAACAAGCTGCTGCAAAAACTGCCACGGCTTCACTTTCCAGCAAAAGGAGAAGAGGCTGCTTTTACTGGTACAGGCTTGCAAGCACAGGCAGTTCCAGGGGCTCTGTGCCCCCTCCTGCATTTTGCATCCCCTTTTTACTACTTTATCTTGGATTTGGACTGACAGTGTCACTGCAATGGTCTGGGGACAGTGTGCCTACGTGCAGTTTTTTAACCTGAAAGTCCACCATGTCAGCAGAGCATTTGCAAATGTTGGTGCCACAGGAATGCCTTGGAAAGGGCTCATCAGTATGCATGCAGTGGCTGCTGAGCACAAATATGTATGAAATTCTGATCATTGGTATTGAAATGGTGATCCTGAATATAAATTAGGAGGCTTCTAAATACATCAAATTTCAGTTAAATGGGAACTAAGTAAATACTGCATTTTTAAATTATAGTTGTCTTCCATTATAAAAAAGGAAATCTGATGTGCGTTCGTTCTTCAGACTACCTAAAGCCCTTTAGGAATGTAAAAAACACATTATTAACAGAGACATTTAAATTTGAAAAATAATTGCCTAGGCATAAGCAAGACTTTTATCATGCATGTGAAGCTTTTAAATCTTTAGATCTTGTTGAGATATGGCAGATAGGATATAAAAATGCTTATCTGTGCAATACTTTTTTTTGCTCAGGGAATAAATTCTCAAGTAAATTGATTATCCTAAACAAATAAAAAACCCTAAACAGAGAGAATTCACTGTATCTTGTTCCAGCTACCACTTGTGAGGGCTTTGTCTTTACAGCTTCCTTGCTATGGCAGCTCTCTGAAAACCATTAAAGCATTGGACATTTTCATCTTCCCCCAACATTAAAGAAGAGAGTATTCCCATCATCAGGGATGTAGAAAAAACAACATCAATTTTTTCTCAATTCTCTTGCAGAGGAGCTGAAATGCACTTTGCATTGTCAGCTGTAATCCTGCGAGCAGCTCTTCATACAGTCAACACACAACCTCACATAGGGAAGGCAACTTTTTTTTTTTTGCTTTATCAATCCTCATCTTGTGAACCTCCTTAATTAACCACTTCTGTAACAGAAGTTTTTAATTCAACCAGTGAGAAGCACACCGTGTATTAGTACTGCACATGTTCAAATCCCCATGATGTAAATATTTGATTAGCTTTCTGGTCATCTTAAGCCAGTCCATGCTTAACATATCAAATAACTGTTTTAATTGTGGGAAAGGAGAATGCAATGAATAGAAAGGAAATAATGGGAAAGGATGTCTAAAATTCAGAAGTGGCTGTGAGTAGAAATCCAGAATGCAGTACATCACTCCCAGAGTATTATCTCAGTGTCTAACAATGGTACAAGATGCCTCTGTGAAACTGAGCACTATCTTTGTGTATGGACACAAGGTGGTTTGGGAGGACAGTCAGAGATACATAAGAGAGCACTAACTTCACTCCTCTCCCCAGTTCAAAAATATCCGTCATGTCTAAACTGTGGGTAGACAGTTGCCAGACACTGAATGCTTATTTTTCATGATTATACCCATACAACTAGATTTCTGAGCCAACCAAAATCAGAAGCTTTCTTTTGCTGTAATTTCACAGTTAAATGCTAAAACAGGGGCACTGCTGGAGGTATCAGAATACAAAATACACATTGCTTAGAGTGCAGTGCAGGCATGTGGCAGCACATGTGGCATTACATGTGAACACCAAACAGTATGCTCAGACCCCAAAGAGTTTGCAGGAAGTCAGAGGAAACACAAGTAGGTGACAACAATAATGTGCAGTGTAAGAGGGGAGTGGAACCAGTGGAGCAGGAAAATGCATTCACTCCCCTTCTCCCAGGATGGAATATGGAACACAGCTGAATGCAGAGAGGATTGTCTTCAGCAGATCCAGGGGCTGTGTCTGAGACTGTCAGGGTTAACTGCAGCTGTTGGTTTGTCAGTGTTTGTGTTCCCATCCTGAACTTCTGTGGATGCTCCCTCAACACCCTCTGTGACTCTGGGATGGGGAAACACAAGAAAGCAAAGGTCATTTTTTGAGGATCCCAGCTTGCACACAACCCATAAGGTACATATAGTTAGTAAGCATATTTAAGAAGAGAAGGCTTGGAAGAAACTAACAACAGTTCAGTGGAATGGCATTTCCACCTGCAGCTGTCACAGTTAAGGTTTTATTGATAAGATGCAGGTCTTGCTGACTACCATACATATCCTTTACTTCATTTCCTTTGCAGGCAGCAAGAATCCATCATTCACATTTTTCTCTTGGCCTACATCTGTCTAAGGCAGTATTCTCAGTATATAGTACTGTGACAATATAATATCTCATATTATTGAGTTGATGGCTAAGTGCCTGATCCTGTTGCTTTAGCCCTCTCAGTGGGCAGAGGGGCTCCACAAAATTTTGGAGGTGTATGAACATCTGAGACTCTTGAGTTAGGAAACAAAAGCTGCCGATCATCTGCAAAAGCAATCAATTATTTTATACCTTTCTCTCTGCTCACCCACAGTGCAAGAGCGAAGGCGCAGACACAATGCACAATGATAAAGGTGACAGAAATGTTCATAGATAAAGCAAAGTCGTGCTTCTTTCCAAAGCTGCTAGGATGGAAATCTAAAAACCGGGGGAGGAGTGGGTTCGGCATCTCCAGTGAGGCAGTGTCTGTTCACTGACAGCAAACTCCACTCCGTGCACTGTTTCCACATCCCTTGGGTGCAGTATCAGCCCTCTCAGTGGGAATAAATGAGTTCTTCAGTTCACTTACCTTCATTCTAATTTCTAATTCACTGACTCAATCACTGGTCACAGTCATCTCTTGTTTCTGTCTGGGCATCAGAACTACTCCTTACTCATAGGACACACCTCTTAACTGAACCCTTTTTTGCAATAATTGTGGAAAATAACTTGTGTTTTTGATGAGGGCATGAAGAGAAGCTTGACTTGACGTACAACATGGGAAATTGGGAATGGAGGCCTACACTTCTGCCCCTGATGGATAACTTGATAAAACTGCATGGTGGATTTTTGTATGTTTGTCCCTGTCACTAAAAGAAAACTGACAGTGGCAAATGTACAGACTCATGTTTTGGTTTTTAATTCATGTAAATGATAAAGTTAGGTACTAATGTTGTGTACTTTAATACCACATCCTGTATCTCACACCTATTTTTGAGAATTTTTAAAAAAGAATGAACTTTGTGATGCATAAAATCATAGGCAGAAACAGTTCAGTGGAACAGAGCAATGATTACTGCAACGCACAAACACGAAAACTGCCCTGAGGACATCCCTTAAACACAGCATTGTAAGGAATTCTTATGAATTGAGTTTCCCATGTCACCGAAGTCTCCTGCTGCAAAAGTGCCATCACTCAAAGCAAAGCTGCAAAGGTGCCTTCTGGCAGAGTGGAATCGCTCAAGAGCGCGGGGACAGATCACACCCAGCCAGTGGGGGACACCAGAGAAACCTGTCCGTGCCCATTCTGGGTCACAGCTCTTTCCTTATTAGCCAGCAGCTCCAGCAGCAGCAAACTCCTGCATATTTTCATTAGATCTGCTTCCACTGTAAATTCTGTCTTCAGTCACATGTGTCATTTCAATTCCATGTTTGAGAAGTAGATCTGGTGTCTCTGCTCTTTGCTCTAAGAGTGCAGTTCCTGAGGTCTTGCCTGGTTGTTACTCTGTTTCCTCCAGTGTTGGTGTCATACAAGGATGTGTGAGCACGTGTGTGGAGGAAATAAAACTAGAGAGCAGATAGGGAAGAGGAAGAGAATGAACTAACAAGCATTAGTCCTTGCTTTAAATTATTTTCTCAAAAATGCCTGGATATCTTCTTCTTTTTTTTTTTTTTTTCATTTTTCATTTCTCCAGAGTTTTCACCCTGCTTTACAAGTAGGGGAATTTTATTTTCCCTTTCAGAGAGACAGAAAAAAATGCGACAAACACAGCTAATGCCTAAAGTTATTGTATAATTTCTGTTTGTTTGCTTGTTTGTTTGTTTTAATATTCATCAAAGATACTCCCTCATCTAATTAATAATATTCAAAGTTTCTACCTACAAAATACCTTTTTTTTTTGCACGGTTTGAGCTGTGTATTGGCCTTAAAGTGTAATTCTTTAAGGTGCAGGGACTGAGTCATTTGCAAAAAAAGCATTTAGGTGAAGTTCAAGTCAAGATTCAAAACATTAATGCCATCTGAGGGTGGCTTTGAAAAAGATAATGATAATAATAATAATTATAATAATAATAATGTCCGTGCTGCTAGATTTCTTTTTGAATCTGTATACTCATCTTTGGAAGTTCTAGGAGAGTTTAGTTACAAGTTTTGTTTTTCTCTTGCAGCAGGAACTTAGCACAAAGTGATATTTTAAAGCAGGTCAGTAAAACTTTGATCTCAAATGTTCAAATCTAGCCTGACATACAGAACCTTAAAGAGGAGCTGATTTACAGACAGTGCCTGCTCAGCACTTTTGAAGGCAAAGTCCCCCTCTTGTCGTTCAAGCTGAATGTTCAAAAAGAGAAGCATCCCAAAACATCAGACACATTTTGGAAGTCAAAGTGAATCTCTGCTATGGTGTATTTGGTGTCACTGACTGATTTCCTTTTTTCTCTACTTTCCCAGGGATTAAGATGCAGATTACAAAGTCTTTCTTGTAGCCCCTGTATGAGGAATAGAATAGGGGGTCCTATAAAAAACCTCTCATATTTATGTTCATTATTTTCAAGAGCTGCAGCTATTTCTGTGTCTGTAAATACCCATTTAGCAGCATTAGAAGTTCTCCATGAAGCAAGTCTGTTCCATTACGCTGAAGCACCAGCCTGAAGGAGGATGCCTGCTCCAACTGTCATCTGCATCTTTCAGACTTCACACCTGCTTGGAGTCAGGACAGTTTTCCATTCATAGGCTCTCTCCCTTCATCACGCTGGCCAAAGAGATCCTTAATAGTAGCACTGAGCTGCAACAGCAGGTAATTCAGACTTGTAAAGAAAGGAGCAGCTTCTGCTGATCCAGATGCAGGCAAAACAACACAGTTCTTACACTGAAACCTTTTCACTGCTGATCCAGGCCCAAAGACAGAGCCTGACTTCCTGCCATAATATGCATTTATTCATCCCTTTATCACCACAGAGCAAAAGTGGTTTTCACCTGTCACAGAACTCCTGGAACTCGTCTTCATGTGCCAGAAACAGAAGGGTTTCTTTGAAAGTCCCACGGGAGAGCCATTTGCATGCAGCACGTCGTGGACATGCTCCAAGTGCTGCTGCACCACAGGCATACCAATGCAGAGGGCTTATAAAATAGGGTTTGTGGTGGCTAGTCCTTGAGAGGTGGCATATTGGGGAGAGGAAAATAAAGGTATTAATTGAGACTGTGGCCATTCTCCCCTCAAGAGAAGCATGTCATCTGCCCGCCACCGGCAGTGCGAGCCAATGGCAGCTCACAGAGAGCTCCACATGAGCAATGTCTGAAGAGACAAGTGGGAGTGTACATGGACTAAAGCACTGATATTGAGTGATTCCAAAATTTGCAAATATAATTTGTAAGGCCCTTTATCCAGGCGGTGCAGATGCACATATTAGGACATTTATAGCTTCGTTTATGTCTAGTAAGTAAAGAAGTGCCAACTGGGCAAAAAAGAAAAAGGCCTTTTGCAACACAGAAAGAACTTGCACAACTGTGTTACAGGATCCATACAAATGCAGGGATTAATGGACAGAAAGACACACATTTGGAGAGTGCACTGTACATTTTCAGCATCTTGCTTTTTGGCTGTCACAGATCCTGTAGCTGGCAGAAATAACCAGCAGTGCAATTCATCATTTTGCAGTTTAGTAGATCCTTTGCATTTATCTTCTTTCACTGATGTGATATATAAAACTTGGTGGTTTCTAGGTATTTTATTTCCTATTCAAAAAATGTATTTACTGTAGTCTCAAGGTATGTGCAACTTACAAAAAATAATTAAAACACAAGGAACTTACACAGCAGTTCAACATGGAACTTCCCAGACAGGAAGGAGGAGAAATATTAGTGTCCTGACCATCTATCTAACTGGCATAAAAATATTTCGAATATTTCAAAAATATTTTGAGTATTTTGAATTGTCTATTCCCTGCCTGAAGGATCACAGATCTAAAAACCCATGGCTTTGAGGAAAAACTGAATAAATTGGAATGGTCCAAGGATGTCTGGGCTGATGGGGGTGGGGAAGAGAGAAAAAATTGCCATGTAGTAATAAGAATCTTCTTTCTTATATCTGTATTGTGTCAGTAATGTTCTGTTATCATTGGACTTCTAAGGAAATATCTCTAGACAGCAGCATTTAGCTTTTTTGGCTCGCCTGCAGTATAAAAATATTTATATTAGTTAGTTTCCTTACTAAATAAGATAGGAGGATGTCAAATAAGTCCCATTTTTCTAGGCCAGTTTGACAGAGAGAATTCAAATATTGCTGTTTATTGTTCTGCAGTATGGCTTTAAAGTTGAAATTCAGTCAAAATAACTGACTTTGTGGTGGAAATATCAAAGTTGGAATTAGACTTTGTATTTAGCTGCCTCTCGTAAAAGAAGTTTCCCATACTTACTTTCAAGTATTTAACTCAGCAGAGACAGGAAAATTATGAATGTTGTTAGTATGTGACCTGTTAGCATTTCACATTTATTTTAATCATTTATTTTATGGTATTGCTTAGCTCATTCTGGGATCCACACCCATCAGGGCATTAGTTATTTTCCTTTTCCTTGTCTTTTCACTCACTTTCCAAAAACTAAGTTGTCCTCTCTTTATCTGACGAGCACTGGATTTATGTCCAGAGTATACAGAGTTGTCTATGCAGAGGTAGACAGTGCCTTTTATTTATAGACTAGCTGTTTATTTTCACGGTCATTTATTAGGGGCTAACATTTCTAGTTAGGATATTTTACTAAAAGCTGAGACAAAGTTTTAAGATTCAGCGAGCTAGGAATGCATAATACTTTGCAGGGCACCTCCTGTAATTACAGCGATTTTCTAAGAATAACAGGCTCTTCCATGAAGTGCATCTGTAATTATTTATCTCATTAATGGGATAATCTGCTTTTATCAGCATGACCATGTGAAAATGTATTTCAACACATCCAGATACAATGCTAATGCCTTGTGTGTGTTTTTATGAATTTCTCAGCCTTTGAAGTATTAATGTGTTAAGAATGTATCTGTGCAGCAAAGACACTGGAATAATTTCCTGTCACTGTCCTAGGAGTAGTGTGTGTATCGTCAGTGCAGGTGCATCCAGCTGCATTGCACTGTCCTGCCTGGGTGTCTTTCACGCTGCATTTACACAATGATTCTCTTCCCCAATACTCTTTTTTAGGAAAATTATTCTTTTCTTATATTGGTTTGGTCTGATCTTTTCCTTTTGTTAGTCTTCCATTTTTCTCACTAACTTAATAATGTTCAAGGACAAAGTGAATCTAGATTTGACACTGGACTTTGCCTTCCTGTAGCTCAGTGAGGTTTGGAAATTTTACAATTGAGCAATTACTGGTTCTTCTATTCCTCCTTGAGAACCTGCTCTGGTATTTTCAGGGATTTCAGTGCTGCATAACTTTGCTATTTGTCTGAAGGGGGCTTATAATGTTGTTGCTAATGCCTGAAAATAGCACAGAAAGCTGTTTTGAAGGATTCTACTCTTAAGTAAATTGCTACTTTCTACTATCAGTAAGTTTGAATGAGTAAAATGTCCTTCAGCTGGCTATTTAGCCACCCAACACTAGAGGAATAATATTTGCAAAGAGCATTAGAGCTGTTGCTCATCTCCGAGAGTTGCTCCTTGGGGAACCTCTGAATTTGTATCCTGGTGCTTGTCCACTTGGACACCATTCCCCTGTTTCCTCATATCTTTATCCCACAAAGCCAATCCTACTACAAATCAGTTCCTGTGAGATGAGTGCAAACCTGTCCCCAGGAACTCAGGAACAGGGGTTGGTACTGGAGACAAGGAGGCTGCAAGGATGAATTGAAAGGATGTGACATCTCTATTCTCCACTTCTGCATTATGGCTCCTATTTTTCTTCAGGAAGGAGACAAATGGGGCTTGTTTCCAAGCTAGTGAATATAAAGTTGAAGTAATTGCATCTGCAAATATGTGGTCATGGTTTATATGGTTGAAATAAATGACATTGTGTCTCAGTGCTCAGTGATGCAGAAAACAGAGTTAGAGACAGCAGCATATTTTTTTTTCTTTTTGTCTTCTCCCTGATTAACCAACATGTCGCATCTTCCTTTCAGCTGAACTCTACCTTATATGATGATAACCAGCTGTGTGCTCATCGGGGTAGAATCTGCAGCAAAACACCTGTGGCACAGACATTTGCAAGGTACTTTAATGGTGCTCCTCCAACATAAAACGGGGTCTGATTTGTTATTCGTTTTGTGGAATCCTGAGTATACAGCACACAGAGCAACATATCAATTTGTTGTGCTTTAGCAAACAAACAGTGTTTGTAAAAGAGCCAAAACAAATCTGCTGCTTGCCGTGTCTTATGGATAGGTTGCTGTCCTAAAAAGTATGGAGCTTTCCATCAGTGGGCTCTGTAGAGTTCAAGTCAATGCTTTAGTAGTACATTTTGTTACCTTTATATCTAATACGTACTTTGGCACGGTACAATTAAGTTACATTTCAAAGAAAATTATGAATTACAGAATCATAAAATTGCACTTCTGTTTGGTTTGTTATTTCACAGGAAAATTGTCTTCATTTTCAGGAGGTGTGTTACTATACTCACTATTGATTCACGGCTGGTTTTTGTGAATAAAAGCAACATTTCTCTCAAATGAAATTTGGGTTGATCATGAAATATAATCTTGCTGTTATGAGAAGGAGCCTTTAGGTGCTTGTGTAGTAACAGCAACCTGCCACAGGGCAAGAGCTGCCTGCTGCAATGACAGAGTGGAGTGAGCACATCTGTTCTCTTCTCTGCAATGGGGGCAGAGGATCCCCGGTGCAGCCTTGTCAGACCTGTGAGCTTCTTTGAGCTGGTGGTCAGGATCTCCACTGGACACTCTGGGTTTGCTGGCTGCTTTCAAACAGAAGCGTTAGGAGGGTTTTATGAGAACAACAGGTGAGGTGGGCTGACCCCAGCTGGTGCCAGCTGCCCCCCAAAGCCACTCTGCCACTCCCCTCCTCAGCTGGGCAGGAGAGAGGAAATACAGCAGAAGGCCTGTGGGTTGGGATAAGGACAGGGAGAGATCACTCACCAGTTACTGTCACAGGCAAAACTGACTCAACTTGGAAAAACTGAATTAATTTATTACCAATCAAAATGAGAAATAAAACCAAATCTTAAAACACCTTGTCCCCACCCCTCTCTTCTTCCTGGACTCAACTTCATTCCCCATTTTCTCTCCCTCCTTTCTACCAGCAGCTCCAGGGGACAGGGAATGGGGGCTGGGGTGAGTTCATCACACTTGTTCCTACTGCTCCTTCCTCCTCAAGGAGAGGACTCATCCCACTCTTCCCCTGCTCCAGCATGGGGTTCCTCTCACAGGAGACAGCCCTCCACAGAATTCCCCAACGTGGGTCCTTCCCCTGGGTTCCGTTGTTCACAAACTGCTCCAGCGTGGGTCCCTTCCATGGGGCCACAGCCTCCTTTGGGCATCCCCTGCTCAGTGTGGGGTTCCCCCTGGGCTGCAGGGGCACGGCTGCCTCACCATGGCCTGCACCACAGGCTGGGGGGAATCTCTGCTTGGGTGTCTGGAGCACCTCCTCCCCCCCCTTCCCCACGGACCTCGGGGTCTGCAGGGCTGCTGCTTTCATGTTCTCACTCCTCTCTCTGCTGCTGTTCTGCTGCAGTTTTTTACCCCTATCTTTTTAAAATCCATTATCCCAGAGGCTCTGCCTTTCTTATTGATGGGCTCAGCCTTGGCCAGTGCCGTGACTGTCTTGGAGCTGGCTGGCGTTGGCTCTCTTGGACATAAGGGACACTTTTCACAGAGGCCACCCCTGCTCCCCAACACCCTGCTGGGCAACCCATCACAACAGGGAAGAACATCTCCACGTGGGCACACAGTCTATTTCTGCACCTGTATGGTTGAAAATGATGAACTGGAGTATCCTTCCATATTCTGTACAAAGTAAAGAGTCGTGGTGTACTGGAGAAGAGAGAAATGTACAGACAGCAATAGCTGCAGTGGAGATCTCTTCCTTCTTTTCCCTACCCGTTTGCTAAAGACAGCTGCAGAGAGTGCAGCCTGGGAACCCTCAGCACTTCTGCATAATTTTGCACTTAGTAATGATTAAAAATGCGCTCATTTACTGATTTCTAAGGAGTTGGTTCCAGTTCAGCTGTGGATAAGTTATTTTTCCAGCTGCATCCAAATGATAGTTTTCATATTCAGCACTATGATTAATGATTTCAGAAACAATAAGAAAAAATATAGTTTTCATTGGCATATTTCTAATCCTTGTGAATCTGGAAAGTTTCTGTAAATAACCTAATCTTATCTTTATTTGTGTTGGTTATTTGTGTAGGTTTCTTTGTTGATGCCTCACGTGAACACTGTAAAAAGGCTTCTAGCTGAGTGCCATGTGTTTAAGTAGCCACTGTCCTGGTTTCTACTGCTCATATGATAGAGTTCAAAGGCAACCTGCCTTCAATGCAAATCTGGAGTAATCCCAGTATTGTTGATCAGAGTACTCCAGAATTATACCCGTTCAAATGAGAATAGAATACAGTGCTGTGATACAAATCCAAAGCAATCCAATTGAACTCAGCCCTCAAAATAGTCACCATTAATGTATTATAGAGCTATGGCCACACAAAATCACTGCTCACTTGTTCATTTCATATGTGTTTGTTTTTATTCCCAGCAAACCTGAAGTGCCATCAAACTGTAAATAAAATTCTTTCCATCAGAATGTGAAATTTTGAAATATTCAGCTGCAGGCTGTCTTACTTCTCAAGCACCATTCCTTTTTTTGAAAGCTGTTCTCTACCACAAACTGAGTTACTCTGTTGCCAGAACCACTTCCTGGGGCACCCTAGATAAAGGAGATGTGGCTGACAATTTGTCTTCAAAATCCCCTGTTTTCTTTAGGAAGGTTTATTATTAATAGATGCCTTTAGCAGATAGTGAATCTTCTAATTGCCAATTTCCAGTCTGTAGCAATTGCTCATAGTTCACCAGAGCAATAGTCATCATTGCCTTGTAAAGGCCTTTTGCTTGCTCCTGCCATGATCTTAGTGTTGTCACACCCATTAATCTGAATAAACTGCATGTTGTTTATCTCCATCACTTCTGTGAGCTGCTGATGAGCTCTGTCAGTCTCACACACATTGAGATGAATGGGTTTCCTTGGCAAACCAATGCTGGGACAGGAAACAACAGTGACAAAAGAAGAAAGTGCTGAGGAAAAGACAGGTAAAAGTTAAAAACTGAGTGTGAAACGGAATTGCTTGGATTTGAAAATAAGATTAAATCCTTTTTGGCCAAACAGCTGGTAGGTTGACTTTGAATTGTCTGAAGTCAGTGGGAATGTTGTGTGTCTTCCCTGGGAGCAGGATCTCAGGTGGAAATTGGTGTGCATTTTTAACCAGGTAACTTCTCAGTCAGTACAGACAGAGCCCTTTCAGTTGGCTGAGTCAATTGATTAAGCTAAATACAATATGACCCTGCAGGGCACTCAGTTGATCAGACACGTGACAGGCAGTGCAGTGGATAGAGCCCAAGGCTCTAACCCAGATCTGTGTTCATCCTGTGAACAAACCCAGTGTGAGCAATCTCCTGGTGAACCCTCTCCATTTCCACAGAGCTGTAACAAGGCTGATGCTGTGAGACCTGCAGCTACAAGAGCAGATACATTTCAATCAGAAAGGGAAGAGTGCTTTTTACATTTCTGTAGCTATGTTCGGTGTGCATTTGGGTAGAAATTACGAATTAATAAATTATTATGTTAGACTGCACAAACTATTTCAGTGGGTCACTTTAATGGCTTTATTTTTATTGTTACACTGAAGTTCAGTGTTTAATGCTGCTGTGGAGCAGCTGTGAAGAGACACTGGTACCCACATGCTCACCTGAGCCTCGCTGCACTGAAGCACCTTTTAATGGGTGGAAGCCTCTTGTGGTTGCTGTGGGAGAGTCCCCCTGTCTCACTTCTTATCCTGTAAAGTGCAGTGGACGTGCAGCACAGAAATCCTTGTGCAGGGTGCTGGGAATATGCAGAGACCCATCTCTAGCAACGGAGAGGGAGAAAAGCTTCTTTCATGTTTATTTTTAAGGACCAAATAGTGTGAAAAACCTGCTAAAGCTGAAATTCTTCGGACTCAGATAAGCTTTCCCCGTGTATTTGTTATCTCCAATGGCTGCTGATAATGACTGGCCTTTTCACCTGCAGAACTGCTCATGAGTGCATTACAATGTCAAGTGCTAAAGGAAAGCAGGCACATATTCATGAATGCAAGTGGCAGCTTATGTCCCAATTTCCAATGAGCAGTTTCATTTGATGTGACAGAAAGCATGCAAATCGGGATATTGGCAGGAGCAGGAAAAGTTTTTTGTGCATACGGTGTTACAAAGGAAAGCATCAGTGTCTACATATATTAAAATTAATCTGTTTTAAAGGTAGCAATGCTGTTAAGGAACAGCTCTTCTTGCATTCAGTGTTTTAAAAGCAGAATTAGGATTACACAACAATTTACAGAGAGGGTTTTCATACTAATGAAGATGTAATTCCTGAGGGTGACTGTCCCCAAGTGCTATCAGTGGAAAGTCTACAACTCTTAAGGCCCAAACCACAAGTTAGACACCGCAGTGTCTGGTCGTGCCTAATGCTAATTAAATACTGAGCATTCCGAGATTGCTGACCTGAAACCTTAATTGGTGCTTATAAAAAAAAAAAAAGACCCCAAAACCTGGAGATCAGGCAAACTTAGAAGTTTGCTTTTGGGTTTTTTTTTTTCCCCCTTTGTTAAAAGTTTACATAAATCTAAGTGGAAAATGCCACTGCTGACACATTTATAGTATTGTCTCTGGATTGTGAGGTCTCTGACTCTGTATTATAACTGCAGAACATTTGTGCAAAATACTGGCAATAAGGAAATAAAAAGGAGCAGAAATACAGGCAGATTGGGTAATCCCCGTTTTGTATTTTCTCCTTTCCTGCTCTATTTGCTTGGCCTCTTCCCTTCTTCCTTGAGCCATATTTTCATCTTGTGCTGCTGCTTGTGCACATCGATTACACAGGTAGCTCCTACAGAGTAAACCCAGTAACCTGGAGAGGTACCTGTGCAGGAGATGCTTTTTTTTCCCTTTGGCATTGATCAAGACCCATGATGGACCATGGCAGTGTTCCCGATCTCTTGTGTTTAGGTCAGTGCTGCTGGCACCTGTGGTCAGTGTTCCTGTGGTGGTTCTCCTCCCTACTGCTCACAGTAACCAGAGCTTTGCTGAGAGTTCATCTCTTTGTCCCATTGTTTGACTGCTTTTTAAATTTCCTACTAAATGGCCACTTCAAGCAAATTCCATTTATGGGTAGAATATCGCTGTGATTTCAGATGTGGCTTCTGGAGTAGGACTTGTGGTGACAATTGTTTCCTCATCTTGGTCTATCCTGTGATTCTCTCCCTCAAAGAAAGTTTGCCAATTCCACATTCATACTCCATTATATATATGTTGCTCTATCTAATTCTGGACATCTGATATCTGTTTATATCCCAGAGAGACACTCTGAGACTGGAACTAAGCTGTGATCTTACTGGGGAGGAAGAGAAAAAAAAAAAAAGGTGTTGTTGTACTGGCTAGTTTCAAGGTGATACACTGGAAACATTGGAAAAATTGAGGCTTTGTCAGTGTTTAAAGGTGGTAGGAGCTGGAGACAGAATGGAACTTAACCTTTCAATAGCTTATGTTCTGCAGATGGGTATCTTGGAAAAGACTAATCTTGTATTGTAATGCTGGACTGTGTTCCAGATGGAGAGAATAAATTGAGTTGGCAGAAAGTATGAGCTGTACTTTGTTTCCATGACCGACTTACTGGCCTGAAATGAAAGGTGGAAGGGCTGGCATTGGACACCTGAGCCTCCGGCAATTTGGGGACACCCAGGTCCCTGCAGTGACTGCTAAAGTCGTGTGTGCCATGCAGGCAGGGCACACTGAACTGCAGAGGGAGAGGTTTCCACCTCAAAAACACAGGCTGTAGTCACGACACCTGGAACAGTTCAGAAAGAAAAAATGTTGGAAATGTTTTCCCTATGTTTTTTTCAGTTATGCTGCTCTTTGTGAGGGCTTGATCCATGCCCAGTGTCTTCCTCTTGTTCCTGGCAACTCAAAGCTCTTCACGTATCTGAAATATTTGACCACCTTACTGCATCTCAGATTTCCCTCACCCCTTATTTCTTAAATAGTTTGTTGACAATTTTGAGAACCAAATTATTTTATAGCAGGTGTCTTTTCTTCACTCAGATTCTCACAATATCCCTGGGCAAAAATTTTGCAAGAAGTTTGGAACAGCCTGGCAACCTATAGCCTATCCCGGCCTGCAGGACTTGCATTCCCTTTGTGTTTTTCTCTCCTGAGCTCGTTTGCACCTTCAAATGGTTTCTTGCTGTCAGCTTCCCCATTTTTCTCCTGCATCTCTCCTGGTTGCTCTGCCAGCATTCCTACTGCCACCTATCGTGAGTCTGGAGATGTCATCGCTGTTCCCTGAGCCGCGTTTGCACTGAGCACACACATTTAAATATGGATGAGCCTGGATAGATTCCACTTTGTCTTTTGCCTGGCGCTGTTATAAGCTTGTCATAAACACTTCCTAAAGGATTGCCACATTGAAATATTTAAGAAGCTGTTTAATCTAGTCACACTGATTAAAAATATTTAATTCTTTAATGCACCTCGCTCGCTTGCTTGTATTTGTTATATTTACTGTGCAGCTCGCAAATTTGTTGAGAAAAAAGATCAACAAATAATGATTTTAATCTTAGTAACTTGCATGCTTTTGTTATGAAAGGCTCATCTTTTGCCACTTTTTGCAAAGGAGGAGTTGGCAGGGAAGAAATACACAAAAGAAATAGAAATATAAAATATTTATAAAATATAAAAGAAATATAGTTAAATAATTGCTTAGGCAGGGAAAAAGCTGTAATTGAAAAGACTTTCAAATCATTTGATTCCAGGACTTCAAGCCTGAATTATTATATCAGTGGCAGTTTTGCCACTTCTTTCACTAGGAAAAACTTTTTACTGCCCTTCAGTGTCTGGTAAAATCAACAGTCCTCTGAGAAGTGTCAAATGATTCGTGACTTTGGCTCTGAATGCAGTGAGCTCCTGCTTGAGGTGTCATTAGTCCAAAGCCAGGAAGGACGAGCAGGTTTTGCCTGTTCTTTGTCTTTCATTCCCCTGGGTAGCTTGCCATATCTAATTAATATTTTGTCACCCATCACTATGTAAGTCCTCAATGCTGTCTTCCATATGAAATGTTTTAATCTATTTTGCTTTGTACCACGTGTTGTATAACAGGCTCTAGCCAGTAGACAATAGAAGCGGCTGCCTCTGGTGTTAAAATGTTGCAAACATGCCCTGTTCTGTGCTGCGCTGCTTTGAAGCTCAAACCTCATGGTAAGGCCCTAAACTCAGAGGCATGAAATAAAAATTAGTCTAGAGAGAATAAAAATCTCTTGTTATCACCAGTAAGTAGCAAAAGTCCAGGTTACCTGGTTCGTCCTTCTGTGCATCAGATGAATTTTGTATGTGTTGGTGGTGGGGAAGAAATAAATAATAGAAAATGAAATAATAATCAGTTCAAAGTATTTTCATGATACATATTTGTAAAAAGACATAGCTGCAGGTTTGTGGAAGCCTTTATGAGGTTGGAGATGACCATTCTGTCAGTCGTGGTTTAACCCCAGCCAGCAGCTGAGCCCCTCACACCCTCTCACTCACTGCCCGCCAGCAGGATGGGGAGAGACCCCAGGAGTGAAGTGAGAACACTCCTGGGCTGAGATAAAGACACTTTAGGGTAAAGCAAAAGCACATGGACAAGGCAAAGCAGGAATTGATTCCCCACTTCCCACGGGCAGGCGGGTGTTCAGCAGGGCTCCACCAGGTGTGATGGTAAATGGGGAGTTCAGACACCATCACTCTGAAGGTCCCCTCTTCCTTCTTCTTCCCCAGCTTGATACGCTGAGCATGACACCACAGGGTCTGGAATATCATCCCTTGGTCACCTGGGGACAGCTCTCCCAGCTGTGTCCTCTCCCAGCTCCTTGTGCACCTCCAGCCCGTGCGTGGGGTGGGGTGAGGAGCAGCAAAGGCCTTTGCTCTGTGTAAGCTCTGCACAGCAAGAACTGAAACATCCCTGGGTTATCAACTCTGTTTTCAGCACAAATCCCAGTTATACTCCCATACCAGCTACCAGGAAGAAAATTAACTCTGTCCCAGCCAAAATTAGCACACCACTGAGGCCTCAAAGAATTTATCCAGGAGTGTCTCAAGAAGTTGCTTGGGAAATTCTTTGTGGTTTTTCCTGATTTTTTTTTTCAAGGTTTATCTACTTGGTGCATTTGGCCCTTCTCTTTCTGGTATAGTATGATGGGAAAGACACAAATACATTACTGGTAGGAGAAAGGAATTAACCTTGATCAAAATTATTGAAATGTGTCTGGACTAATTTTTTTTCTATATTGGTTAAATTCATCAGCTTCCTGCTCATTCAAAAGGGGTCCAAAGGTCTCTCTAAAAGTCTTCCAAATGCCTTGTGAGATTAATTGGGATGCATGAAATGCAAGTCTGCAAAATCATATGGTTTAGCAAAGCACTGAGTGACCACCCTTTACAAATTTTTTAAGGTGTCACAAATTTGTCTTCTATTTTTATTTTTCTAATGTTTATTCTAACATGATGAGTATAGCTATTGTAAAAATTAATGCTATTTTCTGCAAAATCCTGACTGACATTACTTTGACCTAATTAATTTCTAATTCTTTAAATCTGTTACAGTATTTACATTAATATTCTTCATCTACTTCACAGGTTTTAAAAAAACTGAGTTTGTTACCCTGGTATTTATCTCAGCCGTTCCATGTAACTGACATTTTTGGAGCCAAATCCTCTATTTCAGTTGAGAATGGGAAGGCAGAATGATTGGAAACAATTTACAGAATATTTTTGCATTGTTGGGAAGCCTCAATATGCTGTAAAGTGTCTCGGAAATGCCTGTGCCAGCACGTGCTCTCAGCCTGCCATGGCCCGGGGCTGCTGCACACAGAGCTGTGCTGACCTCTTGGAATAAGATCATTGCTCTTGTTGCTTAGGTGGCTGCTTTCTGCCTTCTCTCGTGGTGCTTTTCTGTGGAGATACAGGAACTTACCTGACAGTGAGTTGTCCTTTCCCTGTCATTTATGTGTCTGCACAAGATGTTTGTGATTTAGCAGGAACCAGATATTCCTGGATCCAGATATTCCACAGCAAGCTCAGTGCTTTTTTCTTTCTCCTGTCTGGTGAGTCCAGGAGCAGAGGATAATCCAGGCTGGCACTGAGGCTGATGTGGCCTCCAGGCAGCTCCTTGCTTAGGAGGGCACAGCACAAACGAGTGCCAGTGCACCTGGAGCTGCTTTTCCTGAGACTTCCCTTCCCCAACTCCCTTCCCATGCACAGGGCCCTGAGCTCATCAGCTCCCCTGTATTTTAGTTTTCCTTGGAATAAAACTCCTTCAGAATCGAAATCTTGGAAGACACAGGTTTGCAATCAATACAAATGTGCTTATCTGTAGCCGTGGGCTCGAGAGGCACTCAGCTTGCAGCAATACCTATGTGTATGTATTTGCTGACTTAAGTACTTTCCAAGAAAACAGCAGTAGCAGTTTGACCTCCAAGTAATGCTGCACTTCCATGTGTCCTATGAACTGGGCATCTCCGTTCCTGTTGCTCAGAGATGTGGATTCTGGAGTGTGCAAGAGCAGGGAGATAAGAATGTCACCCTGCTGGTTTGGCCACGACATTTCTCCTTGTCTCTTCAGCCCCATCTCAGCTGACTTACATCTTCTGTGTAATTGATGAACAGAATTGGACGTTGGTGAAAGTGACTGGGTTGTTACAGTAGGAATGCCTTTCCCTTCCTACTGGGAGTGAAGAGCTGCATCCCTTGCTTGCCTGAAGAGCTCTATGTGGGCAAAGCTACAGTGGAAATAAATTCCAGTCTGAGCTTTGGTCTAAAGGGGGCCAAAATGCCAAATCTGGTGAAAGGTGGCCATAGGGCCAACTGCTCTCATCACCCCAGGCTGCTTTTAGCAGAGGAACAGAAGCCAAAAAATATCAGGAATTTGTTTTGTTTGTTTGTTGAGGTTTCCTGTTGTTCTTTGGGCTGGATTCTATTAGGAATCCGTGTAGCAGAGAGTGACCTATATTATTATTGAATCACAAAGCTGTCTATTGACAGTGGGACTATAATGTGAGTCCTACTGTATTTCCTGATGGTTTGAGGGTAGGATAAGCATCAATGACACTTTAAAGCAATCTTTTGCTTTTAAAAGGCTTGGACGTCCATAGGACTGAAGAGGGATTTAAACCTTTAATGAAAACAGAAGGGAGTGGCAGAACCATTTAAGCAAACTGGATCATAACATAAAGGGGAATTGAGCCAAGTGAGGATGTCAGGCTACTGAACGAGATGAAATAGTGGCATTAAATCCTTCTAGTTCTTATGCTGAAAACAGAACTGACCTCTTGGTTCTGTGTGTCAGAAGCTGTGGTCCTGCTAGTGCTGCTGTAATAATTTTCTGGAATTAATAAGGGTCTTTTTCTGAGCATAGAGAGTCTTTCTTTTGAAGCCCTTCCTTGCTTGGGGGAGAAGGGCATTTATTTATGCTTATGAAGCCAGACTTTACCATGCACACTACATGAGAAATCCCATTGAAATCAATTAAAGAATATATGTCATAAGTGACCATTCAGTATGAGGAAGGGTGACAAAATCTGGTCTTCAGATAAACCACAGGAGGAGAAAAGTCTGTCTTCATACTTTATTTTTATAAATCCTTAAGCAAATACAAGACAGATTGGTACAAACATGTTGCAGAAATGGAGGTGAGCAGAATTTCTTCCAAATAGCCTGATAGCTGGGTTGTACCCTACAAGATTAAGCTGGTGATGAATACATAAATAAACTAATTAGCAGCATTTTCTGTGGGAGACTAATATCCTGCTGTATTAGCCCAAAGTACTGGGAATCAAGGGAAAAAGAGACAGATGAAAAGATGGCAAATAAAGGCCTTTAAAGGAAAAAGGACAAAAGGAAAAAGAAAATGAAAAATTCTGCCTCTGAACAGATTCCAAATGGGAGATTGACATAGAGGATGCTGGTATTGTCTCCTACCTTCTGGTAGGGCTGTCTTATGGCTTGAACTGAGGAAATCGAAACTTTCTAGACTGGTGCAAAAGGAAAAGCATCTTGAATTCCTTGGCCTGATGCCCTATTGAAGCATCAATTCATATGCCATTTCAGAGTGGGCCTGGCTAACAAGTGCTTCTGTTGGAATCCTGAAAAGCTTCCAAGGATATCCAGGCCTGGCAAACAGGAGCTGTCTGTTGAAACCCACAGCCAGTGTCCATCCCAAGAGCTGGACTGACTGAAAATCCCACCTGCTCTACCTGTAGGTGTGAGGAGATCAGCAGGGTGCTGTGGAAGGATGCAGTACTGAGACAGAATTCATGCAGTGTACTTAATCATAGTTAGTGACAGCAAAAGACTGAGGAGAGAATGTGTCACTTCTCAGTGAATAGCTAAACCCAGAAAAGTATAACTCATTCATTTCTGATTTAAATTTCTTTAAAAATTACTCCTGTGATTATTGTATATCAACTGTGTATATTGTATAATGACTTTTAAACAAAAGCACATATTTGTAATTAAAATTATTATATTTAAGAGAATGGTTGTTCTTTTCAGGATAGTTGAATAAAACTAGAGAATGTACATGCCACACTAAGAAGAGAAAAAAGGAGAAAAAGAAAAGGCAGAAGAACAAAAGAAAGAAGAAGAAGGAGAAGAAAAGAGAAGTTTAGTCAGGTTGTGAAGACAAATGTGAGGGAAATTGTGTGACCTCTGGGACATATGCAGCCCTCATCCAAGCTGTGCTGGAGATGAGCAATTGCAGCTGTGGCAGAGGGTGGTGGGCACTGACCAGTCCTAATGTGGAACAAATACCTAAAACCCCCAAAATCCCAGGCAACCTCAGCATTTGTGTTTTTGAAAGTGAGAGCAGAGAGGGGAGTGACATCCCAGTGTGAGGTTGCCTGTTATGGCTGTGTGAGGAACAGGCTGTGGAAACGCTGATGAATTGCTCTGCTGTGCTGGGTTTGTGCTCCTGGCAGGGATTCCCACACTTGGACCATGGTTAGTACAGGTGGTTTGTACAGACGGGCACTGAGAGGTGGAGACACCCTTTTGTTCAAACTACAGGTGGCTAAATGGAATGAACTCCTGGTAGTGCTCAGTTCTAGTGACAGAGCCTTTCATGTTCCAAGAATCTTCCAAGAATTTTGAACTTTTTCAAATTAATCAAGGGCAGCCTTGAATCTATGCAGCTTTCTGTGGTGCTACTTATGCAGCCTTCTGTGCCTCCATGCTGGAGCCACCCCCTGTTGCTCACTGATGATTCCCTCAGGTTTCACTGAGCAGGCCATGGCTGGGAACAATTCTCTGGCTACCTTCCTGTCTGTGCCACTTGCAAACTCCAGGCTGCTTGTGGCCCCTGCAGCTGCACCGGCAGATGACCAGGGCAAGGGAGGTGGTTCTGAATGGAGAAATGAGTGCTCCCCTTTGCTTGGGAAGTGATGGGGAGGAGAGGAAGGAGGAGGGGTAAATTTCCAATTTACTAGACTGACAGATGTAGCCATTTGTTTGTAGTATGTCAGCTTTTCTGAGATGTCTTTCTACAAATTCATGAAAAATAGACTGCAGCAATTTTGTGCATGATTGATGATGGTGCATACTTCATCCAGTTTTAAACTCTACAACCTCATGTGCTGAGCAGTTTTTCCATATCACTTTTTGTAGGACAGATAAACATTATCTTGAAGTCTACTTCGTGTGTTTTACTGGCATTATTAATATGTTTTGTGTCCACTTCAGTCCCATTAAAGTCATATCTTCAAGCACATTCACTGCTGAATATCTCATCAGGGAGAGATGTATATTTATAATCCCTGGTAAGAGCTTGCCAGTCATACAGTGTCATGCTTTTCCTCCTTCAGAACAATTTAATTTTTCAGTTTATCAGCAGCTGTCGCAGTAGAAGCAGTGGGTGCTCTATTCTGAACTGTTTGCTTTTACATTATTGCTCCTTAATATGTTATATGGTAGTTCCATCTTTCTGTCTCCTTTCCTTTGCTTATAGCATCACTGTAAATTTATGTTCTACAACCTCCTGTCTAACCTCTATCACCTTTTGTACAAGTCTGGGAAAAACATGAGGAATATTTTTTGAAGCCCCATTCTGTCCTCTTCAGGAGGGCGTGCAGGTAAACTCGTTATTCGTATGGAGACAAAAAGAGATTTTAAAACTAAGTAGCTGGGTGAAAAGAATGGGTACTTTATTATTTCATTAGGCATTTTGTGATAGTCACATTGCTTTATCATCCTACTCCTTTATCACTTCTATTAATAATCATGTTTATTTTCTATCAAATTGTTCCTGGAACTTACATCCCTGGAGCCATAAATTGTGCTGAAATATGTCGAGATTGTGTACTTGTTTATGCAATTTCACTAAAGCCAAATTGGATAACAATGGCTGAAAGTGATGCTCAGGCTTTAATTCCATTGAATACTTTATCAAAACCATAAAATAATAGATAGTAATTAAATGGTGCAAGCAACTGATTAATGCCTGGTGAAGCTGCACATGTAGTCTGCTCTCTTGCTGCTGTTTTCCAACAAAGGGCTGTGACAGTCACTCTATGCTTCACTGACTTGGGTGAAAAAAACAAAACTTGTACAGCCAGGCCACTTGCATGGTCATTTCACTGCTGACATCTCGACACAAACCCCCCCAGGGTCTATCACAGATCGGTTCAGCAGCACAGTAATGGTCTCATTTAGTGCCAGGGAAATCATAAAGCATTAATGCTATAGAGCATCAGATTTTGCTCATTATTATGTTAGAAAAACATTATTAACAACATCTTATGCCTGTTTATAAGAATTCTTAAGAGCAAGCTGAGATACTGAATGGTGAGTGGGTCAGCCACGCTCTTTTTAGTCTTTTTGGATGAAAAGACAGGGACTCCCAAATTCCACTCTCCTGTTACTGCCAACCAGTGCACATGGAACCAGTGAGCCAGGGCACAGGGCCTCCCCTCACGGGCCTGTTCACACACAGCTCGAGCATTCCTGTCTGCCCAAGTCACTGCTGACAGCTTCAGCCTTACATCACTCCTCAGAACTGCCAAAGACACCCAGAGCTACACAGTATTGTCTGCTATCCGTGCACAGCTCAACAGCGCGGCAGGAAAGGTGACTCATCCGGGTTTTGTAGGTGAGGTTCTCCTCCGGTTCCATAATTGTTCCAATACCCTCTAAAGCTCTGTGGCAGGTGAGATGAGCAATGCCAGGGATCTTAGCTGCAAGTGTGAGGGGCAGCTGTGCACCCCCATCCCCTCAGGAGACGGTGGAGCTGGTGTTGCTGCCTGTGGCTGTGGCTAACATCTGATGCCAGCTGGCACCAGGGAAACGGTGATCAAGAGCAGTTTCTTCAGCTCTTCAGGAAAACAGCACATTATTTTATGCACTGTGGCTCTTCTCTCAGTGTTTCTGGGTTGATTCCCTCTTAAAAAGTACTGGAATGTGTTGCTACTTCTGTGGAAGATACTTTCTGGAGGTTAACAGTGCCATGTCATTCTACTGATAGAACAAAGGCATTTCCAGCTCTCCTCTGTAGTATAACACTAGGAAATGTCAGAACCCTGGCTACTGACATACTGACCTTCAGCTGGCTTCCTGATATCCAGCCAGGCTTTGTGTTTTAAAGCATGTGACACTCAGAGGTTTGAAGTTAGGTGCCCAAATACCCAGGAGCGAGTCACATCATCAAAGATGCTTTTTATGACAGAATCCAAATATGGTTTGTTGTGTAAGGAGGACGGCAGCAGACTCTTCTCACTGGTCCCCAGTCACAGGAAAAGAGTTGATGAACACAAATTGAAATGCAGGAAATTCCATATGAATGTCAGAACCTTTTATACTGTGAGTTGGTTTAACACTGAACAGGTTACCCAGGGAGGCTGTGGTGTCTCCATCCTCTGAGATTCTCAGAACCTGACAAGACACAGCCCAGGCAACCTGTCCTAGCTGACTCTGCCCTGAACAAGGGGTAGGAGTAGATACTTCCAGAGGTTCCTTCCCACCTCAGCTGTTCTGGGATTCCTCAGAGAAAAAATATTTGGTGCAGATTATGTAATGGTAAGGAAATATTAAATATAGGTATGGGAATACAGGATGCTGCAAAAGGTATAACAGAGAATTTGTGCACTTATTATCACAGCTGGTGTATATTTGCTTCTGGAGAGAATGTAGAGCTTGCAATCACCTCTGAGAGGAAGGCCAGGATGTGGGCTAATACTCAAGTTAGTGCTTAATTAACCAAGGAAAAATATCAGTAGAAGTGCATGTGAATGTCACAGATAATATGGAAATACAGTTTCTAATTTAATGCAGTAAAGTCTCTAGTCTCTATGCCCACCCCATATAAATGAGATCTAGGCCAATATTAAATAGAAAGGATGATAAAGCAGGGAAAGAAAATCTAATCTGGAACAGATTGCTGCAGTATTATCAGAGACGTACTGATAGGGATCATCTGTGTTTCTGAACAACTGTACTTTCAGTGTCATAAATATTGTTTTTAAGGGGTTAATTTGTCATTCAGACTTCTGTTTGTAAGCCAGTGATCCACTTTGGTTCAAACAAATACCTGAACGTACCATTGTTTCTAACCTGAAACCATTGGACTGGTAATGCACCTGGAAGTAGAGGAAGGTGTTTGCTCTGCTCCGATATTGGGAAATGCCGTGTGGCAGAGAGCTGACATGGCCATTGGCAGCAGAACCTGCTACCTGCTGAATCATTCAAACCCAGCTACATCTTGATGTGTGCAACGAGAGCTCTGTGGCCTTGGATTGAAATAACTCCAGTACATTGGGCACTGCTGTTTCTGTAACAGGCCCTTATTCGGAGGTCAGATATGCTTCAGTGGCATGGATTTACATTGAATTTCTGAGATGTCAACACTGCAATCTGAAAGGAAATGGCTCTAAAGTAATACCCACGATGTTATGTTTCCCTTTTCTATTGCAGTCTAAGTAATCCATCCTGCTTTAGTTGTGTCCTTATTTTCCTGCTCTTGAGCTCTAAGCTTTGCATAGCAGCCACAACACTCTCTGCACAGCATATTAAATGGGTTGTGTAGTCCATAGCAGCAGCATCTGTTTCAGTTCTTGATCTAAGCCTCCCTAGTCACCCAACTTCATCCTTCACTGTGACTTCTGGGGACTTTTTTGACAACAAAATAGTAAATCTTCCTTGATTTGACAAATCTCTCTGTAAGCATGTGTTCTGTTCATGAACGCTGCTGGGTAGCTCTGGAAACTGTACACCCTTTCCTTATAAATCAAAGATAGTGTGGGCAGTGATGATGGATATTCTTCACAACCTCATGCACAGTGGTCCAGTCATCCAAAAATAATGTTAATGCCAGGTGGGGACCAAACAGCTTCTACAGTTTGAGTGCTTTTCTTGTATCAGTGGGAGCATCCAATCCCGCCATACAAGGCCTTGTTATTATCTAACACTATGTAAATTAACAGTTCTACTTAAAACTAAACCCACTGGCGGTAGTAATAAAAATGGTCTAGGAAAAATCTGTCAAGCAGGAATTCCCAGAAGTATTGTTTCTCTGAAGTCAGGGGATTGCATGAGTTATATTCTTCCCCCAAATGTCTGCTGCTGACCACTGATGGAAGGAGGATCTTGTGATGTGCAGATTCCTTGCTTGGCCCAGTGCAGGAGCCACATCCTCAAATCAGCTGCCTGCTCAGGGTAACTGGCTGTTTCAAGTGATTTAAATTAATTTGAGCCAGGAATTTAATTTTTAAATGCTCCATGTTCCATGACTGTAACACACAGTTCTCTGGTTGTGTTAATGATGACTATATTCAGTTAGGTCAAAACAGTAAAAAGAGTAACAGAAGGAATACCCATGGAGAGTGGAGGATGTGTGGAAAAAAAATTCAATATTTTACAGCAAGAAAGCACCAATATTATTGGGGGGGGGGGAAGTGATTTTTCAGACGTGCTAATAAGAAATACAATATGTGAAAAATGAGGAAATATAGAGATGACTGAATGCATACAGTTAGGAGAATGAGTAAGCATCACTGAGTGCCTCTGTCTTTCACACCATGTAATTGATTCTTAACTAATTCTACACCCAGAGAAACTAAGCCTTGTGTGAAAAAAGATCATTGGATCTAAACCAGTTCTTATTTGAGCAAATAGGTCACCAAATACTGTCCCAGGGAAGCCTATACAGTAATATGGGTACAGATGTGTTGGTCTGCACCGAGTTTTGAGTCCGGGTCTGAGTGTGCACTGCCTGCCCTGGAATCTCTGCAGTGGTGTGGTCAGCTCAGTCAGGACAAACCCACACACACGGGAGGAGCAGGGGCAGCAGGTTAGGGGTGCCCGGACCTGGATGCTGCTCTTTGTGCTGCAGTTCTTCCAGGCTCCTTTTCTCTGCCTGCCCTTGTCTACAGATGTGACAAAGTTCCTCCTGGCCATGACCGGCTCCGTGCCTGCTCCCGGGTCCTGTTTGCCTTCGCTCTCCAGGCGGAGCAGGGTGAGCAGGCTTTTGGCTCAACGTTGTTCTCTGAACAGCCACTCCTCTGCTCCTAAGCAACACCACCAACCTGTCTAATCAGGTGCCCTGCTGTGTGTTCCCTTTTTGTGCTTCATGCCAGGAATATCACTTCACTGCACAGCAACGTTCCCATTAATGTCAGTGCGATGTCCTGGTGCTCCAGATCCCTTTATCTTGTGCTCGTATGCACAACTGCCCGTATCTGTGCAGTGCAGCAGATGCATCCAGAATTCATTTTCTTTCTCACATAACATGAAAGGTGTTTCTGAAAGAGTAACTAGTGAAGTGATGAGAATCCTCCAGGCTTTGAAGTCTAAGCTTTGCTGGTGTGATTAGTTTAAATGGCTCATTTGCCATATAGGGAAGTGGTATTGATGGGTTTGAGTTTCTTCACCCCCCCCCTTCTGTTTTGAAATTTCATATCACCCAACAAGGGCTATTTGGAGTAAGCTCAAAGTTGCTGTTGTGTTTCCCAACAAGAGCCTTCCAATACATGTGCAAATAGGAAATTATCTGGCCTTTCTGAACGGTTCTTTTGGTTGCCCATGTGCTACTTTGCAATGAAAGTGTTTGAGAAGATGGTGGTGGGTGTGTAATACAAGCTCTCCAGAAGCATAGGGCACTTTTCAAAATACTTGTTTCTGACTCACAGAGTTAGATAAGAGCAGATCCGAGTTCTCTGTGCACCCAGCTGGACCTTTTCTGCAACACTTATTCAGCTTCTCAGATAATCTCCCACAACCAGGATTTGTCTTGGTGTTTGTTGCTCAGTCTCATTTCCCCCTCATTAAAATGAGCTCTCAGCCAGCATAACCAAGACACATCTGCCATTTCTGCAGTCCAAACTTCCCTGTGGCTGGATATTAAGAGGAACTGTATGATGAAAAAACTCACTTATGCTGAAGACCACTCAATTTATCAACACACAAAAAAATCAATCTTAGAACTCCTGATAAGAAACCTCTTAAGTCTCTCAAACCCTCTTGTTACTCAACTGCTCTGTTTCTACCTCTCAGCCCTGGCTGGAGTGTTACTTGTGTGTGTTTGACTTTTTCCATGGAAAGTCATCTGCAGGCTGACAGTCCAACATCCATGTGGATTGGGTCCAGAAAGATTCCAGAGCGTCACTGGTGGAACCTCCTCTGACCCTGCATGCAGAGAGCATGGCCTGCTCTAGCTGAGCAGGGTTTCACTGCAATCATGGCATACTTTGTCAGGCTGGGCACTCATCCTCCTTCTTCTTACAGCGCAACAACAGCAAAAGCAGCTGCCTCAATGAGATTCTGAGCGGTAACAGCTGAGTCGTGGTTTCTGCTAATAAAGAACACAGACTGTGCATACATCCATTTAGAAACCCTACGACAAAGGAGTCTTAAAATGACAACGTTGACTTCACGAAAGTTGGGCTTTCCTATGTTTCCTGTGCAGGATTAATTCAGCTATTTTACCCCCTTGAATGCTGTTAATCAGTAATTCTGCATTTCCACACTATGGGTTTTTTTTTGCTTGGGACCTTTGCTTCATTTAATAGCTGGCATAATGAAATGTGCTCCAGAAAGAAATCAACAGCCTGTAGGGAATGAGCACCAAAGCCTTTCCTGTTGCAGAAAGTGAAAGACACACAACCAGTGATGCAAGGATCTGTAAAAGGCGAAATGATGGGTTTGTGATGGCTTTTTCTTGTGGCAAGTGAATAGCAGAGAAATGGGTTTTCTCTCTATATGCACCAGAGATCTCTTGATTCTCAGCATCCTACTCACATCAAACAAAACTTTTCAAGGCTGTTTTCTACTGTGGGTTTTTCTGGTTTTGTGCTGCACAACTAAGATCCCAGGGTTGTAAACTGTGTAATTGTTGAGCAATCACCGTTCCCACATTTTGCCACAACTGAGGCAACTGTGATCTTAATCTTGAATATATGAAGTACTGTATAATAGCCTGAAAACTCAGGTTTTAAACAGCTTGTGTTAGATATCCAAGTTTAGCTGATACTTCTTACTCAGCTCATGTTCCATAAAAATGCCAAAAACTGTAACCTTAACACCCCAGAAAGTTTATAAAAACGAATGCATTGATGTCTGAAGCATTCACACTGTTCTGATAAGCACCACAGAAAAGCCTATGAAGAAATGAATAATTCTGTTTTCAAAGCAGAATCTGAATAGCGTGCAATAAATAATGCCTGGTGAGGGAGAATAATGAAGGGAAAATAAACTATTGAAAGCTACACATTAGTTGAACGTTGTTCATTCTGCACACTGAATGAGGCAAGGGCCTTATGGAAAGCAGCATATGTGACAGTGTCATTTACAGTGCTGTCGTGGTGCCTGTGCACCAAGCACATGAATTACTGTTTCACAGGCAACCACACCATTTTGTGTGCTTGATTAGCAGCCTTTATAACATCAGCATAGCATGGTTTTTGTGTGCAGTAAATAAGTTACATGGTTTTTAACTCATTTGAAGTCCCTATTTCAAGATCTGAAGACTCTGAAGCCTTTTCAGTTAAATGGTTCTAGGGTTATTCTGTTCTTTTATGTGGGGGAACAATTCATTCTCCCTGCTTTAGTTCTCTGAAATATGCGAACTATTTTGTCTGAAACTAAGAAAGAAAATGAAGAGTGAGCCTGGTGCAGGTATTTCACATGATGAATTGTATTTATATTGTGAGAACAGAATTCCATCATGGAAATTAGTGGGCAGGGTTGGTGACTTCAGTGTTTCCTGTTATTTAGGAACACAGCGGTGGCTGATGCACCTCAGAACAGCAGCGACAGGAGATGCCAGACTGGTCAGAGTCACCAGGCTTGTTTATATGTATGTCCTATGCTGCTGTTACCCACAGAAGGAAAAATGTGTAATTATACCCCTTCAAGGCTAGAGGGGCAGTCTGGTTGGCCTCCAGGTGCTGAGGAGGAATTCCCTGGTTTCATGAGTGGGTTTGGTAAAGAAATACTGGATAATACCAGTAGGATTTCAAGGAGACTCTGCATGTGAGACAGCAACGCCGTGTATGGAGATCTGAGCGGGATGGGAGTGAATCATGAGAGGTGTTCAGGTTGCTCACAGTCGTTGTGAGGATGGATTTATATCAAGTTCGCCGCTGCCTAGATAAATGTTAGTGCTGAGGACACAGTAAGGTGCCAGAAGATGATGGTCAGTCTGATTCCCCACTTGGTAGGAGACAGAGAATTTGGGATTTGACAAAAGCCATGAACAGCCTCAGGGTCATTAAGCAATAAGCTCCTATTGCCCACAGCAATAGCTAAAGAAAGGTTACCATTCCACTTACATTTTGCTTTTCAGTCTTTTTTATGAGTAATCATTTATTTTTATCCACTGACAAATTCCCATTCTGCAGCGCAGCAATCAGACACTGGCTTATTTCAAGATAAATTCTTCAGTATTGGCATCTTTTACATCTGAACCCTTGTGCATTTGTTTAAAAAAACCAGCCCAAACCACCATGTGGTACTGTGTCAATTGTTTACTCTTCCATTTAATCACAGGAACACTGTCCTGCCCTTTCAGCTTCCTTTGGAGATGGATGAATTCCCAGAGATGTCTAAAGCAAAGTATGGGGTTTTAACTTAACATGAAACAATAGCAATTTAAAAATTTTATAAGGGTGCCAACCATGCTGGTTTAATTTTTGATAAGGGATGATACTACATTTCTGCATTTTTAATAAGGAGACTGACAAAAGACTCACTTAAGATACCTAGAAAGACAAACTTCTGCAGCAGGACTGCAACTAATTCAAATGTTAATGGTAAAGATACCAGGACAGTCTGTCTTAAAAAAACATCATTAAATACTCACTGGTGTTGCTGTGTAAAAGTCAAAGGGCTACTTTTGATTTGCAGACTCATTATACAATGCTTTCAGTTTCTTAAGATTGATTTGAAAATAATTTTCATCTTTTGGAATGCTGATATAATAAAGTCCATGAAAATACCACCCCTCACTACAGATAAAACCAGAAAGAACTTAACTTTGCTGAATTTCTGTTTGTTCAGGGAATTAGTCTTTGAATTTATATTACCAGATTTTTTTATGTGTTTCAGAAAGATAAGTAACCTTAGATTACTAAACTCTTAAGAATATAATGTACAAGAGAAGATTGTTGCTATTGGTTCAAATTTCACTTGCCAGTGTAGGATATGTGTTAGGACCAGTAGATCATAACAGAGGCATACAAGGCACAGTAGTATTTTTAGATTTGGACTGTCTAGTTTTACAGATTATCCTTGTTAAGAAGAGCTATGGTTATCCATCAGACATTTATATTGTGAGGATCACTGCAAGAAATGTGATGGACACTTTCTCTCAAGGTTGGGTTTGTGCACTTTGGCTGTTGTGGGGGGAGTTGAATTGTGAAATGAGATCTATCATCATCCATGCATCAGATCCTGGGTGGCCTGAATGGCAAGAACATCAGTTCAGCTGAGGGGGAATAGGGCTTCTGTGCTGGTTTAGTGACAGCTTCTCACAGGGTTTTGTGCAGGGCCCTGTTACTTGCACGCCCCGTTGTTGCCAGGCAGTGCCGGGGCCCATGAGCCAACTCTGCCGCCTCCGCAGTGGATCACAGAGCCACCCAAGCACCTCGTGCTGCACGTGGCACACACGGGGACACAGAGGGCACAGGCAGAGCTCCCTGTGGATCCCACACACACCTGGCTGTGGGGAGTGTGCAACAGGAGGTTCCTGCACTGCCCTCGGCCCTGTGGGTGAGAACTACAAGCTTGTTGATTGTCTTTCGTGGGCCTGTTCAGCCCTGCCTTGTTTTTCTTGCCTCTCTCCTGCATAAATTTTCCTGGCCTGGCAAATTTTTGAGAGGCCAATAATGCTGTCAGACCCTAGATGAACATGAATAATAGCCTGTTTGCACAGCTGATAACTGAGCTGTAAAAACGAATCTGCTCCCAGATGAAACTTGACATGCAAAATTTAAGCTTGGGGAACAATTCTTTGTATGTATTCTGAAAAAAAAAATTAATTACTTGGACTGCTTAACTTTTATTCATCCCTAAAATAAAAAACCCTACAGGAAGGTCAGCAGAGAAGGCTCCTGTGTTTTGACATAGAACTTGGAATTAGCTTTAAACACAAAATACAGCAAATGTTTAATCTGTAATAAAGTTGAATCTGCTCATTTTGAAGAAGAACAATAGCTGAGGGTCAAAGCCTTGGGTTGTGCAGTTGCCAGATGGGATCACTTCCAGAAGGGAATTTGGATGGTAATCAGTGTCCGCTGGGATCCATGCCCACCACTCCAAGCCCGCGTGCCACAAAGGAGAGATTAGGGGCAGAATGAGAATGTGCAAGGCTGGCACGAATCAAAGGGACTCCCTGTAAAACCTATTACATCTGTGCTCTGAAAAATGCACAGAGAAACTGACAGTCAGGAAAATGCAGTTTTGATTGTGCTTTGATGGCTGGGAAGCTAAAATTGTGTGGGTGGGTGGCTAAGTGTAACTCCATGTCCATGCCAGCTTTATTTGACTGGGAGAGCCGGAGTCAGGCCAGTTTTCATTGTCCTTTCAAGACTTTCAGAGCAGCAGGATAAATAAAGGAATGAAATGGGGAAATGAATTTATAGACTTTGGGTGTCAAAAGATTAACAAAAGGCCCAAACCTTGGTGTTTTGTTCCATTGATTTTGTTTTGGCAAGGCAAAGATAAGATTGTGAACCTGTACAAAGGGAGGTGGTCTTTACTTCCCTCTGTGCTTTGTGGTGGCTGGGTAATTTGCTGAATTGAAGTTTCACTTTTGGACTGAAAGCAGGTGTTACTTCACACTGAATTATGAGATACAAAACACCATGCCACGTTTTTGGGGCCCACGTGGTTGGTTGGTATTAAATCAAAATAGATCCCAAACATTTGGGTGGGAATATCTGAATTTCTCCAGTGCTGGTTTTGTGCTGGTAAGAGGAACGATCCACTTTCCAAATCAAGTTTCACATGAACTACACAAACCTGTGGTGGTCTTTGGGAGCCCATGTTAGTCCTTGAGGGCCTGGTGTTGCCCTCCTGGGCATTGTGGGCTCCTGTGCAAGGACCAAGAGGAGCCTTTCATGACCAGGGGACAACAAGTATCCAGCAATCCTACTGCTGTCACAGGTTGTCTTGCAACGGAGAAGTTATTTTTTAAAAATAGGAGTTCTGAGATTAGTTTGGACATGTTTGAGCTTTCTAAAGCAGGGATTAAAGGTAGATGGGGTCTTTCTGAGACAAATGATTAGCTTGGTTGGTCAGAGCAGGGTGCTGATAATGCCAGGGTTGTGGGGTCGATCCCCGTATGGGCCATTCACTATAGAGTTGGACTCAAGGATCCTTGTGGGTCCCTTCCAGCTCAGGATATTCTGTGACATGGGCAGGAGCCTCACAAGGTAAAATTACAGTGCTTTGAAGTGCTGTGGAAAGTGCTTGTGGAAGTTCAAACGGTACGAGTCTGACAGGAGCTGAGCAGACACACAAATGCATCACTGCTGGGCTTCACCACAGCCATAGGAGAAGGCAGGGCTGGAGCACAGGAAGGCAGCAAATCCAGGACCAGCTGACTTGGTAGGTTAGTTTAGACTGCAAGTATGTACATGCTTGTAGCCTTTCTATCTTGATTCATCTGGGTAGAACTTAGCATTTGTAGATCTGAGAGAAACCTTCTCCTTTGGTGAAAGAATTGGGGATGGGGCAATATTTTGAAGGGTATACTGGAAAGGGTAAGAGGAGAGCTGTTTTATGCTTCTAGAAATTCTGTCTCTAGGACATGCTATTCTGAAGTGCATCTATCACTAGATGCTTTATGTGATATGACAAAATGCCACAGGGACTGATCCATCAACTGCTGTTGTTTCAACAGGGTGTAACAGGCAGGAAATCTGAAAGGACGTGTTTTGTGAAACTTTGCTGAAAAGAGCTGTGGCTCTGGGAGTGCCAGAGTTATGTCTGTAACTCACACACACACGGATTCTACACACGGCCTGAGCTCTGGCCTAACATTTGTGAGAAAAGGTTTCTCAGCTCCAATGAAACAAGTTTTTCACAACTCAGTTACACTGATGACTCCTCTCAAACATATGGGAATAAGGCTGCATTGCATGACTCCAGTGTCTCTGGTGAAGCTATACATAGAGACTCCCAGAAGAATATTAGCATTGACTAAGCAAAACACCATGGAAAGTGAGGAGATATTTGAAACCGGGCCCACATTTGCAAGACGATAATTGGATTCTTTTTCTATCCTGAAAAAAGATCTTCTGGTGTTTCCCTTTTCTTCCCCTTCTCCCTTCCTCTTTTTGGGAGGGATTTTAAAACTAATTTGATTTTTATCCACTCTGAAAAACAAATAATTCCCCTCTGACCAAGCTCTTGGTTATGCTTAAAGCTCCATTCACTCTCTTGTCGTTTAGGAATTGAAAGTGATGAGATGGCAATATATAATGGGATAGCTTAAAAAACCTATTAAACACAAGCTAGTAAATCGAAAAAGAAAGCAAGAAAAAAACATTCAGAATCCAACCTCGAAAAATTTGATTTTAATGAGTTTTCACTTTAAAAAAGGAAAACAAGTATGGGACTCATATTCCTTCGTAAAGAAAGACATCCTTGTCAAGCAACTATAAGAATTCACAAATTGGATGACAGACTGTGCCCGCTGCTTTAGCACGAAGGCAATAGATCCAGCACGAGCTTGAAAGCAAGATGGCTTTTAAAGTGTTCTGCTGTCATACAAAATCCATACCAAAATAATGAGAAACATTCCACGCAGTCATCATCCTAAATTCCCATTTGGGTATTATTTTCTCATTGATGTTGTAATTAATGCTAAAATAATTTGTCTGTGAGCCTTCAAGATGCTCAGAGCTTTCCAGAGGGCTGCTGGGAGCTGAGGGAATTTGGCACCTCGCGGAACCAGACCTTGTCTCCTCTTCTGTTATCCACACACAAAACACCATTTGCAGCACTGGAGCCTGAACAAATAAGGTGTGGGAGCAAAACAGAGCAAGCATCTATCTAGCAGGATTTTTTAACAGGAAAAAAAAAATCTAATCCAGCCCTGGTGCTGCTCCTCGTTTTCCCTGTTTGTGTCTAAGCCCTTTGGGAGCCACAGAGCAAACAGCAGCCTGGGGTACTAATCTGCTGCTTTACAGCACTGCTGTATGGTCACTGCAGAGCTACACGAGACACTGTCAACTTCAGTTTTGCTCCAATTCGTGATTCCTTTGTTAGTAGTAATAGGATGAATTGTTTGAAGTGAGACATCTTGAAAAAATCCCACTGTACTTGTTACGAACTGTGGCCTCAAGTCTGCATTTTTGTTCTCTTTCACAGTGATTAGTCACTGTACAACAGCAAAGAGCAGAGCAGTGTGTAGCAGTGCTCCTCTGGCATGCAAAAGATCTTGCCAGACACCTAATCCTCACTCTTTTTTTCTCCTTGGTACCGCCATTCTTACACTCCTTAAAATTACCTGAAAAGGTCCCTGTTGAGGTGGTGGGTTTGGCTGCACTCAGAGATCCATTGTTATGGCAGGGTGTCCAACCTTGGGATGGGAAAGAAGGGCAGTTCTGTGTTAACTCCTCTCTAGCTAAACACAAACTTTACCAATGGACTTCAAAGCATCTCCTACCTTCCCCGTACTCCCTTGAAAGAATTGCTGTCGAGAGGCAGCAGCGAGAGCATGAAGTGGAAGGAACTGGTTTGGTGTGATGCGGCAGAGCTCTCCAGGCAGCCGTTCCCAGGGAGCTGCTCTTCCCAGCTGCTTTTACATGGCCAGAACAGTGCTGCAGGGTGCTGGGTAATATTGCAGGTGGCTTGCTGAGGAAAACCAGGAGGGGATATTTAAAGTGGACTAACCTGGCTTGCAGCTGTATGTAAAATTTAAGAGAGTGGTTGTAATTCGGGATTGCTCTGAAGACAATAATCCCTGAGTGTGAGGTACGGAGTGTTATCTGTGTGTGTGTACACGTGGTTACTGACTGTGTGGTTTACATTTCAGTGGAAGTTTTGGTCACTAAACCTGGACAAGAAGTGCCCCTGAGATTTTGTTTGGCCCGCAGCGTGGCAGTGCTATATCATATTGCTACATATGTTTGAATAAATGAGAAGTGTGCTTTAGGAAAAAGAAGAATTATGGCTGTGGAGGTGAGAGATTCTGGCTTGTAGGAGAGACCATTCTTGGATAACAAACTGATGGAGTTTGTAGTTTGATTTAAAATCTGATTGTGTCCTCCTTTCTTTAGTAGGCCATGAGCTAACTAAAAATAAGGATATTACTAGAAGACCTAAGGTGGTTAAATAGGCATGAAACAAGCAAAAGAAAAGTCCTGATGTCTGTGAAAGGTCCCTAAAATGTGAAAAAGGAAGGTGTATCCAACAGGCATGGAAGTACAGAGCATGGATTTAAGTAAGAAATATGAAAAGCAAAACAAAAAACAGCTGACTTAGGGGATTGGAGTTCTCTGTAAAGAAGTTGAAGTTAAAAGAGAATAAAATTAAGCTAAGAAACAAAGGAGATTATAGAAGACATTGAACAAAGCATTTTTAAACAATAAAAGTTCCAAAAATAAAAGCATAGAAAAAGGAGATCAAAGAGACACCATTTAGTCATATACAAATAAAAATATGAATTGAGGAAAAGAACCCAAAGGAAAAAAAAAACCAAAACCAACTAAAGAATTAAGAGCCCTAACTTGCTTTCACACAAGCAAAAGGGATTTGTGCAAATGAAAAATAACATCACCTGTCATTAAAGTGCCCTTGCAAAGAGACAGATGAGGATGGGCACGGGGCTGGAGGGTAAAATGTTAATGACCATTGATGCCCCAGTAACTGTGGTTAAATGCATTAGTTAGGGGAAATTCCTACAGCCATGTGGACAAGAGTGGAAGGATTAAAGGAAATTAGTATGGGAAAATTGGAAATCAGTCTAGAGAAATGATGAAAAAAGGAAAACTATAAGAAACTTTTCTGTGCAGTTTAAAATGGGCAGATTTTGAAAAAAATCACCAAAAGCAAAAGACTAAAGTATCTCAACAGATCAAAACAGTAAGTAAAACATTTTAAAACGGATTATTAAACAAAGTACAAACAACAATAGGTTTGGGAATCCCAAAAGTAGGAAGGAAGGTTGTGAAAACTGTTGGTTATTTTGAACACAGCAGGTGAAAAACAGGAGCTGTGTAAGAATCTGAAGGACAAGTCTTGATCAGAAATGAACCTGTATTTATGCTCTGCTGGGCTTGTGGTTTGTTTTGTGTCTCAGTAGAAGCAGCAGAAAATAAATTTTAGTTTTAAATGTAATATACAATACTACAGATAGCTGAAAACTCACAGTAGTTTTGGCAAGAGGATTTTATTTTAAAATGTAAATAGTACTGTGGGCACTAACGTACCATTTGTCAGTTTAAGGGATGTGGCTGCTAGTGCATCAGTTCAACTAACTTTAATTAAAAGGTTTAATTTGAATATCTTTTTGCAAAACATATTACATTAGCATATCTAAAAGCTGTGACAGGATTGAAGGAATTAGATTTGTCTACTTGAAAGACAAGACTGAAAAAGTCAGCTTAATGGACAGGGCATATTTTCAAAGGTTATTATACAAATAGAGGAGAACAGGTTTTTTTAGTGCCCATTTGAAAGAAGAAAGAAATATATTGTAGAAATATATTGTAGAAATGTATTGTTTTGGGGGAAATGGAGATGAGGGGGGCAGTAGCACAAATATCTCAGGAACTTGGTCCCTACAGCTTGAAGAGTTTCCCAGTGGAAGCCCAACTACTCCTGTTGTTTCTCTTCCCTCACAGACTGTCATTATACTTTTTTTACATTTAGCAAAGATTTTATTGACAAACAAATGAAGCACCTGCCACTCTTCCATTCCTGAGAGCTCTCCTTGGTGGGGGCTGCTCTCCAACAGTGGTCACAGGGCAGGGGAGGTGCTTGGCTTCCTGACATTCCCGACTGTGAGTGAAAAAGCAGAGACTCTGCTCTAACTTGGCACCATCACACCCAGGTGCCCAGGGTTAAATTGGGTGAAATCTGTTGCCTTTAAGTCAGTGTGGATGGCATTGGGTCTCCTCACCCAGCAACTCTGTGGCCTCTTGGCTGTGATGTGGTGGACACTGAGATGCTCCTGGGCATTGCACACGGGGTACAAACGCCTGGAGAATGTCGTTCAGGATGGACTTCTGGTCTGAACTGGTGTAGTAGCATTCTGCAGAACAAGGAAAAGTGTACATACAATGGGCAAAAGCTGGAAACACCAGGGGAACTTCCACTAAAATAGGTTTGGTGCATTGCTTTTCACATGCTTCTGAATGATTTTTTCAATTCAGGTCCCACCCTGTGACTGGGAGGGTGCACATGTGCACACCTGGGTGAGTAAAGAACCTGGTGTGCTAATGCAGCCCTGCAGAAAATCCATGGTGCAGGGTGTCAGTTATTCACCCTGACACTGAAGAGACTTCTCTGATGTATAAGCTGTAATTAGCATGAGAAAAATACGGATCTAAGGGAACAATTGTTGAAAAACCTAAGTATGGAAAAAAGATCTGGGTTCTGTGTTAAGCAAAAAATCAAGCTATAAAAATAATTTGTAAAATAGATCAAAGGAATGGTATGGATGGCAAACAACAGAGAGCTGGCTGATGGAGCTCTATAGAAATAACATTTCACTGTTTTGATGTACCCCCTTGCTCTGTTAGCGGGTGTCTGATCTGTGTTTTGTTGTTAATGTGCAGTGGTGTGTGACCAAGTAGAAGCAATAAACCACAGGTAAATTAAAAGGTAAATTAACAGTCTTAGCTATTGGAACATAATGGATGAAATTATATTTCATTTCTCTTTCTTACCAAATGGCTTCCTTTGCCCAAACTGCTTCTCCTGTAGCCCCTCCAGTTTCCTTCTTGCCTCTGCAATTCCTTGGAGACACGTGTGTCCACCAGATGGTACTAGGCTGCCAGTAGCCCCTGCAATGGCTGGTCAGCGAAGGCTCTTGAAATTGCTGCTGCTCACGTATCACCAGAGAAGCTCACTCAGAAAAATCTCATTGGTGTTTCCTGTGAGAAGCATTCAGGCCAAAATAGTTGCTTGTTTGGTTTTTTTAATGAAACCGAATTCCAATAGGAATCAGAGCAGATCATTGCTGTGACTGATGCTCTGCACACTCACACGTGTTTCATACCAGATAGCTTTGTTACTGCCTTTGGAGCCACTTGCAATTTCAACTAATAAACTAGTTTAGGAAAGAATGAGGCCGTGAATTACAGTAGCTTTTTGAATCTGTGTTTTGACACATTTAAAAAAGAGAAATTTGACCTAATGTATTATAAATACCTCATTTGCTTTAAGCAATTATTGTAATCTATCACATTGATGCAGCCAACACAAACATGCACTACGTTTCTCACACTAAAAATGGTTCCAAAAGGCTTGAATAAATTGTTAATACTCTATAAGCTGCCAGTGGAATAGCTCCATGATTAGCTCTTCTCTTCACATGATTCAAACGCATTAGTGACACTGCTGACTAATGACTTGCAAAATTTTTGTTAAAGACACAGGTGCATTTTTAAATGGCGGCCCAGTTCTTAACTCAATGGCATGTCAGGCTTAGAAACTGAAAAGCTTTGTTATATTGGTTTATGTAAAATCAGTGCTTGATTTTAAATTTTTTAAAAATGACACTCCACATATAATCATGTTAATTCTGTTGTCATGTTAGATTCAAGTTACTCTTAAAAAATACCTTCTCATAATATGATTACTGGAATACAATTAATCCTGACTGTATGAACAAGGCTGTGGTGTTAATTAAAGACGGTGAACTGCTTTCTCATCAGCACCGTGCAAATGGAGTGATAAATAAGGCCCCTGATAGCTTGTAGAGCATTTGTCATCGCTGATCAGACCACATGTGCTTAGGCAGTAGAAAGCGTAAGAGGTCCCTACGAAGGGAGGCGCCCACCTTTAGCATATTTGGTACTCGTTTCACTAATTTTAATACAATTAAGTGGAGATGACCACATCAGTATGGTCATAATGAAATCCCTCAGTGGGAGATCTGAAGTAATGAGCAGAGCACACAATTTGTGACTCGAGGCCATTTAAAGGAGTCCGCGTGTGTAATTGGCTTAATAAAATTAAGATCATGAATGAGGCTGTCATTGTAACAGTGCCCACCGAGGGAGGCTCAGGACCTGGGGGCCTGACCCAGTCGGGTCCAGCAGGGCCCAGGCCCGCCCATCGCAGCGAGAGCCGCAGGGTGCGCAGCCCGGCCTGGGAGCGCGCGTCCGAGCGCGGCCGTGCCAGCCGCGGGGCTCCCTTCGGTACCCGCGGGCTGCCGGCGGAGGTGTCCCGCAGGTGTCCCTGCGGCCGCGGCCCCCAGGCGCCGCTCCGGGAGGCGGGATGCCGGCGGCGGCCGCGCTCCGCGGGGCCGAGCCGAGCGGGGCCCGNGGCGGCGCCGGCCGCAGTCGGCACGGGGCGGGCAGCGAGCGGCGCGCCGGCTGCGCGCACTCCGCACACGGCGCGCTGCCACCGAGGGAGGGAGGGAGCGAGCGAGCACCATGTGCCGGCCAGCGCTCGCCCGGCTGCTGCTCCTCCAGCTGCTGCTGCTCAAGCTGCACCTCGGCAAAGGTGGGTCCGGCGCGGCACGGCCGCTCTCGCTCGGCGCCGGGGTGCCCCGGCCTCAGCGCTGCCGGGGAGGGGGCGAGCGTCCTGCCGGCACGGGCACCCCGCGGTGTGCGGCCGCGGCCGCCCGCTCGCCCCGGTGCCCTGCGCGCGGTTTGGGACCTGCGGAGGGCCGGGCACGCTCGGCGGTTGCGACCTGCGGGGGCCGGGCACGCTCTTGAGCGGGCGAATGCAGCCCGAGCGCTGGTGACAGGAGCTGCCACCTTTAATCCCTTTCAGAGGGGATTTGTGCCTCATCAGAGCAGCGGAGCACCGAGTCTGCAAAGCAGATTTGCTCCGTTCTCCCCCCGCCCTCAACTTTAGTTGGGTCAGGTCCCTTTTCCCGGGACGGCGCCGGTGCCTGTTCCGCCCCGCGTCCCCAGGTGTCGGAGCGTTCTGCCCCGGTAACGGATGCGCAGGAGGTCCCAGCATCGCTGCGCTTCATAATTTTTCTTTGTCTGTTGTATTTCGGCTTTAACCATCTTCTGTTCCCAGGCTCCTTTTCCCTCCGCCTTTAAAACAATGCGGGGAAGCACGGGAATGGCCCCTTTTATCCCTGCACAAAGCCGCTTCGGGTTCGCCGCCGTGCTCCCGCGGTGCCCCGGCGAGCCCAGCCCCGCACCGAGCCGCGGTGCCCCGGCGAGCCCAGCCT
>VZTJ01001265.1:955118-1035065 GCA_013397795.1 Orthonyx spaldingii
GCCGCCCGGCCGGCCGTGGGAGCATCCATGCGCTGACCCAGGCGCGGCCCCGTGTCTCGCAGGCGCCGTCAAGGAGTGCGAGGAGAACCAGTTCCAGTGCCGGAACGAGCGATGCATCCCCGCCGTCTGGAAATGCGACGAGGACGACGACTGCTCGGACAACAGCGACGAGGCGGATTGCCGTGAGTGTCCGTGCCCCGCGCGGCGGGGCGGGGGGCCGGGAAGGGCGCGATTCCCAGCGTTTCCCAGCTGCGCTGCGCCTCTTTTTATGAATGAATGAATGAAGTCGCGCCGTCCCCGGCCGCGGCACCGATTGGCTGCCGGGAGCAGCAGATCCGTGACGCGGCCCCGCGGGGCAGCGGCTCCTCGCTCCCGGCCCGGCCCGGCCGGGACACCCCGAGCGCGGGTCCGGCGGCAGCCGGCACCTGACAGCTCCTGCCCTCTCCCTGCCAGGCCCGTCGCCCCCAGTAATGCCTCCGCTCAGAGCGCCTAAAACGAACAGCACAGTTTGTGTCCTCGGGGCGCTTGGGAGAGGTGTTAATCCCCGGGGAAGCCCGTGCTTAGGGCCAGTGACAGGTGCTCGCGTGAAATGTTGCTTACTCATAATCATCCTACAAGATGTGGGGTGGGTATGAGTCTTGTGTTTAAATATGTTTGCAGTCAGGGTGAGAATGGAGGTGAACGAGTAGCACTGCTTGGCTTGGCAGTGTCAGCCGTGTAACACTGATTCCTTCCTAGTGTAAGGGAAGAGAGAGCAAGATCTGTACTTTCAATCCTGAGAAGATGGCACTCCTTCCTTCTCCTGTGGTGTGACCCTGATGCGTATCAGTGGAAACCCATAAACTCTGGGTGGTTTGTAGGGTTGTGCTGTTTTAACTTGGCTGTTATTTTGGTTACAGCTTCTGACAGCCTGGGAGAGTTTGTCTCAACCGTGGAGTGTAAGAAGCATCTGTAAAAGAAATAACAGAGCCTAAGTCTTGAAGAGAAGTATCTTTAATTTGGAGTTTTAAAGTTGCAAATATTGTAGCAAGTACCATATCTCTTGAATTATCTCTGTAGAATGATAGGTGCTGAATGTGCGTCAGGTGAATGAACTCTTAAAAGTTCATAGACACAGTGAATATATCAAGAAAAATAGTCACTGATTATGTGGTTTTTTTCCATATGTGGCTATCCTGTTAACAGCTTCACCTATAAGTCTGTGCCAGGTGATATTCAGAGTGAACTCTAGATTACTTTAAGGAGAGCAGGGATTCCCAAACTCTGAAGTTATAACAAGATGTTCCTCATGAACAAAATGTAGCACTTACTTCTGGTGCTGTTTTTCTTCAGAGGACTCTATAAATGCTTAGCTTTGTGATCTGGGGAGTTAGCAGCATTAGTTAATTGAACTATAGAAATGGCTTTTACGGGAATTATAATGGCACTATTGAGAGCCAACTTAGATTTGGAATGTTTCAAATTGCATAAGACTCAGGGAAGCCAGCACTGACTGAGAACTGCCTTGGAGTCCTTGTGTAGCCTTAATTGGGAATGTTTTCCCTGAAGTGTCTCTGCTTCCCAAGAGAGACACTAATCTGTGGGAGCACTGGGAATCTTGGAGCAGGTACATAATGGTGTTCTTGAAGCCTTCTATTTAAACCCTCTGTGCGCTGTTGTACAGAGACTTGGTGAGCTGCAGGTGACCTGTGGGCAGTGCTTTCAGAACTGCTTTTCAGAGGCTGGGATCGTGGCTGGAGGAGCATCTTGAACAGATTCTGCACCCTGCATTCAACATTGAAGAGCAGGTTTGTGTCCTGAGCTCTTGCCCTGCACGAATGAGTGGGTCAGTATCTGGGCTGCTTTTTTATCTTCTCCTTTTCCTTTGATCAGCCCTCTGAGCATTGTGTCGGAAGCGAGAGTGTAGAACAACATACTGTTGAACATCAGCTCAGTGTGAATTGTGCCATGTTAGAATGATTATTGCATCTGATTTAGGTTTATTTCAGAGGGTTTTTATAGTTCTTGGGTTTGGGGGTGGTACAAATATGTTCCTCACTTTAATCTGAATTTGGCATTTATTACTGATTGGGAATCAGACTACAGAAATTGCTCATGGACTGTTAATTTAGTTCATATATAGAGAGGCTTTGCAGTTGCTTCTTCAAGCAGGCTGGAAGACAAAAATTGCATTTGTCATGCACATTTTTCTCGCTTAAATTGTTCTGAACACTTTTATTTTGAAAATGCATACTGCTTTTCAGCATATGGAATGTTTGGAGTTCTACTCACTGGGTGAAAAAATATGTTCCGTGTGTTTTTGCTTCTAGATACTGCCTCTGTTGTCACTGCTGTAATAAACAGATATTTATTTAAAAACTGTTTTATGAACATATGCAGTGGAAGAAGCTGTTCTGGAAAACTCAGCATGCCAGCGTGGTGATGGAAAGGGAAATGAATATGCAGGTAGCCTGCTGGCAGTGAGTACTGATAAGGACCCTGATAACCTCTGTAATTACTTGATGATTCTTTTTCCCAGAGCTGATAATGTATTTGTAATAGCTCATTGCAGCTTGTGTATATCCTCCCTTTTTGAAGAGACAGGATGGTCTTTATCTGTGTGAAGAATTGGTTTATCAAACCAATTCCTTGTGGTAGGCGGTCTAATACACTGGAAAATTTTGTAACCGAGAGTATCTTAAATAGTTGGAAGGAGGTGATTTTTTTGGCAGGACTCACTGGGCTTCCTACTAGAAATTGTCTTTGTGCAAGACTGAATTTTAATTGTTTGTTTTTGTTTGTGTCCCCTTTGTGTTGCGTGTCCTGTGTCTGTCCCCATTTCCCCCCATCCTCCCTGCCCCCAAGATTTGCTGAGATAATTGGCTTTTTAAAGAGAGTTTTGGATTGTAAGGAGAATATTTCAGTAATCAAACTGTATTGCATCCTTGGCATTCGCTTTCCACTGAGTAATCCTTTTCTGTTGTGGCTGGTAGTTCAACTTACCTACCACAGGACCATGTGTGAGTTAATATGGCACGCTGGAACTGAAGCGTGAAAAAGTGATGATTTCCACTCTTAGACAAATCAGATTGGCCAGTACTAGTTTTTAAGGTGTGTTAAGTTTATCCAGGACAGGGTTTCTGGGCTAGCGAAGGAACAGTAGCCAAGGAGGCTGCCAGGAAGGAAGGAGACAGTGCTCGTTTGTGTGTAGGCACATGACTTGTGAAGTGTTAACAGGAGAGAAGGAGGAGACACTAGTTTGTGTGCATTATAGAAATATATAAAAATAAAGCGGTAAACAGATTGCTTAAATATGAAGATGCCTTTTTGCTGTCATGTTTTCAGAAAGTTATACCATTTGAAGGAAAGGAAAATAAAAAGGGAGTGGAGATCTTCCTTAAAATGTATCTACGGAAAGAAAACTAAACTCCAAAGAGAAAAACAGTTGAAGTTACATTGTTTGGATTGCTGGGGAAATCAAGTTGTACACTCTGTATGAAATCTTGGGTAGCTATTGCAGAGTTTAAACCTGTCTTAAAACTACCTGCCCTGCTCTGTTCAAAAGGATTTGCTTGAGCTCACACCAGTCTGTGTAGGCCTGGAAAGACAAAATCCCGGTCACAACTTAGAGCTTGCAGTGCCACAATCTGCACTAAATGTGGTCCATACAATGAGGAAAGGACTCCAGGGCAGTTCTGAACATGATTTCTATGGATGCATTTTAGTCCTTCCCTGTGATGCGTTTTCCTCTTAGGAAACACTGAAAAGGCAAGACTGACTCTTATAACCAATTTCAGACAATGCTTGCAGATGCACAGTCATCGAGACTTTTTTTGTAATGGTATAGCAGCAACTTTATAAAACATCAAATCTACTTTTGGAGTGGGGAAAAATGTCCATTTTCTGAGGCACAGTGTTTTAGCAAAAGCACTCTTTGCTGAGGTACTCAGAATGTGGGATACTGACTTTTGTTCTATGTCTCCTTCAGGAAAGGTCAGACTAGAGGTCCGTGTGCTGTGTGTCCAGGGTGCTGCTGGTGTGACACATCACCCAGAATGGAAAATCCTAGAGAGCTGCTTCGAAGGGGGAGTGGCTCTTGGAGGCTTTTTCCCCAGTTTTACAAGTTTCTTCCTGCTTGCCACTGTAGCCAGCAGAAAACAAGGAAGACCTTGCAAACTGCAGCCAGACACAATATATTTGACGCAGAATAGGAGCTCTTACTTTGATAGTTGTGTTTGATTTTATTTTTCTGCTGTAAGTAGGGTTCACATTATCTTAACCCAGACCTGAGTGTGGGTGAAAGAAACTGGAAGACCTCTGCTTAAATGTTTCACTGTTGAATAAACACTAAATGTGGCGAAGAGTATAGCTGCAAAAAGCCATCAGTAGCTTAACCAGTTTCCTAAAATGAAACACAAGCTTCAAGATCACTTCAGCTTTGTAATCCCTGCCTGCAGGGGGACACAGCCAAATGCAGAATTACTATTTCTCGTTTAAAGCTCCATTTTCCACCTTTGCACTGGAATCCTTTCTGTGGTGTTGCTTGCTGGTGAGGACTGTTCGTAGGGATATTTTATGGACAGGGCCGAGGCTGCCTCAGGTATGAGATGCAGTCTGAAGGGAGTTACTGTTTCAAATACCATTCCCCTGTGTGCAGAATGCAGGGTAAACGTGTGGCATCAGCAAACCTCCCCTTCCTCAGCCCTTGCCTTCCTTGTGGCCACAGTAGGTGACTGTGTAGTGAGACACATTTGCTTTGCAGCTGGCAGGAAGGACTCCTGTTCTTCCACTGGTTTTGTAGAGAGAGTCTGCAGAGTTTGACTTCTGCTGCCTGTGTGAAAGCGCAGGAGGCAGCCTCCTGGTCTCTGTGCTTTTCAGTTTAAATTTCACTAGAGCTGGAATTTGGGAGTAAAAATATATCAAAAAACCTATTTGAAAACTAAGTTCTGGATCCTGTGGAGAATTAAGTGTGGTCTGGGTGGCTTTGAAATGCAGGAGTGTAATGGTGTGCCAGGCTTGCAGGGTTTGGGGTGTGACCAAGTGACACAGAAGGCACTCTATTCACAACTGCCACATGTATTCTTTAGTATTTTGTCCTCTGTTATGCATTGCTCCAATTTTTCTTTATACTCTTGTCTTGAGCCAGTATCCTGCATGCTGAGTGATTGCTGCCTGCCACTCTGGAGATGCCTGCGCACGTCACCATGTGGAGTTTTAGGTTTCCTTGACATGTGCATGGTCATGTGCTCTTGATTATGTCAGTGATAGTTTAACTGTGTTGTGTGGCCAGCCTGCATGCTTATCCCAAAACTGGAAGCACTGGGAAGAGTGGTGTTGAGAAGCAGGGCTTGTTTGTTTGCCTGTGTGGCTGCTGCCTGCTTGTTCTGATCTGTACTGGGTTCATGTCCAGCTTAGGCTCAAAACCAGTTTACTGATTTCTTGTGTTCCACAGTGAATGCTGTTATTCATTTATCTTCATTTTTTCATTATATTCTTGTTGTCTGCTCTGAAAAAACTAACCTTCTCTTCTCTTCTCTGCAGCTTTCCCATTTTCCTGCAGCTTTTCCCTGGTCATTTCAAAGATGTTCCCAAAGCACGTTGTTGCTCAGTTCTGCTTTTCTGTGTCATTACACTTTTCTGTGTCTGCCTTATAAAATGCTGTAAGATGTCAGTTTTTCTTTCTTTTTTTCCTTTGCCCAGGAAAACAAATCAGTAAGTTGAGTTTGGGTGATGGAGATGAACGTTTGGGTTGCTGCTTGTTGTCTTATGCAGTAGCATGACCTTGGCAGAAAAGGAGCCTGCCTGCTGATGTGCTCTGCTCTCACAGCTGCTTCCAGACAAAGGGAAATCCTCACTATTTTATGGTACATGTGCAGGAAGTATTGGAAAAGCTGAGTGTAGTTTCTCTGACTCTCTGTTTTCCATTAAAATTGTTAATATTTAGATACCCACGAGGGAAGGGAAAAGGGTAAAAGGCCCTGTGATAAAATTAATGCAGATTTTCTGCTCTGTGAAAAATTCTCTGTGAAATGCAAGTGATAAAAACCTGATTAGACTTTAAAAGTTACAATAATACTGTAAGCTAGTTGAAAAAAATAAAACTAAACCCTTCTAAACTGAAATATTTTCAAGAGCCAGATTTTAACCTACAAGAAGCTGGAAGATTTTTAAAGCAGGGTTGTGAGCTCTGTCACTGGTGGTCTCTCAGGGTGAGCTATCCTGTTCCTTGCCATAGTAATGATGCCCTGGTAGACTGTGCTTCTGTTCCTGGCAAGGACCATGACTTTTCTTCCCAGAGCTGAGGCAGATCTGGCAGCCCTGTGCCTTTCTCCTCATGAAAAGGTGAATAAATGGTGTCAGAGCTCTTCAGCACCAGAGTGACTCAGTTGTACAAGAGTCAGCAGCAGAGCCAAGAGCAGAAGTGAGGCCTCCTAAAACCAGTGCAGTGCTCAGCACACACAGCTGCTCCTTGCAGAGGTACCTGTTGGACAAGTGGAAGGGTTTCGCTTTTGCCTCTGGGTTTCCTGGTTATTTTCAGCCTAAGCTAAGGCCTGGCAGTCAGTCTAACCTCACACTTAATGCCAAGAGCAAGTGTTAGAAATGGGGAGAGAGCAGGATTTATAGCTGGCTTAGAGCAAGGCTTACAAGCCTTTGGGCTGCAACCACATTAAGTGAGTTTTATTGCCAATTTTTTTTCTTAGATGTTCTGTTTCTGATACTTCAATATTATTAAATGCGTTATTAATATTTATTAAATGCTTGAGAGCATGTGTGGCACTGTACCAGGACCAGAGCAGTGAGGGACTCAGTTTCCATGGCAGCAGGAGCACAGTCCTGTACTTGCAGAACCAGAAGGGCTCTTTTTGGCAGCTGCACTCTGTGCTGTGATTACTTTTTCTTTTTAAAGATAGATATATAATTTAAAATCTAATTCATTAGTGCTGCAGAATCTTGTCCATCCTGAGTGAGAATTCTGCCTGCTGTAAGTTTCTTTATCTTTTTTTTTGGAGTTCTAGCTTAGTTTCTTTAGCTTCTGTGGGTGTAATTTCTTTTGCTTGCAAAATATTGAACGCTGTAAAAGAACGTCTTTAAAATTAATTGTAATAGATGGAAGTTTTCTCTTTATTTTGGTTAAAATTGAACTGTTACATTGTTGTAGACTTCCTTCCCTTTATAGGTAGCCTATAGCATAGATTTATCAATTCAAATAATTGTTGAAGAAACTGGTGTGTACAGCTGACAGTAAACTCTTAACTGTACTATGGCCCTCATTTATATAACTGCTCCAGTTTCAGGTTTTAACTTTGTATTTTATTTTAACTGGCTTTGTTTCATACTTTTTCATGCTTCCTTCCTTGACGTGTAATGTGTAGTATGATGAACACTGTGGTGATACTTTGCTTCTTTTCAAGGGGTGAATTAAAATTTTCTTTTGCTCCCAAGTCTTTGTCCTGCTGTGCATTACCCAGTTGAGGTTTTCTGTCTGTCTTTGCTTTCCATGTATAAAGTTAATGTGATGCATTTCTTCGGTGGCTTTTCAGGCTTTTTCTATTTTTGTTGATCTAGATGAGTAAGGTTGTAGGCACCTCTCCAAATGTGTTTCATGGGTCTCCTACGATAGGTACCGGCTGCTTGCTTGCTGTTTGAGCAGTGATTGTGGATCAGTAAACCTTGCTGGATTTGCTGGATGTGTTCCATCCAGATATGATGCTACCGTGTGAGATCCAGGGAGTAGTAATGAGCCTAAAAATCAGCAACAGCAGGAGTAGTAAATATACTTGCACTGAGAATAAGAATTTTGGATGTAAACGTACAACTGTTCCTGCAGACTTTTCATCCCCAATCACAGTTGCATATATAGAGCTGCTCATAAACAGAGCAATGGCCCAGTTTCTTTGATAGCAAATGTCAGTGCTGACTGATATAGGCCAAGAAATCCACCTCCTGCCTCTGTAACTCTGCTGCTATTCCTGTTTGTGTGGTTGTGTTACGCTCATTACACATTTGTCATCCTGTGGCTCCTTAGCAGTTCAGCTTTCTACGAATCTTCCCCATACAAGTGGGCTAAATATCATCTCAGGGACGTGAAAACTGAGGCTTGGGGAGGTTACCCTCTGCCCAGGGCTGTAGAGTGATTCAGCAACTCATTGTGGACATTAGTGACTCATGAAGAAAGTCCCCAGTTTCTTTTTCTTCTGGTCCATTATCACATTGTTTTACACAGATAATCGTGTTCTTTGGATTAAACGACTGCTCAAGGACTGAGCCTTTGCCTTTGCCATATACACTTCGTAAAATATTCAGCAAAATCCCAGTGTGGAGATAACTCACTGTTTCAAAATTTTAGTGTTGGGTCAAGTGCAAGAAATGCTTCAAATGGCTCATGTCTTGTATTTAGTATCAGAGACATGGAAAATACAGGTGTTTGAAGAGGAGCATAACATTTTTGTGTTTCAAAATGAATTTTGCACATTCCAGCATATCCTGAAGCACAGCCCTTGGTACAGACAGACATCACTGCAGCCACTTCTTCAGCTGGCCAAAAGTGCCTGTTGTGAGACTGCACATGGCAGACTTTTTGTTTGCTAAAGAGACTCTTTCCTTTCTGTGTGTGTCTCTCCAAGCTTCCTTCCCCTCCTGCCCACACCTTGCTGTTACCTGAGCATGAACTACTGAAGTAACTTATCACTGGTGCACCGGTTCCTCCATAAATTATTTGTAACATATCATTTTCTGGAAGGAACCGAGATAACCGAGGGAGTTTAATTTGCTATTGTTTATTTTACTGCTTCTTCCTTTCTTGTGTAAAACAAAGATAAAGTTTAGATTGCACAACTCTGAAGTTTGCACAAGGTGGACTTGGTACATGATATAGGAGGGGTAACTTATATGGGCACTGTTCTTTGGCAGATAAATAAGGAATTTCAAAAGAACCTCTGGACCAGTCTGCCAGGATCACATTGGGGTGCTGAAATTGCTTTACTTTAAGCTCTTTGCTGGGTGATTTCTGTTCCTCCTTTTCAAAAGAAACACAGAAGTCTGTCCTATTTTTTATAAAATAATGTGTTATGTGTGTTTGCCCAAGGTGTCAGTGCGAGTTGATCCCTGAAGTTAAATTAGGATTAAGGAGCTGCGTTGACAGGTGCTGAAAAGAATCATGTCTGTCCAGTTCTTGACTGCAGGGTCTCTGGTTGTGGCATGGCACTTCAAAGAGAGTGAGTGCAGAGCAGGAGAGGAATCCTGGGGCACCCCTTTATAGAGGGAAGTGATAAGTAATGTACTTAATTTTCTCCATGGCTGTGGACAAAAGTGTGCCTGAGCAATATGGAACCTTTCTCGGGCTTGCACACAGGATCTCATTGCCTTGCTCTTCTTCCAGTCTTTCCCCATGAGTTTGGCCATTAATTCTCATGTCCCTGTTTCACAGAGTGCCCATCCTCAACAGCACTGCACAAAGCCTTTGTTAACACCTTCCCTCGCCCAGGCCTTGCAGGGGACTCTGCAAAGCTTGGCTGAGAGCAGCAGGCATTTCTGCACATTTGATTATTGAACATGCAATCACGTGAATATTGCAAGCTTCTATTTGTGCTAATGCTTGTAGAAAGGATTAATAATTCCTGCACAAATGCTGTACTTCAGCTGGCAGGAAGCTGCTAAGTTCACCCTGCCCAGATCAATTTACTTAATTTACAGTATTTTTAAATTTTGAGAATGAAATGCAGGTTGAGGCTGCCAGGGTGACAAGTGTTGGAGATTCCAGAGCTGATGTGGAGCTCCACACCTGCCTGCCCTTGGTTCCAGTTCAGGGCAGTTGTGCACCAGGTTGTTGGGCACACAGTGCCGTGCATTGGCAAACAATACCCCGGGAGATGTGGGTTCACGGAACAAAAGCCATCGCTGTCACTGAGCACTTCTGATCCTGCAGCTTGCAAGGTCAGGACTGAGACATTCAGCACCATGGGAAATGCTGCATTCCTGCAGCAAGAGTCAGGGTTGTGCTGGGGATTCTGGAGTCCTTGGCTTATGGGGCTCTCGCCCTGGCAGCTCCATCCCTGCCCATTCAGCACACTGGAGGAGTGTTTCAAGAGAACCTGAACCCAAAATATCCTTTTAGGAGACTGTTTTTTTTCCTTCATTCTCCAGGCAAGCTGGATAGCTGTCAGTGAGTTGTCCATAATAATAAGGGTTGAGCAGTGATCTTCATTGCTTACTGGTTTCTTTTCTGAGCAACGTTGTGCAGGCTTCATCATCATATCACAGGGTTAATTTTAGAATGCAAAAAAGATGCTTCTCTGACAGTGAAAACCACCGAGCGGGAGGAAGGCAGCCAAGTACAGGACCTAATTTTCCCCCTTCCCACAAAACTGTTTTTTTCTTTCTGTGGAGGAGTGTGAGTTTGAATGTGGCATTAGAAACATATTCAATGAGGGGTTTAGGGCAGGATCTTGCTGTGTTGCTTTTGAAAAGGGTTCTCTCCCTGCTACTTGTTTCTACTGAAGTCATGTGGGATTAGGTTTCCTGAGGAAAAAAACCTGGTGAGATCCGGAACAACAAACTGGAATTCCCTTAATTTAATTTATGGCCATTTTTTGTGACCATGGTACACCTGAGAGCTGGTATCACGTTTTCTGGAGGCAGTTGAGGGTGAATTTCCTGTAGACGAAGTGTTTTGGTGCATCAGCTTGACCTTTTACAGAGAAAAAGGGCATGTTTAAATGTCACTTTTCTACAGTAATCAGTTGGGATTATCTGCCCCTGTGTTAGGGTTTTTTCTCTGCTTTTATAATAGCAGAGATTTTTACAGCAGTTTGACATGTAAGAATGATGGAAGTTTCACTCTTACGTTGGATAAATTCTCGTCAGTAAGTGGGAAGCAAATGATTCATACCTATTAGGACTCTGTGTGTGAGAGAGTTGTATTTCTTATTGAATATGAACTGGAAGATGGAGGATCTCATTTCTCTCTGAACTGTTAGAAGTCAAAATCTTAAACGATGAGTGTCTCGGGATTTGAGGGAGACATTTGCTGTGTGTTCTGCTCTAATTAATTGCAATTTTTGGTGGGGGTTCCTTATTACTTTAAGCTGCGGACAGCACCATTCCCTGATGTTGCAAGTTGAAGAAAGAAAACATCTTGTCTGTGTGAGGGCTCAGCCTGATCTCGCTGCTGCAGAAGTCTCTGAGGAAATGCTGATTGGTTATTTCAAATTACTGACTAAAACTTGGCCCTGTAGCTTCAGAACACAGACCTGACCCTCTCCCTGCTGCTGTAGTTCTGTTGAGATTGACATCTCTTAGCTGGAAAAGCTGCTGCTGTGGGCCCAGAAAGGCTGAAAGGAGATGGATTTGTGTGGTCCATGAGGTCCTGTCAAGAGAAGAGCCCTGGTCTTGCTGAGTATGGGGCTGTGCCCACGTAGCCATGCTGGGTGGGGCACAAGGCCACTGTCCCCATCCAGGCAGAGCTGGTACCTTTTATCTCCTGAGGGGAACAGTGTTGACAGGGGAATATGCTGGATAAAACATGAGTTTTAAGTGATATTTCAAGGGATCTTTGTTCCTTCATAGTTACAAACAGTCACAACTCACAATAAGAAATCTTTCCAAACTCAAAAATCAATGGCTTCAGGCCTGTGGTGTTCACAAAATGTTTTCTGCAGCAGTTTTCACCAGGCTATTACCCTGTCTTTCTGTTAGCCTCCAGAAGTGCATAGAGCATCTTTGTGGAGCTACAAAACAGGTTCTGGCCCTGGACCACTGTTTTATTCCAAGTGAGGATTAACTGCTCTCTAATTCTGTTTTAGGGGTGAAAGTACACTTTAATTCCATTCCTGATCTCATGCATCCCCCAGCTACAGTGTTGTGTGAGGACCTGCCATTGGCAAGCCATGAAAATGGAAACCATACATATTTTATTGACCATTCAGTCTGGATCCAGCACTTCTTTTGCTTGTGTTTCCCAGTGTCCTGCTGAAGGACAGATCAATCACAGGCATATTTTAGTCTGTGACGTCCCTAGTTTTATAATGATCTTGCTTTCAATTGCTTTGGATATTGTAAAATTGCCCTCTAAGGCTGCTTAGTCTGTATTTGCAGCTCTGCTCTTTGGTGGAAGGGGTTGTGCTCACTCCAGTGGATGTTGTTCTACACCTAAAGCAAGTTCCTCCTGTGCTAAACTTCGGGTGCCTCTGCTTTCTAGAGCAGAAAGGCCCAGAGCTCTCAGTGCAGGTGCAGTGTGTAGGTCTGAGCTTTGACACAGACAGACCAGAAGAGCAGGAAATCACAAGGCTGACATGATATTTAAATTTTATTGAGAGCCTGCTTATGGTAATAAAACCCTCACTGTGGCTTTGACTTTGCCAGTGCCTCTGGTGTTCACCCTGCCCTGAACAGCACAGCAACTAAACTTTCTCCAGGCTTGGCTCATAGTTAGCAGCATTATCTGTCCCAGCAGGAACAGACCCAAAGAAAGTGAGCAGTGTTCCTCAGTCCCACAAAATGGAGCTACTCCCTGGGTTGAGTATTCCCAATTGAAGCTCCTTGCCGTGCCTGACAATATTGTATCCATGCCTGAATATGGCTTGGAAAGCCTCAATATTATTGCTTTAATCCACTTGCTTATGAAAAAACTTGAAGTTCATGTTCTGGTTTAGATACTGTGCAATATATTCAACTGACAAAAAAAAAAAAGCAGCAAAGCAAGAAAACCCCAACCCTAAGCCATTTGGAGAGGTGGTTGTTCCTGCTAAGCTGCAGGCTATTAGATTGCACAGCAGAACTCTTGGTGAGTTCAAAGTGAGTTTATTGTTGCTGTGTGGGTATGTAATGAGTCAGTGTAAACCTCTGTAATTCTGTTACGTCAGTAATACAGCTCTCATCCTGCTTTTTCAGGTAACAACAATAGGATTTGCCTGTGATGTACAGGTACTAAAACACTTCCAGTATATTAGATTTTTTTGTTTGACTGCAAAGAAATGGGCAGGAAGAATTGCCAAATGTGAGCAGGCACTCTCCATCTCTATCACTGCCATGCACTTGTTTGTAAGTGTATGAACTCGATGGAGATTTGTTTTGATGAGCTTTTGCCAGGTTGGCCTTTTGTTCCAACAGCATTATGTCTGAGTAAGTGAGTCAAATAAACTGCCTTGGAGTTTCCCAGCATTCTGTCTCTCCTCTAGATGAAGAGCAGGTAGTTGTGACTCAGTCCTGCCAAATCTATTCTCTTACAAAGTATTTCTAGGCAGGTGACTGTAGAGTAAATCTGTACTGCTCCTGCAAGGATCTTTGCTCATGGAGGCTTCACACAGCCACTCCAGGGAGAGTTCTCAGGGGGAACAGGCAGGCGAGAGCCAGGTCTACTGGAGGGTGATTTGGGTGCTTTGGACAGTTCTGTCCTCAGGTCTCCACTGGAAAAGTGCCTCCTGTGCAGAGAGCTGGCACTACAAGTGTCAGCCAGCTTGATTGGGCTCCATGCTGGAAGACAAAGTCTGATGGGGTGATGGCACAGTTACTGGAACTTGCCAAGCAGCAGATGCACAGCAGGAAAGCAGGACACCTCTGCATTGATTTATTGTTGCTATTTTCTGTGGAATTGGCTTTGCATGCAGAAAATTCCTGCTGCCAGTGCAGAGAATGGAAGGGTGCAACTGCATGTCAGGAAGGTGTTTTTCTGCTGCAATAAGCAGAAATAGGAAAGTAAAAATACCCTACCTGTCTGATTGTTAGCGGGGCAGATAGGCCCCAAAAGTAATACTAGGGTTATCCTGTAAATGCCGTATTTTAAAAATGAAAACAAGAAGTCTCATTATAGCCATTGAGAGTATGCATCGAGAGCAGCGTACTTAGCTGCATTAAAATGTGCCTGATCAGGCAGGGGCAGGGACTTGGTATAAAATCCCTTTCTAAGTTTTCATTGACAGCCTCCTTCAGCTCTCATTTTCCTAATCTGCCCACTTGTGGGATGGGGAAATGGTTTGTCTTTATTTTTATAGAATAGTGCAGTCAATAAATGGTCAAAAGAGTGGAACAGGAGCTTGGTATTGCTGTTTAGTTAACTGTGTGTGCTTGCAAACAAAATCAGCAAGTTGGCATTTGGTCAAGAGAAGCAGCTTTCAAGTTTAGAGGGAGGGACTTCTGAATCCAGCAAGAATATTGAATGCAACCCAGATGGCATCCTGGAGGGAAGTTCTGTGGCATCAATTAGCTTGTAGGTGACCATGCTCCTAGCCAACTGTGAGTTATCTGGCAGCCTGCCACTTGACTGCTAGTGAAAATTCAAGAGCAATAAGATGAAATAGAGTTCCTGAGAGACAAAGAGAAAGATGTCTTCACTTGAGAAAGGAGATTTGTGGTTGCTGTTTCTTAAATGATTTAAGCTGTCTGCTTTTTGTACTTCCACATATCTCAGCCTTGCTTGTATACGTTTCTTTGCTGAATGTGTGTGTGTAAACCCATTTAAAACTTTTTTCAGCTTTCACATGTAATTTGTTCTCAGGAAGGAATCTGCAAATAAAAGGGCCACCAGTAGCTGGACCAGTGCCCACCAGTGCCCTTGTAACTACTAGAAGGTGAGCTTAATTTAACATTTCCCTCTGGAAATGATGTTCTTACCTAGATTTTAGGGCTTCTATATTTCTGCTAAGACTAAATGAAGTTGTTTTGCACTGGACTCAAAAAGAGCTGCCAAATCCTGAAGAACTGGCTGCACTGTAATAGATTGTAGTAGCACAGTTTCAGATCATCCCACAGAGGACTGAGTCTAAGGAGCAGTAAGAATAAACACTCACATGGGACAGATGTGATTAGCTGATATTAGAATGAGCTGGGATCAGTTTTTGTTGACTTCGAGTTTGTGCATCAGTAACAGAAATACTTCTGCATGGCTTTTCTTTTTTAAAAAAACCCTAATTTTAAAGGGACTTGAAATTATCTCTGTGTCTCAGGTGCCAACATTTCAGATGTCTTTTGCATCTGTGCAGTGAGGGATAATTAGGTTTGTAGAGCAGATGTTGTGGAAGCCTGCACTGCAGCGTGCCCGGCTGTGTCTGGCCACAAAGATTTACTCCTGGGTGCACTTGCTTTCTTTTTATGGAGGAGAATGGCAAATTCCCAGTCTTCTGTATGCAGTAAGAACTTCAAGATCTCATATGAGATTTAAGCAGTAAATGCTTCACTAAGAGCTTTAGAAATGAATGGTTTTACTTTCAAGAATTTATTTCAGCTGCTTAGTACTGAGCTTTTCCTCTGCACTGAAATGTGTTGTGGCTTTTTCAAAAAGAGCAGAAGTGTTTGCAAGGAAGTACAGATGATGAGATTTTCACTCTGTTCTCCTGAGACATAACAATTTGAAAAAAAAAGTCCACATGGAAAGCAGAATGATACCATTATCCCAGAATTGCATTCTGTTGTGTGCTCCCTTGTGCTGTGCTGCTTGCTAAAGGGAGAAAAGGGATTTTATAAAGAGCCAGATAGGAACAGGGCTATGAACTGTAAGTATGGATGTATGCTAAGAGTGACCCAGGACTGGCTTCATCCAGTACAAAATGTTCTTCACGACACTTTTTGGTCTGGAGATGTGGTTTTGCTCAGTTTTATCCTATCACACAAGGTCGTGTGCTTCTACCAGTGTAGCTGTTAATGTAAAAAACCAATGTTTTGATTTTGAAAAGCATTACATGTAAAAAGCTATTAAATGGAGGTTGCCTTTTTCATCAAAAAGTTACATCTGACTTTTTAATGAACTGACTGTGTTATATGCAGAGGTGCTTTCCCTCATCATTTCATCAGGTGTGCCTGTTTTTCCCGGACAAGGGGAGCTTAGGGAGCTGATCTTCTGCCTTTCAAAGGCATCCATTTGCTTTCATTCCAGGGGGGTCGAGGCTCTTGCAAAAATGACTTTTCTGGGTCGTTCCTCCTGGCTTTGCTCCTGTACAGCACAGGGGTTTGTTTTTACAACTTCAAAAAGATGTGGTATGTGCATGTATGTGGAAAAATGCCACACGCTCGAAGCCATACAGTGGGAGTTGATCTGGGGTGTGCTTTCAACTGAGCATCAGAACGGGCACGACTTTGATGTTTCTGTCTCACTGATGCTCAGTTGGGTCAGTTATGGTCCAATTCAGAGCAAACTCATCTCCAGTTTGAAGTCACTGGAAGTGTCAGGGATTTCCTCGGTCTGGTTCTTGCTTTCTTAGAGACTACTGAAGGAAGAAGCATGGGCAAGCACGCTCAGGCATTTTACAAGGAAAGCCAAAGCATAAAGTTATTTTTAGATCTGATTCTTTAAAATGCCTGCTGAAAGAGCTTTCTCTCTCTGCTTTGCATAAGAATGAACCTGGCAATCAGATCCTTATGTAAATAAAACCTGAAGCTCACTTAATCAATATTTTGTTCCTCTTGGCACATACAGAATAAAATCACAGAAGAGCTAGTTAGTTTTCACAATTAATGCTGATCTTGCAACAGCAGTCACGATTTTAAGAGTCACCTGAAATCTAAGTCTCTACAAAGTCCTGGTCAGAGAATTTATTTTCTTTCTCCAGAGATTGCATTGTCATGGCACTCTTCTGCTCTGAGGATTTTTATTTTTCATATCACTTTTGGCAGAATTACGTTTGAGAGCTGCACGTTTCTCCTCTTTAAATATCGCAATAATTTGGAAGTTATCCTGACAAGTGAGTCATCCGAGTGACTTTCCTGTCATTTTCCACACAGGGTGAATCCTCCTTGTGCCTGCTGCACAGGAACATACAATTCCTTCCTCTCATTTACTTGCAGTAGTTTCTGCAGTTATCTCTCAGCTGCTGCAAGAGAGGAGAAAAGCAAATAAATATGGCAGAGGGTTGCTATGAATATACAATTTCTGTTGCTGGCAAAGCTCCAAGTCTGTTTCAGTTTTCACTTGATCTTTCCAAGGAATCCCTCCAAAAGGTTCTAATATCTTGTCAGGGCTGTGCTCCCAGGATACTGGGATGAACTGTCAGAACCCAAAGTGCTCCAGACCTTCCTGAATGCAACAGCAGCTCTGCAAGGAGGAGTGGGAGCAGTGCCCTGTTCCTCCTGTGGGCAACAGCAGGGAGATCTTACAAGGGGCACTGTAATATTTTAGTATCTGCTGGGACAGTTTATTTTCTTTAGATCTCTGAGGCAGAGAAATCTCACAAAGCTGTAAAGGATGTAAAATTTGGAAACTCAGCTGCTGCTCATCAGCACCAAGAGCTGAACTTTGAATCTGATGCAGCCAAAGGTGTCTGAGGCCAACACACATTTTATATTGGGATGTTTCCAGATAGAAGATCATTAATCTTCAGAGTAGAACAGACCTTGATTTAACCTCAGTGCCCTCTGCAGTGCCTCTTGTGCTGCTGTGTTATTGGTCAGTATAAAAAGCCCAATTTAATCCTCAGTAAGAATTTGAACTTCTGTGACTTTCACATTTCAAAGTCAGCTCTGCTCTCCTCTGGGATCATCTGGTGTGGGTTTATGCAGGAGCTGGGAGGACATTAGTTTTTCCACTAACATGTGACAATTGCTCATGCTGCTCTCTCTCTGCCCCCCCAAGGTTTTTGGCACAGTACTGCATTCCTATCAAGTCATTGCTCTTGGGCTCATGACTTTCCTGATCTCATGGGACGTTTTAAATTTGGGTTTCCATCATGGTGGGTACTGCTTGGTGGCTTTGTTGAATGTCTGATCTGCATTTCTTTAAAATGCTTTTCATATTTTGTAGGAATGACATAAGGAGGACTCTCTCTCTTACCCTCTTATCTAGTGGTGACTCAGCAGCTGCCTGGAATTCAGGTCAAGTGGCCCAGGGTGATTGTTGCTGGTAGTCCCAGGTACAGAGACTAGAAAAGACAACATGTGACCCAAAGAAAGACATCTGTGCTCCTGTTCCCTGCTCAGTTCTTGTATTTAGGATCATCTGTCCATCTTTGCCTTCACATCTGCCAACGGAGTGGTGACAGAATCTCCCCTACAGACTTGTTTTGGCAGCACCAAAACCAGAGGGGAAATGTGGTTTTTCTTTGCCTTTGAAATCCTCCTGCAGAAGGGAGCAGGGCGTGGGGGCAGAGCTTACTAAAGAAAAAGCCGTTGGGTGAGTTCAGCCTCTGACCACTTCCCTCCCAAGCAGGAGTAACACCCTTTGGTTACTGCTTGATTGACTAGAGATAAATCAGTATTTTAAGGGCAAAATATTTCACAGGCAATTATCAAACCAGAGCTGTCCAGCTATCCGTTTTGGGTGTTTGATAAAGTCTTCAATAGGATCTCCATCTTTCCAGTCCAAGTTGTCACAGCAAGGTTTTAGGATTTCTAACTTCTTTCTCTTTCAGCTGACTTTAGTATTACACAAACCTTTGGTCTGGTGCCTTATCTGATTGCCTCCCATTTAGTACTCTTCTGAGATGAGTGCCTGAAAAGCACAACCAATCCATGCCACTAATTGCGACTAATGAGTGTGTTTTAAAGCATTCTCACAAGCAAATCCAGACCCAGCCTAACAGTGTTTCAGCTTTGTGCTTGAAGCTATGGATACTCTGATTGGGCTGTCAGTGCATCTCTGACCACCACCGAACAGGATCTGTGCACAGAATTTGCCTTCCTTCAGTGTGGATGCTAATTCAGAGCTCTCTCACACTAGCTGTCATCTTCTGAATCTATTAATAAAGTCCCTATAAAGATAATAATCTTTGAGACCTATGCGTCGTTTTCCAACTTGATTGAAACTAATCAGCTGGTTTGATTAGTAGATGTTAACAAGAGGTCTAACAGAAAAGCAGTGTGATCATCATGACTTTAAGATACCAATCTACAAACAGACTTGACCTAACAGGAGCTCCAGCTCTGTCTCTGCCAGGAGCAGGGCTAAGTTACAGATACATGGCAGTGCTGAGTTCTGCTGTGAACAGAGGTGCCACTGCTGGATCCTGGCTCCATGTGAATGCCATACAGAAAAGATACTTCCAAAATACAAGACCTATCAATGCTCTCAGTTCCCGAATAATGAAAAATTGGACCTGCTTCATAGGTGGCTGTACTCTTTTCAGTTTTAAACCATTACTCCTTGTCTTATCACTACAGGCCCTGATAAAAAGTATCTCTACATCTTGCTTGTAAGCCCCCTTATATATTGAAAGGTTGCAGGAGCCTTCTCTTCCCCAGGAATCTGAAGGATGAGTCTCTGTTTCCTGCAATAAAGGGACCCTTGGGTTCTGTGATGTGGGGAGTACATAGTCAGCAACAAAAAACAGAGAAAAATGCAAGGATGGGAGAATTCCAGTGGGCAGATTCCAGAGGACACAAAGCAGTGAGAATGCACAAGTCCAGTCTGCTCATTGAACACAAATTCCGGTTGTATTTGAATCCAAGAGGGAGGCCCTGGCATTTAAAGGCTGTGAGCCCTAATTTAGTTGGAGCAAAGGCCAGCTGGGGAGCAGTGTTTGGATGCTTGGGGCCGTGCTGCCTGCTGCCAGGCTCTGTCTAAGGAGCTGCTCACTCTGTGCTGGGGGATTTTCTGGTGTCTGCCAGTGCTGAGAAGTGTTCACTAAAGGAGATGGTGCTGGTGTCAGACGTCCACATGCAGGGTTGTCACAGACTGGTTGTTCTGCAAAGATTAGTTCTTTTATTGACTTCTTGCTGAAGATTGGCATGCATTTCCTGAGGAAAATCTGGACATCCTGCCCTAAAAATAGCTGAAGACAACTGGCTTCTAAGGAGTTTGCAGTCAGTCTGTGGCCTTAGAGGAAACAAATCTGTTCATGAGCTTCTGGTGAGCCAATCCAATACGTGACTCTGTCCAGTCTTCTGAGTGTTCTCTTAGCCCAAAGCTTTGACTCGTTCACCAAATCACCCCAAGTGCAACCTCTCTCAAATCCAGGTAGGTCAGTGTGTGACTGTACCCTTGTGCTGGGAATGGCTGCTCCAGGTAAAGTGCCACAGTGGGATTTAGGATATGCAACCCATAGTAGCCCATGGCTTGGTCTGAGCTGTCAGGCAGTTGAAGCTGTGCTGGACTGGGCTGTGTTCACAAAACTGTGATGTGTCCATGTAATCAATGAGAAAAATCAACAGGAGCCAGCGTGAGTACACAAGTGGCCAGGATTGATGGCTGTGTAACTCACTGGCCTGGGGCAGGTCTGCACACCAGGGAAGGTAATAAGCAGCAGTATGGACAGTGAGATGTAGAGGTGTCCAGCATTTGCTGTGTCTCTATCTACTGGCTTTTGGGAAAAGCATGACTCCAGTCACATGGGAGTGCCTGTGATGTGATGGCAGAGCTCTCAGTGAAGTGAGGTTGAAGTATCTGTGCTCTGCTGCTTTTCAGAAATTGGTCTGTCCTTGGCTTCAGCTGCATTTTTATGTGACATTGGACAAATGGCTTAACCTCTCTGGGCATCGTTGCTTAAAATGGAAATGTCAATATTTTTGCCAACCTTTGTGAGCTATCACTGGATTAATGGATAAAAATTGCTGCATAAAGGGTGAGCATCATGTATGATGCATTTAATCTTGTTTACTTGCAGCTGGGCTACCTTGAGGTGTCACAACTGCCAAAGTGTGCGAGGGGACCTACCATGTTTGCATGAGCCAAGATATCTTCAAAACTAACTTCACCTATAAATTCTTCAGATTGATTTAGAAACATATTTTAAACAGGGTTTATTTAGTGTTTATAGTGCAGAACTTCACTTTCTTTAATGGACTCTCTGAGCTCCACACTTTCAAACATTGCTTAGGAAGATGACAGCACAGACACTGACAACCGTGGCCTCCAGGAGCAAACCTGGGTAGGCAGAGGAAAAGCAAATACATTGTGGTACTTCCAGATGACACATCTTCTGCTTTGTTTCATTCCTTGGATCTTTAGCCTTCTATTTATAAGCAAAATATTCCCATGCATTGTCATTTAAATGACAATATTTAGAATGACAGTAAGTATAATATCTTAACTGTTTTTACTGAGAAAAAGAATCTAGATACAAAAAGTGACATCTCTCTCAATGCTTTGGATTGGCAGTCCACACTGAACCTCGTCCACTGGACTGGCTTGTCTCTGAAGGTGCCCCAAACCCTGTTTTTCTGGCATGTAACTCTTGCTTTTCTGTTGGGGAATCATCATCCAGTCCTCTTGTTTGCAGCTGGGCTGCTTCCATCCCTGAGCTGATGTTCAGCCCTCGGAAGTTATGGAAGTTAAGTAAGCTTTGCTGCCAGGTTGTTGCATGTCTATGGATTTTGCACTGAAGTGGTTGTTTGCTGTGCTGTTCAGACACATCCCCCTGTATCACAGTCACTGTTCCAGAGGGATTAGGGAATCCTGCAGCACTGTTCTCAGGGACAGTTACACTGGAGAGACAAAGCTGTTCCCAGCCAAAACAGCCCATGGAAAGAAGGAGCCAGTGGGAGAGCACAAATTGGAGCAACACATGTGGAAAATCTGGCTTGTCCAGAGCCAAACAGTGGTTTTGCGTTGGGCCAGGGTATCCTGGGGTTTGGCACTCTACAAACACAGTGAAGACCTGGCTCTGCAATTTTGAATTCTCTGCTAAATGCTGACAGCTGGGAAGAAGCACAGAGACAATCTTTTGTAGGAGTAGGGTACGGTAAGGGCAGAACAAATGTCTGTGGGTATCTGCCCATCTCCTTGTCTCTGTGACCTTTGCTATTTCTTGTGTATGGCTAGAATCATGTTTTCTTTCTCACTGCTGGAAAAACTTCATGTGGCAAACGTAGTGTGACTCAAGCTATGATTGGCAACAACTGTCTGAGATTGTCCCTCAAAACCTTGTTGAGGTTTGTGTAGGACTCAGAGGAGAACAACAGGGAAGGGTTGGGGCAGGGAAGAATCAGCATCCAGCAGTGTTGTCATAGGCCAAGCACTGTCATCACAAAGCCCTGGCACTCAGCTGGGAGGAGGATGTTGGGGTGTTCATTTTGATTCCCTAAGCCACAAGGGCTGTCTGCTTTTGTTAACAAGCTTCCCTGTTATCCCACAATCCCTTCCGACACTTGAATTTGTCTGCATTTCTGCCTTCATGGTGGGGGGTGTTGGGAGGCTTCTTGTTTCAGAGGCACTTGTGGTCTTTGAATGCAACTTTTTACCCTAATGTGACAAAAAGGAGGCACAAGGCCAGAAAGAGCATGCTGTGCTGTTTATTGCTTGATTTATTTGTGGCCATGTCTGTCACACAGATGCCAATATGTTTTATCTTCATTTACAATGGCCCAAAATGTTTCACCTGGACTGACACACGGTCCTAGACCAGACAGGGAGATTCCATAGGGTGGTTTTTCTTGCCATGTAGCTTGTTGCTGTGATTTTTTTTTTTTTTTTTTAACCCCTGCTTCTCTCTCCAACCTTAAGTTCACTTTTAAAGCTGTGCATGTTTTCCATGCACAGTTTGGATACTTAAAAATAGCTGCTTGCGGCGCTTGGCTTCTGTGCAGTCTTTTATCAATAGTGCCTCTGAGAATACCTTGTGTTTGGATGAGTGGTTTTAAATAGAGTGGTGAGAACTGCAGGGAAGACAAATCAAACAGGCCTCTTTCACAGAGATCCTTTTTTACTTTGCAATGCCTAGAAATTATTTTGAAACTGAAAACAAAACATACTGGTATTCTCAATTTAATGAATTCTTGCTAATCTTGCTTTCTAATCATTATTAATTCTTCTTACTGGTGGAAAAGTTTGCAGGTCTGACATGGGGGGGGCCTGTCCTCATTATTCTGTTCTGTTGTTGTTCTCAAACATCAGATTTGTTACTTGGTGTGCAAAAGGCCAAAAATTACACACTGGAGAGACATTGATTATTTCAGAGCTTCACAAACCTGGGTGCTCAGTGGTATTCCACAAATCAAGCATGCCAACTGTCAAAACTTTTTCTATTTATACATTTCAGCAAACAAAGGGATGAGTGTTCATTGGCTACCAGTGACATAGTTCTCTTATTAATTAATATTCTGTTTTCTATTGGTTAATAATTCTCTCGCCTCTCATGCTAATTAGGCCGCATGCTCAGTCTCTCTCTCCTTTTGAGTCAGGGGGTTTCTTGGGTCAGTGGTCACGATCTGCCCCCGCCAGAATTATTTTTTTACCCAGTTGGAGCTGATTTCAGCAGAACTGCTGAGATGGCTTTATTAGTTTCTCCTTATCTCAGGAGTTCTGCAGAATGTCCTTGTGGCCCATGAATTCTGCATTCCTTGTGTCCACTGTCAGTGGTGCCTCCCTCTCCCCAGGCTTTGTTAACCTCCCGTAGGTCTGAGATAACTGAAACATGTCCTAAACCTTAACAAGGCAATTCTACCAACAAGTAATTTGTTTTTCTAACACCTGGATATCACTTAGAGCTTGTTAGCTGCTCTCTGTTTCACAGTTAAATCTCCCTTCTTATTGATTAGGCTTGAAAGCATACAAAGATCAAACATTAAAGAAAATCCCTTTTATAGAAAATTTTACATATTCCACGTTTTGCAACACTGTGAAGAACCCAGCATAGGGCTTATGGGGATGGGGCCAGAAGCAAGATAGAAAATGATCAGTGAAAGTTGCTGCCTGATCTCCTTCAGTGCTTACCTTGGGCTCTGACACTGAAGACATTACATCCCATTAAAACTACAGTTCCCATTTAATAAAAACCTGTGAATGTACTTACAGACAAAATAATTGCCTAATTTCTTTTCTGCCTTTCTGTGGAAACCTCCTTCCTCTCACCCCAGATCTTGGAGATAAGTTTCTACTGGAAATCCATTTGATGTTTCCAATCTTTCACTGATTTATTTGTGACTCTTTAGCTTCCTCATCTGCCAGGATCTATTTATTGTAAGAACATGCAGAGTTCCTGATACGGTTTTTTTTCCTGTGCCATTTACTACATCAAAATACTTTCCTCTGCTTTCTCTCTACCTCCTCTGTATATTAAACAGTTCAGGCTTGCTGGAGGAAATAGGAATATAAAGGAATTGCTGTTGTCGTTGTCTGTGGCATACTCAGACTATGAACTTAAATTTTCAAAGTCTTTGTTCTGGTGTGTTTCATGAGTGATGCTTTCACTTAAAGAAGGGTGGGTAGATGTACAGGAAAAAGGTTTCTCCTCTTTGCATGCAAATTTTGAGTTTTGTATACCATTTCTCAGAAAAATCTCATATAGGTCTCGGTATCCTATATCTTTTTAAAGAAGAGGGGGACGCTCACCTGAACATGCAGAATATTGCATGAACGTGGGAATTTAAATTTTTTTTTTTTTTTTTATAAACAGGAATGGCCTCCTAATAGAAATGGAATAAACCTACACCCCTCTAGTGTTGTGTTGTAATCACGACTGGCAAATCTGCATCTGTAACCTTGTTTTGTGCAAAGCTTTCTGACTTTCTAGGAAGCTTGTGGCCTGAAGAAGTGGAAATGAAAGGTGGTACTTTTTCTTTAAGCATGTACACACACTTAGAAGTGAAGAACAGAATTTGGGGTCTGTGTGCCTTTTATGACAGCTAATTAATGTTATGTGTTACTGCAATATCGATTTTTTTCATCATTGACAGACTTGGTGATATCTGAGCCATTGATATTTTGAGTCCTGGAATTAGAGGTGGGGAACATGATAGGTTTGATACTGTCCTAAGACGTTTTGGTACTGGTTTAATTTTACCTTTGGTGAATTTCCGATGCTGACGTTATTGATTTCTACATTGGGAGAGAAAAATAATGCATGTGGTCTGAATCCTGTTTGCAGAATAACTGTGAAAACATTGCTAGGAAAGCATGGAAGTGGAAAAAAATAAAAAAGCCATAATATCTTGGTGATGTTTTTGCCCCATTTTTCTTCCCTGTCCCCCATTTTGCCTTCATACTGCAGAGAAGTGAAATGAGAATTGGGTTAGGGGTGAACAACTGCAGAAATAAATCCCCAAGGAGTGAAAAATCCTCCTGTGTGTGTACAAATACACATGAGGATGTGAATGCTTTCTCCAAGACTTTGCTTCCTGGAGAAAAGCTCATTTACACACTCACTGATGGCAGGGCTTCCTTTTGGAATATCAGCTTCCCATCGCTGCTGACACCCAGGGCAGACAGCAGAGTCTCAGGAAGCCTCTGTGCTCACCCCTGTGTTCATCAGCAGGCAGCTGTCAGTCAGGGCTGTGTATGGTTTGCAGTGTCAGTCCTTCTGCCATCACTCACTTCTCTTGAATTTAAATGGAAATTCCGTATATAATCAAGGCCTAAACCCTGCAAAGTGCTGACATGGCAGCGATGCCCAGCTCCTCTGCTGGTCTGACTGGCAGTGTATGAAAAGCTAAATGAATATTAATGCTTTCCTGTCCACCACAGCTTGGTTTACTTGTCCCTTTCATCTTCTGCAATGAAGTATGTGCTTTCTGCCTGGGTCATTAATAAAACAGCCAGTGGGTGATTTATTTCACCCAAAGTACTAGTTGGCCATTGTGTCTCCAGTGTCAGCAGTGAATGGCTTTTCTGCTGTTGTCATGGTCTCCCCCTTGGTAATCACAAGGATTCGGGTGGATGCAAAGGACCAGTGTTGTGGGGAACTTGCTCACCACAAGTCTTGCTCCTGTTGTGCTCTTTGTGCAGTTTCCAGCTGAACATGAATCCTCTTTTCCTTGGAGACACCAGGACCTCCTAGGCCACTCAGTAAGAATGCAGGGACCCTCTCACATCCCTCGTGGAGCAGGGCAGATGAGACTGCCATGGCCAGCACAAAAGAGTATGTGTATTTTTTCCAGACTGCTGAAGATGGATGCTGTCTGTCCTCCTTCCTGATCTGGAGGCTCTTACCAACCATCTCCTTGTGTCTGATGTCTTTGTGGTTCCAAGTCTTGGCTTGCTTTGGGCTGTCATGGTAAAAAACATTGATTACCTGTCAGTCCTGTGAAAATATGTTATTTAGAGTAACTAAGTTGCTCTGTAGTCTAGGTTAAGTGTGAACTAAACAATTTTAATGCAGTGAGCATGAGAACATGATCGTCAACTGTGAATATAAGATCTATTAGACATCCTATAGGATCTCTAGATGATTACATTTAAGGTTCTTCCTCTAGAAAGTGTCAGAAATGGGCTCAAGTAACTTGTTCTGGATTTGGGCCATTGTTCAGGTCAGTCAGCAAAATAATCTGGTTGAAAAATAGTTCAGCAGTGAACTATGATGTAGCAAAGAGTGTCCTGGCATATTGAGACCCAGTAAAGCTCTGAAACAGATCTAACATAGGTGGCTTAGACCAGCAGATTCTATTAGTAAAATGAAAGTGTTCCCTTCTTCTGCTAATTTGGGGAAATAATAATCTTTACTACGTGTTTGCAGCCATTAAAAAATCTGGATCAAGTCCTGGTTCTAGGGCATTTGTTCCCTCTCCCATGGTTTTAGTGGAAGCTGCACATGCCTATGCTGGGTACTGCTGAAGTAGCTAAAACAGCTCTGCAAATTCTTGCTCATGGATATGCTCTTTCAAGCAGGTGATTACAGGTCTAAAGGAGTAAGTATATACTCTCAAAGCCTTCTGTACAATGTACATTTCCTTGCATGCAGATGAATTTTTCTGCTTTCTCCTTCTTGCTCCTCTCCTGATTCTTTTTCAGCCACATTTTTGCCATCTGCTGTCAAAAAAATTGCCCCTTCATTAAGATGGCAACCTTAAAAGACACTGAAAAGCTGAAATAACCATTTCAGCTGGTATAAGCAATTACAGATATTTCCAGACAGCAAAATGACAACCTCAGTGAAGCTTGGACAATTGCTACATAGATGTTAATGAAGAGGGACACGGGCGGATTCCTGAATTGTTAAAAATGCAATAATGTTTCTGAAGCCTTGATATGCCCTGGTGAACCATGCTTAGGGAACAGATTTTGCCTGTGCCAAGCTCTCTTATCTGGTGCAGCAGAGTAAGAACTGAGCAACCTTCTCCCGTTGCCTTTCATCATTTGGAACATCTTTTCAGCTTTGAATCTCCGAGGCTGTTTCATTGTGCTGCCGTTCCCCCTCCCACCCTTTTGCTTTGTTTGCTTGACAAGGAGAAAAGGCAGAAAGTGAAGCACAGAGCCACATTTCCATAAGCTTACACAAACTATTTCTTTCTTTTTCTTTCTGCTCCAGACAGGGTGCTTATAATTAGTCATCCCTGCTGAGGTTGAAGCGGAGTTTTTAGAAGAAAGCTTTGGTGGTTTCTTACCAGCAAGAGCAAGAGTGAAAAATAAAACCCATGCAGTTCATCATTAATTTGGGGAATACTTGTTAGCCTCATAATCCAGGCAAATAATTTCCTTCAGCCATGTTTGTTAGAAATACTGGAGCAGAGACCTAGTGGTGCTTTTCCCTATCATGCTGAGATCAGACAGTGCTGGCAGCATTTGGTGTCTTGAAGCTGAATGCAGAATTAAAAGCTTCTTTAAAAAGCAGGCTATCAAAGTGGCACTGAGAAAACTCATTACACTGCTTAGTGGTTGGGTGGGATAATCTGAGATTCTGCTTTTAATTAAAAGTGGACCCACTTTGCAGAATGCAGGCCTGGGTTGAGATGGTGTTTTGTGTCTGTGTGTATTTTAAGTCCTCCTGGAACTGGCAGTATTGAGCTCTTGGGTTTTGGCCAATGAGCAGTCCTAGTGTTGGGAGAGAGAAGAAAGAGAAGTGGTGAAATAAAACTTGAAAGAAATTTTAATTCCTACATGGGAAGTCTTGAGTGTAAAATGGTATTGCGGACTCTTGCTGGTAAGAATTTTAGATGAACTGTTTGGTTAGATGTGATTACATGATTATTAACCTTTTAGTCTAAGTGTTAAAAGAAGTTATTTCTGATGCTGCTCTTAATGCTCACTGGGTCATTATCCTGTCTTGTAAGGAGCTAAAATGTTATCCATCCTTCTCTAACCCCACAAAGCTTATTTTCTTGTCCTTGTTTTAGTAGAATAGGAATGAAAAAAATACAGTGAAAAGTATGTACATAGACCCTGCCTATGGAAGTCACGTTGTGTTGGAGCAGCTGAAGGGATGAATCCTTGTAAGTAATGCACAGATTTCCCTTTGATTTCACTTGGGCAGGTGAGTGTTCAGTGCTTGTTGGAGTTCTTGGCTGAGTGTACAAAGCTGAGCTCCAAATGCAGCTCAGATGGAGTGCGAGTTCAGGACTTCCCTGCACATTGCAGGAATGACCAGCATCTTCTAATGCAATTAATTAATCTAATGCTTGTGCAAAAATTAGGCCCTCACTGCTATTTTTGCCATGAAATAGAGTCTTACAACTGTTGGTTCCCATTTAATAGGTGTCATATAAACACCAATTCTTCAAATCTGCCTTATTTCTTCTCTTCTGGTAATCAGAGACAAGTTATGTAAACATGAAATTGCATTTTTAAGTTCTATTTAATTTTTCTGCAAAATCAGTTCTTTCTGGAAGCTTACACCACTGCTTGACTGTGAAATGGTTCAGAATTGCTTGGTCATTCTGTGAGGGGTGGAACAAAGTTAGTAAAAAAGGATTTGAGTTTCTTAAGCAGTAGAGATTCAGGATTTGAAAGGTAACCAGTGCTGAGCCCAGTATTACTTAGCTTTTCTCGAAGTAACTGAAAGTCTCTTTTAAAGTCCACTACACAACAGATTTACCACTTAGCTAAGTTTTAATTGACCCTTTTATTATTATAATGATGGGAATAATGCTTTGGTAAATGTATTTTCCAGTTGCTGAGTTTGGTAATAAAAACCAGCCATAGATTGCAAAAGAGAGAGAAACTCAGTTTTGTGGAAATAGGCTGTCCCTCCATTGTAAAGATAACAGGGTCTTCCTTTAACCTTGCATGGCACTCCCTAACTTGTTTCCTGTCTTTTCTTCATTATGGTGGCTCCTTGCCTTGAAGAGGAGATGGCTTTTTAATACAGCCACTAAATTCCACCAACTCAGAATCTTTCAATCCAATTACTATGGTACATTAGCTCTTGACTCTCTCCCTCTGCAGCTATAGCACTTGTGAATCAAGTGTTTGTTTTTCATTGCAAGTTTTTTTCTAGAATCAAAGGATTTTCTCTCTTTTTCTTATGCCTTAGCTGGCATTGTCAGTAGGGCTCTCAAATGTTAATGACACTAGGTTTGCATAAAGCATCAGCTCAGCATCGGCTGCTGTGCTTTGCAAGATAAAGCTCCTTGTAAAGTTGAGCTTGGAGACAAAGGAAAGGTTTATATCCCATAGCTGTGAATATGACTGGAAAAGGGTTTATCCTACCTTTGTCCAAAAGAACAACCTGTCCACTTTGCCCCTCAGGAGCAGTAGTATTAGCTTAGCACAGGAGTTTGTACCATAGACAGCAGTTTGAAGACAAGGCATAGAATGATAAACATAATTGTTAAATGTAAGGAATGTGCAATAAATTCCGAGGGAAACAATATTATTGTCTGGAAAGGATAACAATCCTTTCTTCTAGAAATGCCAGTTTTGAAATAGTTGTGCTTGGGGTGGTACAGCTCATGGATGAGCAGAAGATATTTATTAGAAATTATCATGGGGTTTGTTTTTGAATTCCAGCCTCGCAGGGGGTTCCATTGAATGCCCTCAGCACAGGGTGTGGTTAAGTCACATTAACTTACTTCGAGCACTTTTGGTCAGGCTCTGCAAGGGAGGGCTTGGCCTTTGCGTTCCACTGCTCCTCCAGTGTCTCCAGAGCCTGGCTGGCTCTGGGATCCCTTCAGGTGAGGGCTGCCCTGCCCTGTGCCATGCAGGAATGTCAGTGTGCTCCCAGGAACCACCACACTGCCATCTGCTGTGGTCCTTGCACATCCAGGATGTTCTTGGTCTTCTCCTTTCCTTCCTTCCCCAGCTCATCCTCTCTCCCAAGGCACTCCACAGCCATTGCCACAGTACACATCAGCCCCAAAATTATTGTTATACTTGGACACGATCAGTTTTGAGATGTAACACTTGTTTTCTGTGACTTGTTCTAGTTTAGTTTGTGAAGTTGGGCAGAGAAAACTGTCCCTGTGGGAAACGGTGATTCGTACCTGGATATTCCTTCTAGTACAGAACATGGTTTGTGTTTAACTGGACAGATTTTTGCTTCCAAATGGGAACTTGATTTCTAAGCCAGGTTCTGCTGCAATTTATACTGAAAAGTCTTGGAAGTAGCTGGGGCTGGATGCACTGTGAATATATTAAAGCAAATCCTGTATTTGTGCTCCGTTCCCTGGTATAGGAATTGAGCATCTGTTTTGACTGGCAAGTGTCCCTCAGCTGTATTCACACATACAACATCACATGGGAGTTTGTGGACAAATGAGATGCATCCATACAAAATCTCTTGTACATTGAAAAATGTGCAAATGCCTTTACTGCTGGTAATAGAAAGAGCTGAACAAAATATGCCAAATGATATGGATTAAATTCCAGGTATGGTAGCATTTTTATTATAAGTAATATATCAAAGTTATAGCTTGCTGATGATAGATTGGAAGTTTTGAAAGCCTCTTTTGTTATATAAATCTAAAAAGGGGATTAAATACTAAAAGGTAACTTGAAATGTAGGCAAATGAGAGGTAGGGGGGTTACCTGGGGTGCTACACGCAGTTAATGTGACTTAGCCAAGGATGTTGAGACACACTGTACATGTCCATTTTGAGCTTTACTCCTCCACACCTGGAAGGTTGTGTGATCCATCACTGACAGGCAGATGATTCCCTCCTGGGTGTGCAGGTATCTGTTGCTGTGTGACTGACTGCAGGTGGCCTGCCACCATGGGAGAAGCTACCAGGGAGGATTGGGGTCAAAGGAATGGGCAGCCAGGAACCATTCTGTGTCTCTTAGGCCTCATAGCTTTGAAATCCTTCATGGATTCTGCAGTGGATTATACCATTAAAAATGTAATGGGAATATACACTCTCAATCCTTCAAACCAGCAATGTGTATTTGAGTCGCTAAGCATCAAATAAATACTAAAATTTTGGGGAAAATTGTATAAAGTTTATGTTGTAAATATACTGCAGTAGTTTCAGGAAAGTATTTTAAAGAAGTTTTTTAAAAGACTGTATTTAAGAAAATAAATCTCAAACTCTGAATATAGCAAGATACAAATTTGGGGGAGCTCAACAATGTAGAATTTAATTTCCAGTCTTTACACCTAGTTCTTGGATGTTGTATAGCCAGAGATTTACACACTTCCAGCATTCCCTGTTTTTAGCAGCATCCTGCTACTTTGTTGGATGAACTAAAGGCTGCTGTTAGCTCACTCCATGAGCTTCCTCTGAGGCAGTTTAGAACTCTTTAATGTCTTTTACTCCATAGCTGCATCACAGATGGGTTTGGGTTTTTTCAATGCAACGACCATGATTCATTTTTATAGGGACACAGGCTTTACGTGTGCACTGGATGGATCTAGCTCATGGGGAAACCAAGCCCTTCCAAATTTTACAATGAAACATGGTACTTACTAATCATCTTGCCTTGCAAGGAAAAAATACTTCAACTATCTCTCTGTTACTTCAGATTCTTTATTGTATTTATGGTGTGGATTAAATTCCCATTTAAGCTTAGCTTTGGGTTCTACTCCTTCACTAAAATTAAAAGGTTGTGTCACTGCAAATACTGACATCAAAGTTTGGTCTTTCCTCCCTGTAAGAGGGAGATTATCCATGTATGTATACAAACACACATGCACATATAGTAATTATCTAATCAGTGTATTTTCAGAGTGATTGTGAACATGTGCTTATTCAATCTTCATTTAGATTGTGTTTTTTCTAGACGTGTCTTTATTGTCATCACTATTTTGATGCTCCTAGGAATGGTTATAAAGAAAATGGCACCAGCACATTGATCATTGAATTATCTTTTAAAAAAGAACTGTGCAAAGAAAAACAAATGAACATTTCCTCATTAAGTATATTTTGCAGATTTTTTCTAGTTTTTAAAACCATGTCAGCTCCATCAGTTTCTCCAGCAGAACTGGGAATTCGATGCACACTGTTGTTTGTATTATACTACTTAATCTTGTTCTGTGCTTAAAATATTAAGAGGGAGCTGTTACACTCAGGCTCTCAACATTACTAGTGTGGAATTTTGAACAGTTGTTGACAGCACAGAGAACATTGCACAGTTTTCCCAGTTTTAGATAAGACCGTGAAGGGGAGTGTGTTTAAAATAACAGGACATAAAAGCAAATATATGTTGGACAGAAATCAACTCTTTTAGATAAGATTTGCTTATATACTTTGCAGTAAAGACAAGATTGGAGGGTCTGCAAAATCTCTGAGCCAGTGACTCGCTGGGTTCTGTGTCAGGCTCGGATTTCTTTACCTTAGGGCACAAGCTGCCAATGCCTCATGCAGAGAGAGCGGATTCTCACTTGAAAACACACAGAAAACAAAAACTTCTGTGGATGCATCGCTCCGCAGTTGCCTTTATAATTTATGCCTCTTTCTTGCTTCGCTTCAAGCTCCAGCTCTGGTGGTGGTGAGGAGCTGAAGCCCATTTTGTGCCTCCTGTCTCATTCGAGGCTCCGCTTTCAGCATGCAGTGACAGGGTGACCCAGATTCCCAGGGCTGCCCCAGGAACACCGTGCTGATGCTCTGCTCTCCAAGTCCTTGGTTAGCACATCTTATCCCAGCTAGACAATGTGATTTTCTTTCCCTGCTCATCAGTGCACCTGCCAGCAGTGGTTTAATGTCGTTAGCGTTACCTAGCAGCATGTGTGCCCAGGACTGGGGTGAATACAAATGGAATAACAGTTGGGTGAAGGGCAGACAGGTGTGTTTAATAACACTGATCAGTGGGAGGGGTAGAGAGAGGAGACAAAGCCCACAGGCATAGGGGAGTCATAGTGGAGCCTGAGAACCCATGGAGTCAGGTGAGCTGGAGAGGGAAGGAAAAGCCAAATGGAATTAAGGTGAGGGGGGTGGCTTCTCCCTGTTTATGAGCAAAAGGAGAAGAGGGAGTGGGAACAGATGGCTCTAAATTGTACAGCCCCCTGATGGTCTGTGCCTCTCTGGGATCAAACTGTGATTGACTTTTTATTTGAAGGTGGAACTGTAGCTTTTACGGTAGATATATAGAAAATCAGATCACTAAAAAACAAACCCACAATTTTGGTAATTCCTGAAAAGGAGAAGGCTTGTGGGTGTACATCTTTGTTACAAGACAGTGAGGTGTGAACAGTCAGGAGCCTCTTCTGATGGGTTATTATGTTTAAAATACACCAGTCTGTTCATCTTGGATGGTTTTGGTTTGTTGTGCCTTTTGTTTTTTTCTTTCCCCATTCTCTTAAGTAACAATCAAAGCAGGGTAGGTTGAAAGATTGTTTTCAGCAGCTTTCTGAGGCAAAACCCTGCAACTGGGGTTCTTCTACCAGGAGTCCTTGCTACTGCCTATAGGCTCTCTATGTTTAAAGTTGTTTTTGTTGTGTCCAGGTTTTTTGGGTTTTAAAAGGGTTTTTTAAGTTTTTGTTTGTAAAAACAGTCAAATCTTACCTCACAGACACCTAAAGATGTTGCTCCTTGACACAGCCTGAGTTTGTAGCTTACCAGAGGAATGCCTTGTGATTGGAGCACTGCAGGGATCCCCAAACAGGTTTTATTTTTCTTTGCTGTACAGTACATCATGAATGTTTCTAGCAAAGCCCACCCTGAATCATGAAAAGGTAAAAGTGCCCCCCGAGATTTATTTAACTTGTATGGAATCTCCAGTGAGTGAGGTCCTGGGAGAAGAGTCCCTTCTTGGACCCCACTGCACAGTGTATCTATGGCCTGTTTTTTCTGTGTGCTGCTCCTGTCTCTTACCCAGGACAGCTTTTACCAACTTGATGATTTCCTGGCAGTCCATTAGGCAGAGGGACTTTTTTCTGAAGTTCCAGGAATATATTGCGTGATGCATTGCTGTGGACACTGCAAAACACGCTCCTGCTCTAAAAAGCTTTTAATATGGGAAACTGCTAGAAAAAATGAATAGCTTTTAGTAAGACTCTGGAATGCTACTGGATTTTATACAGCTTCTCAAATATTTTTGCTTGTTCAGCAGAATGACTTTGAGTTTCAGGCTTCCCACCACCCCCCAGTCTCAGACGGATTTCTGCTAATTTTACTGTGTGAATTTGGAGGCTGTGTCCTTTGCTTTGGGATCTCATTGCCTTTTATAAGAAAGCTTCAAAATATGCCAGTAACTACTGAATTTAGCTCCAAAATAATTATTTAAAGGTGCTTGATTTTTAAAAATTTAATTAATAATTTCCTTTAATTTCTATCATACCTTCTTTGGCCAGCTCTTCTTCTACATTTTATCTCCTGAGCTCCTCTGAAACACATTTCATTTAGTTGGGCCTTTTTTGATGCGTATTGCCAAGAGTTTAGTCAAGCCAAGAGGTTTTGTTTGTTGAGGAAAAACAAGCCATGGAGTTTCAAACCTGCTGGTTTAAATGCCGTTGGCTGAAGGGCACGAAGCCCTGCTGCTGTGCAAGCAGCAGTGGGTGTTTGCAGCTGCACAGAAACAGGGGGGTGCAAGTTAGGAACCCTCAGCCTGTGAGGCAGTCTTGTATCTCCAGCCAGTGAGTGAGTTGGCATAACTCAGCTGGGATGTTGGCTTAGGGTGGGCAGAGTTTCACAGTCTCTGCTGGAGCCTGTATTCATGGCCCATTTGCAGGACTGCTGGTCTCCACTGCGTGTTCTTTCCCTTGGCTGTCTTACTCTGTTGATCCTTCAGGGAGGGTAAACTCGTATCTGTCATGGGAATCAGAGCCATGAGGAATACTGAGGGAATGTCATGTCCTTGTTCACCAGCTCCTGCCTCTGGAAATATCAGGAGCTTTCTGGGCATCCCTAGGATGCAGCCCGGGGTTTGAGTCTTTTGGCTGAGTGGAATGGGATGAGGATGGTTGTAGACGAGCAGCATTAGAAGACAAAGAGTGCAGCTCAGTGGGAAGTTGAGAGGACACCCCTGGTTTCAGCTGATGGTTTTCAGTTGATTTCCATCACATTGCTGTGGGGACAGATGGAGGGAATGAAAGGTGCCTGTGTCAGGGGACTGCAACCAAAGGGAAATCTGAGGAGGCAGAGACAGCAAGACAGTAGCTGGGGAAAGGGTAGAGGGTATTCCATGTTGGAAAGCAGGGACAGAGTGTCTGCAGCGTCAGTTATGTGTTGTGATGTTCCACTTTCTTATGAAGTTGCTTGAGTATTAGAAAAATTGCATTTGTGGTATTGTGCATTTGGTACAACTCTTGACCAGAATTTGAAAGAACCCTTGGAAATATGCTTTGCTATTCAAGGCCAAAGGGAGCCTGCTTGCTGCTGCATTTCTGGGACTGTTACTGCTCACTGTTGGATTGCAGCCCAGCCATAGGATTTTCTGGAAGTTTATTCCAGGACAATCCAGAAAGGTGTGAAGGCAGTAGCAGTGACAGCATCCAACACCTGATGATTTTGGATTGCCTGGTGTCACTGTCTCGAGCAGTGGTCTATGGAGAGCTGTCTGGTATTGAACTGAGAGCAGAGGAGGAGAAACTCTCATGGCAGCTGGACAAAAAGGCTGCAGATCATGGCAAGTCTGCTGTGGGCAAACCCAGCAGTAGTTGCTGCTCTGAATGCCTAATGCTTTTCAACCCAAATTAAAGGGTTCCCACGGTTTGTGAGAAGGGTGCAAATGAACTTTCCCTCTTCCTCTGTGGCAGGCATTTGAAATCCAACAGAAAGCAAGCCTGCAGACCAAGAATGTCCAACTCTAAAATTCCTTTCAGGTTTTGTTGAGATGAAAATTGTATTTTCCTTTTGTTGGGTTGTTTCATAAGACTAGCAGGATGTTTCTGAAATGCTGGCCTATATTACTGCCAGAGGAACAAAAACATATGCAAGAAGGTCTGTGTGCCTATGAATATTGCTTGAAATTATATATTTTTCTGTTCTGGGATTATGTTAGTCAATTATTTGATATCTCTTGATCTCCCTCATAAAATTCCTGTGTCCACTGGTGAATGTGGATACCTAAGAGGACAGAACTAAGGTTGTAGAACTCTTTGTGTGCTTGACACTGCAACATACTTTTAAAAACATATATTGTCTAGATAATGCACTGTGTACTGTTTATGGCAACACAAATAATTCAAGATTATGCCTGGAGCAATGACAGCAGGGAGAGTTACAAGAATTTGTAGATTGTAATACGCAAAGTTAGAACGTACAGAACATGCACATTTATCACACTGAGGGGAAGGCTCACTGCAGACACAGATTGCTGAAAATAATAGGGACAAGGTCAGGTGGACCCTGATATCCCTTGAAACTGGCACTGCACAGCATCATGTGCAAAAAGGAAAGGTCACTGGAACAACAAAATGGGCAAAACCTCCACTGACAGATCCACAAGATGCTGGTGGGTTATGAGGAGCCTGTGCTTAGAGCTGAGTAACAGGTACAGGTGCTTTATCTTCCAGTTCAACTCAGCTCTACATGAATTAATTATTGAACATCAAGCAACTGCTTCTGTCAGTGATGAGGATCTATCATGCAACATCATTGCTCCAAGAGAAACCTGTAGATGGTGAATTTTTGGAGAGCAGCTCGTCTTTCACTGCTGTTCTCTGGCTGCTGTGAGAACTGCATAAAGGAGGCTGAGGATGTGAAGATGTGAGTAGGTATATCTTCCTCCATTCTCCTGTGGCATGGTAAAAGTTACAGCAGGGTAGAAGAAAATGCTGTTGCTTTCCACACTACAGAGTCTTTGGTATGTGGTGTTGAACGCTACAAAAATAAACTTGAACAAATATATGCTCTTCTAACTGTCAAAAATCACAAAAACATGCACAGGATTTGATGAGCAGTTGTCTAGGAATTGTAAATATATTCCTAAGAAATTGGGTTTGACAGACAGGGGAGGACATGCAAGCTGTAGGATTTCAGCGTTTCTGAAATCTCATTTTCATTTCTGGACTCTATCTTCTTTTATGTGCACATGCACGAATACCCATGAAGGCAGTGTTCTCATTGCAAACTAGTTCCTGACTTCGATGGGTTACAAGTCTCAAATTGTGATGTTTGCATTTCAGACAGCGTTGGATTTGCTGTAGCATAGGGGTACCCTAAGCAGCAGCATTCCCAGAGGGATGGCTTTTGGCTGCTGGATCTAGAAGAGGCACTTTTTGTGGTAACCCAGAGTTTTTGTATTTGGAGAGAGCTATTTTGGTAAACTTTCAAGTGCTTCAAGTACTCCTCAGTGCCTTATTTTCCTTCCCTGCTAATTGCCTTAGGCTTGTGCCAGCAGCTGCCCATCCCTTGCATGTGGAAGGGCAGTTTTGGGCAGGGGGGCCAGACCTGGTGGGTATCTCAGCCAGCCCCCCACTGCTGTGCCCCACAGCCTCCCCCCTGTGCAGCCCCGCAGAAGGACGGGAGGGGACCCCACTGGGAAGCTCCATGGGGCACGGGCAGCGCTTTGGTCTCCAATTCAGGGGATTAATACCATTTTCTGTTTCTTGGACACTGCAGCCAGTTGGCCTTGTGTTCATACTCAGTTTGCCCACTTCTTGAGTGCACTTACTTGTGTAAATCTGCTCAAGCGTTTAAGTCTGAAAGAGCAAACAAACAGGGGAATGAACAGACGGCCCTGCTGGCTCTGGAGGGGTCGCTTGCCTCTCTTTCCTTGTTTCCATGAATGTGGCCCGTGCAGCACACACAATGCTGTCTGCCAGCCCTCCCTTCCCACACGAGGGCTTTGCTGTGCTGTAAAGCGCCGTCTGTGCTCCTTTAGCAGCGCTGGTTGGAGGCTGGACACGCGCTCCTTCCTCTTCCTCCTTGTTCGGTTCCGCTCTGCAGCCTCTGTGTGCCCCAGGGGCAGGGGGGATGGCTGAGCCCCAGGGGCAGGGGGGATGGCTGAGCCCCGGGGCTGCCACGAGGAGCCACCCCAGCCATGGGGATCAACAAAGGCACAGGGGAGAGAGAGCCTTGTGCTCCTACAAATGGCACAAGGGTTACACTGAGGGAGGACAGAGCCCTTTGGCCACAGATATTCAAACACCGGGCTTGTCCCATAACTGATGGACCTCTGCTTTGTTAAGTAGGGTGGTGAGGACTGACCTATTTCACGTGCTGGCCATCCAGAGCTACTTATCAGTTTCTCAGGCTCTTATCATCTAATAGGTTTTCTCTCATAAAAACGCCCCAGCTGTTTTTACTGTAGGTTATGGCTTGGGTTGATACATGAGCACATTTATTACAAGAAATTTGGCTATATTTGAGACTCACAGATAGTTTTCCCATTCTTTATGGGAAATTTCTTAAATTTCTGTAAAATTGCAGTGGTTTTGTTAGTCCCTTGCTGGTCGCTGAACCTCTGGTTTTTTGGACGCTTTGATCTCCCAGGCTATTGCAGGTGTTCTTAGAAACACCCTTCTCTTGCTTCTAGATCTCAGCATATGCAATATTTCATCTCCTGCATTTAGGCACAGAGTTTTCTGTGTATTACCCTGCATTCTTTGTCATTTGTATCATCCCAACCTCCCTACTTGCACTCCTGATTTGAGTGAGTTAGACAAAGCAAACTTTCTGACCAAATTCAGGTCAGAGTTTCAGGCTGTATTTCTCATGGGTAATTTAATTTTGCCTATTTTAAATTTCCAAGTAACCACCTTAGACGTGACATTTATTCCAGTCTTTAACTCATCTGTGGCACTGTCTGTACTTCTTTTTTAAAGGCTGCCGCAGTCCACCCTGGAGTATCTGGTGTTATAAAGGTTTAAGGAGTGATTTAGTGCAGAATCAATCCTGACAGTGTGTTCTGAATTGAAGGAAAACTGTAATGGCTGTTGTTCTGTCATGGAAATTTTGTTCTTTTTAAACAAAGGGCTGTCATTGGGCAAAAAGGAAAAATATCTAAGACCTGCCACGTATTTTAGTAGTAATTTCTAATTAAGCCTGTTTTAGTCAGTTAATGCTATTTTGTGCATTTGGTGATCGTCCCTCAGGATGAAGGTGGTTCTTGTTCTTTGGGGCCAGCCAGATGTATTAGGGACCTTCAGGGAGAGGTCTGAGGGAGAGAATGGGACGGGTTCTGGACACTTCTGTATCCAGGGTCTGTTTGCTCTGTCTGTGCAGGACCTGCAAGTGTCTGGTATTTGGTGCCATCCATTTCAACTTGTACTTCCCTAAGCGGACTGGTTCATTTAAAATCCAATGCTTTGTTGGGAAGCCAGTCCTTCAGGCTTTTTGTAGTGAGTTAGCTTTCAAGAGCTGATGGGTTTTGCTTTTTAAATTGAGCTATGACATTAGTTTCTTCAGTGGAAGTTTTGTACAAAAGTGGGTCCCAACTTCTCTGCTTGTGTCCCCATTCTCTGGTGCAAACTCTTCTACTGTAGCTGAATTTCATCTGACTTGTGATCCCACCTGGGATTCTTGCCCCTGTTTGCCACTTGCCCAGACAGTTCATTGCTTTCTGCAGCTCCAGCAGGAGCAGCTGCTGCTCAGATCCCAAAGGGCCTTCTCTTGGTGATCCTTTCACTTGCTTTAGGTACAGAATGCTGGGCCAGAGTAATTCCTGACATACTTGGATCGACAAAAGTGACCTACTTAACCACACTGGTGTTGATTTTATTGTTATTACAGAGTGTTTGTCTTGAGATTAAAATATCAGCCCTAGTCAAACATACAGGTGTTCCCTGTTGATTATGTCTAAGGTTTCCTCCAAGAAGAGTTTGTACATAAATAATTGCAATTTCTGTTCAAGTCCCATGTGAGCCCAGTGAAGACACACCACCACTGATTCTTTTCCCTTTCACCAAGGTAAGATGTTTCCTCTGGTGTTTAAAATGTACTGTCAGACTCAGCCCTCTGTCCAGACAGTGTGCCCTGTTATTTTGCATTCATCCAGGTTTCCATCCCTTGCTATCAAACAGATGTTTAAAATGTCACAGAACTCACCAGCCTGCCTTTTGCAGTTTTTCTGATTATTTATTTGCCTCCTGGTGATGACCTGCTGCAAGACAGGAGAGGAGGGAAAGTGGTTGAATTGCCTGAGACCTAAGGTCACCTCCCAGCTGGAAGGTCACTGTCACAGCAAGAGCACTGAGTCTCACTGCTGGGAGCAGTGAGGGAAGCCTGTGGAGTGATGGATTGTCTGCAGTTCTGTCTGTGAAGGGGAAGGCTGTCCCTCGAGGCAGACTGACCCCAGGGCTTATCCTGTGTTGGCTAAGACATCCAGGCAGAGGTGTGTGTCCTGAGACGCCAGGGAACCTTGTTACAGCAGCTTTTTGGGACAGGATACAAGGAGAAAAAAGGTAGAAGATCATAGCAAATACCAGGGTGGTGGTGGTTCTGTGCTGCAAGAAATACTCTTCAGAAGCCCTTGTAGCTCTCCAGGGGATAACCAGCACGCAGAGTCTTGGGACAGAGAGATTGATGGTTCATTCCAGTCTGACCCTTTTTCTCTCCTTAGTTGTCATTGCTGTGTGAAGTCTGGTGACTGTTTGCATTAGCAGTACCTCCTGTGCCAGATCAGGGAATTCCCTTGTGCTAATGCGCTGCTTGACTCACGAGTCATGTTCTCGTTTTCTCTGCTTCAGAGTAGAGTTTTACATCCGTATTAAATGGGTTGCCAAATCCAAACTTGCAGTAAACAGAGGCAGCTTTCTGGCTAAATTCTGTCATCCGTCTTGGGTCTATGTGCTATTATATCCTAATCCTGGGCTAGGCACAGGGTTCAGTGTGCTGCAGAAGTGACCCAGATTGTCTCTCCTGCTCATCTTTGAGGTATCTGGAACCACTTCAGTGTGTAACTGGCCCCCAATAGTGTCTTAAGGACATTTGCCAAGGCACTGTGTACCCCTTCTTTGACATTTGAGCTGCTCTTTGATCATGTGCATAGATCTTGGATCTTGCTAATATTGAAAAATCCCCATATTTCTGAGCTGGGACACTTTGAACAAAAGTAAAAAGAAGTCAGCATTAAGGCAGCTCAATTCATTTGCATTTCACCTGCTTCAAGTTCAGGCTTCTTTCCACCAAAGGAATACTGGTTCATTACCCTGGTGCTACTCTGCACCTTTGCCCCCCCTGTTATGAATTTCTTTTGGGGCTGCTCCGAAGCAGTAATCAAATGTGTGATCCTCCAGCATGCCAGAACTCTTGGATCCTTTTTAGTTTTAGCTGATGTGGAGGGAAGTGAGAGGCAGAGATGATTCCTGGGAGCCCTTAGGAAAAAAATAGTGTGCCTTGTAAAAACAAGTGATTTTAGTTATTGCAATCGAGGAGTCAATTAACTGGCTAATTAAAGCAATTTCTCATTACATAATTGAATTCTGGTTCATCACCATTTCTACTCCGCAAGACTGCCCCAGAGAGCAGAGCCATTTCTGAGTGCTCTTTATCACAACCAGAAGAACCATTCGCTCTCTCAGCGCTCACACGTGTCTGGAAAAGGGAGAGGTGGTTTGGTGGGACTTCCCTTGATTGCTTGTGGAAATAAACAATGGAATGTCATCCAGGTGATAAAGACAGTTTTCTCAGACGTGTTTCTAGTGCCAAAGATAAATGAAGAAAGAAGATGGTGAATACTGGAGCACAAAACCCATGAGGTTTAGGATGCCCAGGGCTGTGGGACTCAAGGTTACCCTCTGGAATATTAGAATTTCTCAAGCTCAAAGCGTTACTCTGGTTTTGAATATGCCAGTGCTCATCAAATATACTCTTAAATTGGCTGAGAGGACTGGGGGCTTTTAAATTGTCAGCTTCTTCCTGTACAGAAAGATAGACTGGATAGACTGAAGATGGAGTTATTTTTTAATGAAGAATGAACTTGAAAAGTGCCAGTGTACTGAGATATTGGATGGTTATGGAAGATATGCAGGGGGGCCGGGGGGGGAAGAACATGAATTAAAAGAATTTGAAATAATTTAAAATCTACAATATGAGATTTTACTGGGCATAGTTAAAGCCATGGTGTCAAGCCACACCACCTGCAGTAGCAGAGGAGGGAGGGCTGGGTCGATGACATTTGTTGCTGGTGAGCTGTGATTTGACAAGGAGGGACTGTGGCAGAGAGATTTTTGAAGTTGGAATACAAGTACTTCAAAGCCCAGAAGAAATTACATTTGGCAGCTGATGTGGACTTTGAAGACTGAATGAGACACAATTAAAAGAGCTGCATGTAACACATTCAGCTTCCCTTGCTGATACCCAGGGACTCTGAATGCCCTGGTCATGCTGTACCCTGGAAACAGGGCTCGGGTGCAGCAGAAACCATTTTGTCATTTAAAGAGGAAACTGGTTAAAAGTAGTAAGTGTAGTGGATTTAGTCAGAATTCAGGTATTTTAACTGATGCCTCATTAGTGAACTCCAAGTGCCTGAGAAAAAATTACTGTGGGGGGGGGGGGTTTCATTTGTTTGCACTTTTTTTTTTTTTTTTGTTTGGGTTTTTTTGTGTGTTTTTTGTTTGTTTTGTTTTACATGTTCTTTTTGGATGTTCAGACTACAGACTTGGGCTTCTTCCTGTGTGTGAGACACAGATCAGGTACCTTGTTCCCTGAGCCCCAGTTCCTCATTCAGGAATTCAGTGTACTGGGCCTTCACATCACAGAAGCACTGTGGGGCACAGGCACTGGTGTTTGTGAATCCCTTGTACCTTTTAGATACTGACTTCTAATAAACAAATGCAGGCTTATAAAACTCAGGGAATACTGTACTTTGAGAAGTGCAAAACTTGCTGGAAAGGGAGAAGTGAGAGAGTAGTTAAAAACAATAAATTAGGGCGTCTTGTTAATAGCATCTCCATAGAATGATGAAAAGAGAAAGGAGAAGGGGGCAATGATGGCTTTGCACAGTGGAAAATTTGTTTTCTGTATGTGGATTTTTGGTCCAAGTACAGAATGGAAGAAAGGGAAGCAGATGGCAGCATGAAAACTGGGGGAAGGAAGAGGAAGATTAGGAGGAATAGAAATGCCCATGTTCACCTATATTGTGAGGTGAGGGAAAGTGGGTGTTGTGTTGTGAAAGACTGCTCCCTAAGTGGGAAAGAACATTAGATTGTTAATGACTGTGTTGTGGTTGATAGTGTATTGCCAAGAACAAAGCTAACAGAAGTTGGGAAATAAAATCCATGAAAGCAGCATACTTGAAAAATATTCAGCCAGAAGCTGGAATGTAAAAAGCCCTAGGATGTGTTGTAGGGAGCTGCCTGGCACTGGTGGAGACAGATCACCCACAGAAAATCTCTGTGGGTTCAGTCCAGTTGTGTTTCGCTGTGCATGGCGTGTGAGGGAGTTTGGTTTTGTGCTATGGATTGTGGAGGGTTTTTATTCATTTGTTTTCCCTGTGGCTGGATGGCTGAAGTATGGGAAGGGGAAAAATCATGGCAGTTTTAAAAAAAATTAATATTTCACTTCTGACTGCCACTGCTTTAGTATCATGACTGTGGTGGAGCTCGGTTCCCAGCCCTGACCAGCGGCATGAGCTCCATATGTTCTGACCCCACGGGTGAAATGGGCATTCCCATGCAGCGCAGCTGGCAGATGCTGGTTTGCTCAGTGGCAGCCTTTTCCCCTCTCCATCAAGTCATTAGTGTCATTGTCATGGAGCACTCAGCATCTTTCAGCCCTTAGGGAAGAGCAGCCCAGTTTGGAACAGAAAGTGGTGCATCCTGACAGCGCACACTGAAGCACCATGGAGTTAAAACAGACTGGTGTTCGCTGTCCCTTAGGAAGCAGTCTGATTCCCAGGCTGGCACTTCTGACATAACTCAATTATGGAATCATAAATAAACCGTTAACATAGGCCAGGGAACTTCAAAGCAATCAGTACAGTTGTAATAGGTTCTAGCTTGATAAATAAACCACGCTGATATAGTCTAAAGGATGCTTAATTTTTTTTTTCCTTCTGTCTTAGATCAAAGCTTCTTCCTTGAACAGCAGCCTGGCAACTCTCCCTAACCCCCTTCCTTCCCCCACATGCCCTGCTGATCTCTTGGTACAGGCATCATCACCATGGGACTGGTGTCTTTGCAAAGTGTACTCCATCTCCTAAATTAATTGGCTACTGATACACAGTTGCATGCAAAGTAGTTTTTGGAGAATGATTTGTGCCCAGCATTTTGTTTTTATTTACTGAATTGACTTGCATGGCCTGGCTCCTTGGGTGACGAGGGTCACTTTAACACTGGTCCATGTTTTGTGCTTTTAGTTGCCTGTGTGGGAGCTTTGTACTCACGTGGTGGGGTCTCAACAAGATGAAGACACAGTGAGCTGGTGGCTGAGATTGTGTTGCTTGTGCAGCTCAGTGATTGCTGAGGCCTTTTCCCCCAGACTGTTTATCACACTTAGAAGCTGCTGGTTGATGCAACCAGCCCAAGACCCTCCTTAAGATACCCCTTCCTTCATTACCACCCCGAAAACATCATAGACTATCTGATTGTTCTGTGAATCACTGGCAAGCCTTGTGATAAACTTGCTCTGTGTTCAACACCCTGTTTTGGTGCCAGCTGATTCCTTGTGTGTTGTCTGTGTCAGGAGCGAGCTGGCCATGGGAAGGTGTGGAGGGAGGGTCCCTTCCATCCCCCTCTGCCCTGCTTTGTGTAAGCATGTCTAATCCAAAACATGGTCAGTCGTATGTCAAGAGTTCATAGTTGTAGCTCAGTGTGGGAAGTGGGAACCCTCTCAGTGAATGTTTTGCTGACAGCAGTGGTATGGCCCTGGCCCCAAGGAAAAGGTGCCTTTTGCTCCTGTGTCACCATTCCTGGCCCGTCACTGTCTCTGGGATGGCGAGGGGGGCAAAGGGGAGAGGGGGAAGCAGCAGGTGCAGGCTCCTGCTGGGAGCATTTAAATGCTGACATGTCACAAGCTGAGGAGTGTGTGACAGGGAGCTTTCCTGTGACCTGTGTCCAGAGAGCTTGAGGAAGTCTGAAACTTTTTTAAAAAACAAGCTGACATGTTAATAAGCAATCTATTGTTTGTGTATGTGGGAGAGTGGCAGATCTTCACGTGGGATCTGTTTGAGAACCCCATGTGATGTCCAGGTGTTGAGGCACGAGACCACGTATTGCTGTGCTGCCTGCTGTCCAGAGGAGGAAGTTGCCAGAATTTTCTGAGAAGAAACCAAACAAAAACCTCCTCCAACTCCAAATAAACAGGGAAGGAGAAGTCACTGCTGGTGTTAGCTTCCTAACAGCTATGTTTATAATGGGTGCTGTCAGTGAGAAGAACTAAAATCTCCAGTTGTAACAGAAAGAGTCCAGTCTGAGGAGCTGATACTTTCAAATGTACCAAGAGCCCCCTGCTTTGCCCACATCAAAACAGTCCAGAGCCTGTGCATGGGTCTTTGGACCAAAGCTGTTTGATAAATATTTTAGTGTTTTGCACATTTTGTTGCCAAAAATTCAGAGTCTAAAGCTGTCTTCCAGGGAAGGGCATCTTTATGCATGCTCATGTTTGATTCAAGCACTTGTTCTTTACTGTGTGTGCTGCAAAAAAAGGCAAGCTTTATAATCAATTCTCTACTCCATTAGCATCCTCAAAGGATGTCTCTGGTCACATCAGAGGCAATCTGCTCTCTCTGTCTTTTATTTTATTATTTGTTTTGTTTAAAACTTCATTGTCTGTGAAATCATCTGTCACCCTCTGCACAGACCTGTCAGGGCACTGTCTGTGTATTTGCCTCTCCTTGGGAATAACAAAGAAGTTTCTCCATTGCAGGCTGCCTGTCTGCCTCCTCCCTCAGCTGAGGGAGAAGTGCTTTGCTGAATTTTCGTGGCCCATTTGGTCCTTGGCTTCTTTGCTTGTGCTGCCCTAAGGATGCCAATTAATGTTAATCTGAAGGTATAAGCTTCTCTATTAGGTCCTGGAGTAATGCCATCAGCTGGTCCCACATGGGCCACCAGGCAGCTGTCAAGCAATAATGTTTATTGCATTTTTACCTCATATCCTTTACTTCATGATTGATCACTGGGGCTTATATAAAACCAATAAAATTGACAAAATTTTAAACTATTTTAAAAGCCAGTAGGTGAACTGTGGGCATGAGAGCAGAGAGTTTTTAGCCTGTAGCTCTGTTACAGGCTTTGAGAATATAGAGAAAGGAGAGACGGTGAAATCAAGAGCAAATAAAGGCGTGTTTTGTTTAGATTTCAAACAGGAACATTGGACATTTTCCTTGTCATGTAAGGATGTGATGTTCAGTAGCACACTTTAATGTATTTATGTCACCTTTAGTGATGCTGCATGTCCTGTCTGTCCTTGCACACTCACCTCTGCACAGGAACAGCTCTCAGGGTGAGACCTGCCTGCCTGGGGACCAGTGAGAGACTGTGTCACATTTATGCTGCTCCTCAAGGGAGTTTTTATTTGTTTAACCAGTGAAGGGGACAGCTTGGACCCGGTGCTGGTTAATTGCTTCCACATCATAAATAAAGGTACCTTATCCATCTTACAGTGCTTCTGCTGAGCACCTGGATCAAGTGAAAGCAGGATTAGCCAGGTGGATCCGGGAGCTGCCTCTGCGAGCACACCATGGCTCACTCTGGCAAATCCCTGAGTGTGCCTGGCCCTGATGGAGCCTGGGGAGCTTGCAGTGCTGAAAATGAATTGCTCTGCTGGACTCGAGCCACAGGCCTCATTTTGATTGTTTACAATTGAGTAAATCGGGCCTGTCCCCATGGAAGTTAATGGGATCAATCCTGGTGTGACAGCAGAGCAAAACCTTGCATGCCTGAATCTTGCATGCCTAATACAATCCATGTTTTCCTGTCTCAGACCCTTTACTCTTTCTCGTGTCTTGCTTCATGAATGTATTCCTTTAAATGTGTCATGGATCAAAACTGCGAAATGCCATCTGTCAGCATGGGTGAAATCTGTAATCCCTGTGCTGTTCAGGTAACCAGCAAATTGACATTCATTGGAAATGGGGCACTTAGCCAGCCTACTAATGCTATGGATTTGTTCAGTTTTTTTTTCCTCTCCTTCCCCCCAGCTCTCCAGATTATTGCTTACATAATGTATGGACTAATAGCTGCTGTGTGGTTTACATGTGAATTGCTTTCTGGAAGCTGTGTGTAGGCAGGGAGCTCAGGATGACATAAGGTAGGATTAAATAATTGCAATATTAAGTTTCAGTGCAGAAAGGGGGGAGACTGCTGTTTGTAAATGATGCTGTCCAGTTCAACTGCATCCAGGCAGAACAGGCAGGAGGAGTGCAGGGTGCAGGTGGATGGGTCCTCCTTGACCTGTGTTCTCTGCAACTAAAGTTCTTCCTGCTGGCAACTGGATAGATTTGTAAGGACAGAGCTGTCCTAGTCATGCCACTGTAAATTTGGACTGGATTTATCCTGGTGTCACTGAGCTTGGAGCCTGGTGTTTATGAGCACCTTAATTATGTATAGCTTAGTTTGGCATTCCCATTGGTAAATTTTGCTAACATTTCACAAATTAAAAATGTTCTGACTCTATTTTTTCTCTAGCCAGCACCAACTTTTTAGATCAACAGTTTGTAGCTTTAAATAAGCATCCCAGATTTTGTTGTTGGCTTTGTTTGTTTGTTTTTAATTTTGCTTTGGAACTGTTTGTACCTAAACTGGCTGTGACTCAGTGTGAGGCCTTGCTGCCTTCACTCAGATATGCAGGTTTGCTGAACTCAGCTGGAAAAGATTTTTTCATCAGTGGAGAGTGGAAAGGTGAAGAGAAGTGCTGGAAAAATTCAGTTAACACTTCACTGCAGTGCTATAGCTCAGCTATTAGTATGTCTTCAGAATGTGAAAATGAGTGCTGATTGTAAACAACCCAATTTTGCAATATCCAGGATGAACCAAAAAGAAGTAAAAACCATAAGATGTGGTCAGGTAAGTTACAACACAAAATCATTTCCCTTACAGATAGGCAGCAGTTTCTGTGAAACACAACAATTTTTTTTTTCTCAAGTGATGATTTCATTATTATCAATTTATTTTATCTATTTAGCCAGGGGAACCCTTCAAGAAGGGTTCTGTGCTTTGTTTCCGTGAGGGTTGCAAGTTTCTGCTGTGAGAACTGGGAAGACTCAAGGCCAAGCCTCAGCTCAGCTCTCCAGGCAGAAACACCAAGCACAGGCAGAGGTGTGCTCTGTCTCTGCAGGTGTGTGCAGGGTCCCCCTGTGCTCCAGGGCAGGCTCCTGTCGCTGTGTGCCACGGGAATCTGTTCCCTGTCACACTGCAGTGCTGGGAGCAGCCCAGCCCCCGGGCTCATTATCCTGTGCGGACAATGCAGTGTGACAGGGAAACGGCTGATGAAATCTAAGGCTGTCTTCTCAGCTAAAAGGCAGTGTGATGATTACAGCCCTCGGTTTCCTGGAGCAGCTGAGTGACAGGGATTAGGAGAGCGAGGGAACTGTGCTACATCCAATGACCAAAGGTTGTGTGGAGCCAGCCCAGCTCTGGCCTGAGCCCACCGGGTTTGTGGTCACCAGTGTGTTACTGTGATCAGCTCAGGTCTGAGATGAACCATTTTCCTTTGAGTTTATGCATGCAGAAGCAATTAGGTTAAAGCCCAGGCTGATGTGTAAATGAATGTGTGTGGTCAGTGTAACTGTTTATTGATGCTTTGTGAGCTTCTCTGTGTGCAAGAGTGGTGAAGTTTGCCTGAGCCTTTGATGCTTGTTTTGTTCTGAATCCAGAAAATTCTGCTCTTGTATGGTTTGTGGCTGTTCTTTCTTATGTGGAATGTCTTTTGTCTTGGGAAGTGGGAGGGCTGTTGATAAACATGAGTGGCCATGAGGTGTCTGAAGACCAGCTGAAGGTCTGCAGGAGTCTTGCACTTGGTGCTGAGGCTGTGCTGTGGGCATAAGGGACATATTTAATAAGGTGCACCTGGAGCCAGGATTGAAATTTTTTTCTGTGGTTGCAGACATGCACCTGTGATGATGTGGGTCATCGGTGGAGGGGGGATAAATGAGATCAGTGTAAGTCATGTTCTCCCTCAGTGCAGATTTTCCTATGCAATGATTAATCTGCTTTAGAACGTTCTGCCAAGCTGCAAACGGCAGCAGCTACAGCCACGATCAGAACTGAGCCTGGAAACTGGGTGTGAAGATTTAGTGTCCTGAAGTCCTGAGTTACAGCTTCTCAGACTTACTGTGGAGCATCCTCTGCTGAGGCCCCAGTGGATGCTCCTGGAACCTGGCTTTGCCCCTGGTTCTTTGCAAGGTGGTTACAGGCAGTGTCTCTTATGCTTGGAGCAGTCCAGCCTTTGGTGAGTTTAATGAAACTTAGGCAGTGGAGGGGAGATTGCTGTTAATGCCCCACCCGGCCCTCCCAGGGTGTGCCCTTGTGAGCCAGCACTGACATCTCTGAGCAGTGCAGCCTTTGCCTGGCTCTGCAGGCACCTGGTGCTGCCATGCTGTCAGTCAGGGGGGTGCTGACTCGTCAAATTAAATGCTGTCCATCTAATTAGTATATGTGGCAGCAGCAGGTTTTAATTATATGGTTAAATACACAGAAATATAGGATTGTCATGTGGGATCAGTGTGTTGGCCCTTTGTGGCTGACATTCTGCCTCCAGCAGTAGCCAGTGCTGGATATATTTGTGCATAACATATTTCTATTTTTCCCTTGGAGTAATATGCACAGGCTGCTACAGAAAAATTTTCCATCTTGCTTTTTTGAAGCCAGTTTGTGTCCAGAGGAGAATTCCTCCTCTGTGAACCCTTTCACTCTTCTGTGGTTCAAGTTAGCCCAGGGATTTATGTTTTCTAGGCAAAATACGTAAGATGAATGAGCTCTTTTATTTTTGCACTGGCTCTGAGAGGAGGTTTAGTCTTCGCAGAATTTCCTGAAGTTTGTGGTTTCTCCAGATTTTCCATTGCTTCCTTGTGTCTAGTGGAAATTCTTCTAGGTGACCAAGTAATGAGATTCCAAAGTATTTGTTTCTGGTATTCCTTTGCTTTCACCTTTTGTTGTGAATATTTCTCATGCAAATCAATCTTGCCATTTGTGTTAATAATTTGGGGTTGGTTTACGTTGTTGGTTTTCTCTTTATTGCTTTCACTCTCTTATTTGATTATGCAGTGACTGTTGGCAGCTAATTATGCAGTTCTGATCTAGAGATGCATAAAATAGTAAGCTAAAGTTGTGTTTTGGTTCACATGGGATGTGTGGTGTGGCTTCTCTGCTGGATTGTTGAGTATGAAAAGGATGGAGAGAGCCAAGCATTGCTGCTGGTGGCAACATCCACACAGGGGATGGGCTCCACCACGTGGATGGGCTGTGATGGGGAAAGTTGCTGATCCTTCAGCATTGTGACCATTCTGCCTTCCTGTTGTAGAGGAAAAAACGATGTGAAGCAGCTCTTGCCATGTGATGTTGGAGGATCCTGGCCCAGGGAATTTTGATTTTCTCCAAGTCTGTCTCGTGCCGTATGGAGGGCTTTGCACGCTCAGCTGTGCTGGTGGCAGCAATAATGGTAAAGTCTCTCACTGAGAGTCAGGAGGTCACAAAATTTCATCCACTGAGGTCACTGAGTGTGGGCATTCCAGGCTGCATAATAAATTTTAATCCATGGCCACCTGGGAGCCTCAGACCAAGGCTTTGCAGAGTGGGGATGACTCAGCTGAGCCGTCGCTGCAGAGGCAGCTGTGTCAGCAGTGGAGTATCCTTGCTGCAGTGCTTTCCGATATCCCTCCCAGAGAAATCAGTGATGCCTGCAAAAGCTGCAGAGTTACACGAGTTTAAGTGGCACAAGGGTTTTTCCAGAGGACAAATATAAAGTCCCCATGGCCCTGGCAGTTCATTTCTCAAGCTATAACCAGGGACACACTTATCTTGAAGAGAGCGGGGATCATACACCAGTGGTCGAAATGCAGTTTATCAGAAGGGTCACTGAAGGGCTCTGGAAACTGTGAGATGTTGCTTCTTTGGATGCTTCCACACAGATTTGGGTACAGTGAGGGTGCAGGAAGATCCTGGAAAACTGGATTCCTGCCCGATGTAAATTCCAGTCACTCCGCAAATGTGTATCAGACTGTGTCTAGTCTGGGCTAAACAAGTGTGGGTGTTATCTTATTTTTCATTGTGAATGCTGATAAAGGATTTAGAGATCCCACTGGACTGAAAGATAAGCCTACCAGGAATTTTCCTGATTACTCATTACTCTTTTGACACTAGCTAAATTGGAAGGGGGAGGGTGGAAAGACATGGTTCTAATGGCTTTTAATTTTGATTGCTTTAGATGTGGTTCTGGGGGTTCATTTTGCCTCATTCAGAAGATGTTTAGGACTTGAGGATATTTTCTCTATATGAAATACACTGGAAGCAAATTGATTTACAAACAAATTAAATGTTAAATTTTCACAGGTGGAAAAGTTGCTTTCAGAAGTTCCTGTCCTGGCAGGTTCCCACCCATGGTAGTAACCCCACACCTCAGCCTCCCTGGGGCAGTGTTACAAGTGGGTCATCACAATGACAGTGTTTTGGGGACTTGTGCATATTTTTTCTTTTTAACGAGACAGCATGAGAGAAACTATTACTGTGTAATGCCAGGCTGTACCCTTCCCTGCCCGAGTTTACATGGGGTCTCTGCTAACAGTATCTGGGGGACTGTAGGTTGTGAAGATGAAGCAGTTGTCCAGTACTGCACAGGACGTGCTGATTGAGTAGGTTAAGGTGAGAGGAGAGCTGTTCATGCTTTGGAGTCTGAGGATAAAGGAGTGCAGGCATGTGCAGTAGTGATACCCTGTCTGCCCAGGAAAGTGGCTTTTCCTCCGTGGTGCATGCGCTACATCCAGGTGCTGACTGTGGAGTTATCCTGCTGGATGTTTCCAGAAGCTCCTGGAGTACACAGCTGCCTGTGTAAGCTGGAGTTTTTACACACAGTCTGCATCCAGCCCTCATGGAAGGGAATGATGGACATGAGTGGGGAGTGAAGGTTGCTGGATATTTTATTCACAGCAACAGCTTACCTTGCAATTTATTCTTTCTTTTGCTGTAGATTGCTTAACAAAGACAAACATTCTCCTTCCCTTTTGGGGAATTGGAGTCTGTGTGTCACTGCCACAGGAACTGTGTTGGGAGTGAAATGGAGGTGGCAAAGCTACATGTGGTGAACACTGTTCAAAACTTCCATTTTCAAGACCCTGCTTTCTGTTGTCCTAGTTTAGCTATCTGAACCCAAATATACTCTGCATTTGCCTCAGGCAGGTTTTGTTGATAAAGCAGAAGATAAGCTATTTATCAGAGAGACATAAGGAAAATAGTCTCACTTACGTGTGTGTATTTGGTCTTCACTGAAGAATTTGAGTCATTAAAAGCTTGAAATCTATCATGGCTTTGCCTTTGTGTTGAGGATGTGCTTTTAAAAGCCCCATTAAAATCTGGCTGGGCATGAAGCTTTGTGCAGTTGTCTGTAGATTCGTGTTTAGCTTCCATCCTGGCACTCTAATTTTTCTCTCCATTTTTTTTCTTTTCTTTCCAAAACCTGAGAATAATCTTGAAGGATTTCTATTAAAAGAACATTGAAGGCATAGTCAAGCACTCAAAAATTTGATATTGTCAGAATTGACAATAGGAGCTGTTTTTTGTAACCTCTAATACTATTTTAATCTAACTCGTTATCTACACTTTAAATATGATAAATGTGATTTGAACCTGGAGACAGAGTCCCACAGTTTCTGGCTCCTTAAAAGGAATTGTACTTTGCTAGAATAGAGAAATTATGACAGATGATTTAGGGGAGAAAAAATAGACAGGCAGTTAGAAATTTTTGGTGACATTTACTTAAAAGACTACACTGTAAAAGGAAGCATCTCTAGCTTGTGGTAGCACATGGTGGGAACAAGCAAGGACCTCATGCTTCCAGCCTGGTGATGAGATAAGTTCAGAGTCCAAAATTTTGTCAGGAGGTTCAAGTTGTAAAGAAATTCGAGCAATTCAGTAAACATCTTTTCTTTTTTAATAACAGATGATGTTATTTATAACCTCAAATAGAGAAAATAAGGAGCATCACCTTCACAGAATTTTGATGGGTAATTGTCAATGTCAAAACAAGACTACTGTTATTGTTGAGATGTCTAAACAAAGCTACTGTGTGGCTTTTTTGTTTTTCTTCTTTTTAAAGTGCAATATCTGTGTTCAATTTGAGCAGCCCTGAGACAGCGATTCGTAAGATTTTCTGCAGCACCTGCTCGAGGGTATCATTTCCCACCAGTGGAAGTGACTGCTGCACCTCCCATTGTAAGTGGAGGGGCTGCTACAAATCCTGAAGCAAAATAAGTCAGAGCAGCACAGCAGATGCTGTTCCCATTGATTCACAGGTAGTACAAGTTTGATTCTGTTATTAATGCTTTTTTCTTGTAGTGGGATTACTCTCATTCCACTGTAACTTTTTATATCACAGTAGTTGAGAACAAAATTAGGCCCCCTGTGTTTGCTGATGAAATAATGGCTCTAGAATACAGCTTTCCAGCTCTGCTGGTATCCCCACAGTTTCTGTATTCCAGTTTTTTAGGGATCCCCATTGCTCTTGGTTGTGTTTCTGTGCATCCCCTGTTGTTGCTGTGCTGTGGGAGTGGACTGCACCAAAATCCACTTTGCAGCTGCATCTGCCCTGGCTGCACACCTCTGTCACAGGATGAGGATTTCTCACCTCATATGAAATTCTTATTAAATGAGTATTCCAGCTGTGCTTGATGCATGTTTCAATGCCAGATGTGGCTGCCAACAACTGTTGGTTCTGACATTTTTAGTTCTAATGTCAGCACTAGGTTAATTTGTGCATCATATCTGCTGTTATTATTATTATTATTGATTTGTTCCACACTATATTTAATTTTCACCTGGGATACCAGAAGTTATAAACGTTACTAAGAGAAGCATTTCTACAGCAGTTGAGCTGAGGCAGTAGGACCAACTCAGATTGCAGAGGCATTTTTTTAGCACTGAGATTGTCCAGAAATTCTGCTGTGTTCTAAAGCAGCAAGAGAGAAATTTCCTTCAGCAAATGACGCCTGGTCACACAACTTGATTTTTGAGGTGGATTGTGTTTGTGCTGTGCAGCGTGCTTGGTCAGATGATTTGGATTTGGGTTTGGGAAAGCAGCTTAAGTGCTGACTGGCAGTGTGAGTCATGGATCACACGTCTGTGGGGCTGGGGTGGGTTTGAGCTGCTGGGAGTGCGTGGTACGGGAGGGGCTCAGGTGAACTGCAGGAAAGGAGAATGCAGCGTGTGCAAGTGGAGTGAGCAACCCTGGCAGTGCAGGAGCAGCCACGGAAACCTTGCCAGGAGCAGAGTGAACACAGAGCACATAACCCAAGTAGTGTTATCAAAGATAATTCTCTGGAAGATGAGGAGGAGAGAAGGGGTTGAGATTTCTGTCTCCCCACTGAGCTGTAGAGGCCTTAGAGAGCTGCAGGGGAGCAATGGGAAAGATGGGGACATGGGGTGAAATTGGATCACTGCCATTTGCAGAAGAGAGAGGCACAGATTGTGGAGGTTGGGTGGCTTTGTGAAAGAGCAAGAAGTGAAAAACAACTTTAAAAGGAATGGTCATCTTATGAACAGTGAATATTTGAATTTCTTTGCATGGCTCTTCAGATTATCCTGTTTTATTGTCTTGTTATATGGAGAATAGGTGATTTTTGCTTTCTTTTCTTCACCTCTCAGAGCAGAGGACAGCTGGACTTCCCCCATAGCTGGGATTTGAAATGTGCACCTTTCATTTACTTGAAATGACTTGATGACAGCAAACCCCAGGTACCACAAGAAGGATATGAGCATGGGACTGAGTGGCAGTTCTGCTGCTGCTTTAGGTATCATCCAGACTTCACGAAATCGTGTCATGGAAGTGTTTATAAGGCAGAAATTGTCAGCTTGCTGTGAAGTTTCACTGAAACTAGAAATAATAGGGTAAAAATGTATTATTAATACTGAGATTTTTGGATACAAATGGAAATCATTTGACAGATTTCAAGTGTGCTATGGTTCTCAGGTAGAGATAAAGAGAAGAAAACTGCCAGGGAGGGAAATGGGGGAGAGAGATATGAATTGAGACATCATAGGTTGTGGTGTTTGCTGTGAGACAGAATTAAAGATGTGCTCTTTGCTTTGGGCAGCAGTGTGGGAGATTTGTGTTGATGCATTACAGGCTCTTGTGCCACAGGCAGTGACCTTTTCCTTCTCCTCCCAGCTGCCCCACTCCTGCCTGGGAAGGGACACCAGCAGCACCCAGCAGGCTGATCCCAGGGAGAGGGATGCAGCTGAGATGGAAGGGCAGGCACAATGCACGTGCTGGGAGAGGGGAACATGAGCCTAATAAAGATAATAGCAGGTCTCCATGTGAAGAACAAATCTACACCGTGCCATGAAGTTTTGTTGCCTCCCCAGCACCTTCTGTTTGGAGTCCATGCTTAGGAGATGGAATGGAATCCATAAATGACTGACAGTTACCAATGCTGTGTGCAGAGAGGAGGGTGGAGGTTTTCATGCAGGCATTGTCCCACAGAACCTGCAGCAAATGCCCTCCTCATCACAGCAACCTTTCACCTTTTAAATGTCTTTAAGACTCCACTGAAAGTGCCAAGATCCCAGTGAAAGTTTATTGCTGTGATCCTGCAATGCCAACAGCTCTCATGAGGTCCCCTTCACCCAGTTCACATGTTCCACTCTCAGCTTTTGCTTCTTGCTGGAATTTGTGATCTGATACAATCCAATATGAAGGCAAGGCCAACCTCTTGGATGGCTGAGTTGAGCTTTCACTGTGGCATTTGAGTTGGCCCCAGTGAGTGCTGAGTGCCCTTAGGAGCTGGTTGCTGCTGGGCTGTTGCTGTTGTCTGCACTGGAGCTCGATGCTGACTGCCCCTGCAGCGAGGGAGGCCGGCCCACAGCCCGGAGAGCCAGGGAGTGAGCACCAGAGCAGGAGAGAGAAACCCTGAGAGAAAAATGCTAATTACATATTTTGACCTTATTGCGTTAGAGATGGCATCACCCACATTAGCCACTATTCAAGGGCGTTCCTCAGGGCCTGAATTGCTTCTGGACAAGGAGGGATGTTTGGGGCTTTTATTGTGGCTGCCTGGTTAAGTTACAGAATGAAATATATACCATGTAATGCTTTTGGACAAATTCAGTGGTTCTTAGCTGCTTTTTGCCTGTCATTTGTCTTCTGTAGCAGACAACAATTACAAGACCAAAATAAAATGCTGAGCAGAGGATGGGATTGAGCTGCCCAAAGAGGGGAGGGGTGGAGCACAGTGTTCCCTTTGTGGAGGAGGAGGGAAATCGGTCAGTCAATTAAAAAAGAAATTTGTTCTGCACATTTGCTTTAAATGTTGGCAGGTGGCTCAGTTGTTTGTGTGCATGACTGGGGGCCAGAATTTGTGTTGCAATGTTGTCCTGCTCAGTCATCCTTTTAGAATGTACTTACTCCTTGGTACCTTGTACAAAGCAAGATTTCTCCCAGATGAGAAGTGGTAAGGGAGCGAGTTAAGTCTGCTCGTGATCCAAGGGTAGGACGGGAGTGGGCAGAGCAAGTGGGAAAGAGACACTCTGTGAGGAAAGGAGAGAACAAGTTATTTTCTGTAAACCTCCTTAGTTTAAATCAGTGCTGTGTTTGAGAGAGGTGGAAGAACTTGGTGGCTGGAGGGGGAACATGACTGGCATCCTCTGACTGACTCAATATTCACTGCAGCTTCCCTTTGTGGGAGAAGTGGCCTGCTGCCTACTCTGAATCTGGATAGAATTAGGTCCAGTTTGTCACAAGGTGTGCTCAGCTGCCTACCCTCATGTTCCTGTAAAAACAAGACTTGCATGCACTTGCTCTTGGCATATAGGTGTCTGGCTTCTTTTACTTGTGATCTGACTTCAATGGCATTTTAATGAAGGATGAGGGTCTCAAAGCTATAAGGAAGGAGGTCTCCTGCCTCCATCTTTTGAGTTTCTTGCTTTTTATGGGATTGGAGAAGTTGGTCTTTATGTAAGTGTATAAGGCACTACAGAATTTGCACAGAGGAGTCATAATCTGGTCTCAAAACCACTTAATTAATCTCCTTTAACATCTTTCACACCGAATCCATTGAAAACTGAGCTTTAGAAGTGCACAAAATTAATTTGCTTCCCGTGATTGAGCACTGATCCATGTCCCAGTGGTGAGCAGTTGGCCTTACCCCAGTCAGACACCAGCTCATTTTGCAGTAAGGAGTGGCAAGAGTCACCATGGTGGTCAGTCCTTCAACTCTGCCTCTACAAACTGAATAATCAGAACAGGTACTAACACTGTTAGTGGGATGCTGGGCTTCCTTTGGGATTGCCTGAGCTTCCAAAACTTTGGGAAAAAACCCATACATGCAATATAAATTTTAAATCAAAGTAAAACTATGACTGTATAGACTAGAGCTGCCTTTATCTCTTTGCTATGAGAAACTTGTTTAATTTTCATGCACTAAGTGCATTGTCCATCTCTGCATCCTAATGGTGTCATGGTCTGACTTTCAGTAAAGGTACTGACACCTTCTTTCGTGGGCATAGAACAAGTTACCTCACAGGGTTCTCCCTCATCTGATTTGTCATCAGTTCATCTCGTTTCATACAACTGCATTTTATATTGTGTTGGCTTCAAACCTGGACAAAGCACAGACATAGTCTAAGCTATTGCCTCATTTTTATTTATTTAAGTCCCATGCTGCCAAGTTGACCCATTTTTTTTGATTCTACCGACTGTTCAAATCTTGCAGATTAATTAGTCAAGGAAGGCACAGCTGATCCTGGAGCGAAATCCATCCCCACACATTCTGCCTCTCTGTGCTCCAGCCCTCGTGGTTTTTTCCCCATTCTGGGATGTAAACTGTCAGTATTACACTGCTCTGTAATAGACCTCAGTAGCCATTATCATTAGCAGTGGGTACCAGCTTACAAACCCAGTCATCAAAGAACAAAAATGCTGGCAGCTAAAGGGAGAAATCCAGCCAGGAGGAAAACAACCCAGAGCATCAGCCAGACGGCTGCTACTCCCTGGACAGAAGAGGAGGACTGTGCAGGACAAGTTGGATAAATGTTGTCTGACATTTAAAAACAACTGTGCTGTTGTATTTGAGAACGTTGTTAAGAAAGCCCAGCCCAATGCAAATTGCCCTCACCACACCTCAAAATGACCACAAACAGGCTGAACCCCCTTTCCTCTGTGTGTGTGTGTGTGTGTGTCTATCTAGACAGGCAATTATCTCATGTATTGTGTGGGGGCCGTGTCCCTCATTTATTAGAGCCCTAGGATGTCTTTGAGCTTGTTTGCTCAAACCTTGGCAAATGTCGTTACACCTGAGAGCCTTATTTGTGTTCACATCCTACTGAATTTAGGTTTTTTCTTTCCCCCCCCCTTTTTCTTTTCCTTCGAAAATGTTATTAACTAGAGCATTAAATGCTGGCCTCCAGCAGGGCCTTCTCCATATGTTTACAACAAATGTTTCCTCCATAGAGAGAGGTTGTATGTGTGTGAGAGAGCATGCAGACATAACGGGGCAGCTCCCAGATCCAGTCTCCCTGGGAGGCGAAACTCAGGCACTTGAAAACGCTTATCAGCTCGAGTAATTCAGCTGGAAACAGATTGTAACATCTCTGGGTGCACCTTTCACCCGGGGTGAGGAGAGGGCTGTGAGCACCAGGAGTGGATCTTTCTCCCCTGTGCTGCCTGGAGGTTGGCCAAGCTCCTGGGGGAGCCCAGGCTGGTTTTGGCACGGCAGGTTGGACTTCACTGCTGGTCGGACTGATGGGCCCTCTCCACTCTTCTTTCAGCCCAAGTTCTGTGCACAAAACATGTTTCTTACCAAGCCACGCCTGACTTTCCCTGTGAGCAGTTGGGAGGATGTTGAGCATCTGCTTTCGGCATTCCTGAGCATCTCTGGGTGGACGCTGGGAGGTTCATGGGTGCTGCGAGCCCTGAACTCCAGCATTCCCAGAAAACAGCCCTCTCCAGCATTCCCAGAAAACAGCCCTTTCCAGTAAGAGAGGGGTTAGAGACTGCTGTAATGCAATTCCCATGTTATCACTTGGAAGTGGGCATTGCTGCGTTGCTCCCCTCATGTCAGCACTGTGTAGATTGACTGCTGAGGTGACAGCAAAGGCAGAGTTAATTGCAGCTGTTTTGAACTGGAAATACCCAGTAATATTCATCACTCAGAGCCCCCTTTCAGTTTGTAATTAATTCATGTGCTGACCCGTATTTTATACAAAAGTGTGGTCTTCACAATGATGTACTTTAAAGGACTTAACTTTTATTTTGTGTGTGCTCATCAGCTGCTCTACCTCCATAATTTGTTTTACTGTGGCTGTTGCCCAACAGTGAAGGTTTTGTTTCTGCTTCCTGCTCAGCAATTGAAATTTAAATAGGGAGAAGCAAATAGAGTAACAAATAATATGCTTTGGTACACATTTTCATGAGGAATAATTGTTTGAACTAAAAGCTTTCAAGATTCATTAAGCACTGGGCGTTTGTGGAAAAGCTATCAGAGCACTTATGAATAATGGAACAAGAGTGACTATTGCACAGTGACCTCTGCCCTTTTAGATTTGCATATATTTGTGACCCTAATTGTGTAGTAGTGTAACATCTCCTGGATCAGCTCCTTATTATTGCAAGGAGAGGAGTGGAAGCAAGAAAATCTGGTTTCCTTAATTACGTTGGTTCCTAAATAGTTGCAAAAAACCATAAAACAGTTGTTAAAATTGAATGCTAAATGTTAACATTAAAAACATCTTTTTAAATTGGGAGAGCCACGCTTCCTCTGACTCGAGACTGGTATATTTATGTTGTCTAACTTGAGGGTGATGGAACAAAATGTACAGCCTGTGCTGTAGACCATATGTAGGACACTGCAGTTGAAATTATTTGTTTGGCAAAGTTGTTAATCATGGAAAGTCCAAACCATGATACCTGCACTGCACCTGATGAAACGTTGAGGGTGCATCAACGTGTCTTTGGGAAAGCTATAATTTGGGAAAGCTACATTGGCCATAAGCTATGTAGGCCATTTCAATCAAGTTCAAGTAAAAATAACCCCATACTGTGAGATACCCACTTGTGTTCACAGGTTTTATATACGTTGCAGACAAACTGCCTTAATGTTCCAAACACATTGGAAAGGAGGCAAAATGTAGCACAAAGCTTCAAACATGTCTTTGGCTGTATCTGGGCACCAGCAATACCTATAGATGGTTTTATTTCATCTTTCTTCAGAAATTCTTCAGTTTTACCTGGCTGCAGTTTACAAAGGCTGTCTGGTCTCTGTCCTGAAGCTGTGTGGCCTGGCTCCATCAAAAAACCCCTGAATTCTGCTAGGATTAGTGCTTGAGGATGGTGTGCAGCAGACCTGGTGCATTCAGGAGGGCTTTGAGTTGTTTGAAGTTGGAAGAGGAGCAATGGAGCAGCTGGGAGGTTTTATAAGGGTGATAACTTTGTGCCCAACCCAAAGACCTGCTTGCTGTTGTGTTTGTGTGTAGGCAGAAGTCAAGTAGCACTCACTGATGGTGACTGGGAGCCTTTCCCCATGAGATCAGCAGCAAATACTCTGGTGGCTGTAGTGGAAGCGAAAATGGACCAGTCCTGTGGAATCTTGTGTTCTTTAAGGGAAATTCTGAAAGCATAACCAAGCCAATTGCTTCATCTCTTGAATTAGTGTCAAATGTTAACATCTGAGTATTTTCTTCATATTAACAGTGTCTTCCACTTGTTCTCCCTGCCCACTCCCCTCAGGGTGTTGCTGCCTTTGCAGTGGCCTGCAAACACCTGAGGAGATTTCATTCCACTCAGGATGCCTTTGGAACGTGACACACATCAGTTGTAGGGTTCCTGGTGTGCTGCAGGGGCTCTGTGTCCCCTGCCCGGCCGGGTGGGTCAGAGCTGCCTCTGGGGAAGAGGCACATTCTGGCTGCTCCTGCAGGGCCCCTGGGCAGGCGTTGTCACCCCGCTGTTCCCCTGCCATGTGACAGACGGTGACTTTTGCTTAACAGAACCAGCATAACCGAGGCCTAGGCTAAACTCTCGGTTAGTTTATTTTCCAGTGAGCCTTTCCCCACTATTTTAAGAGCTACCTCATTACATCTCAGTATTTAATGGTTTATGAAGCACGTGAAATTATGTAATAACTCCAGGACTCATTTTCATAGTATCAATTTGCAGTACCTAGATGAGTGTTTGTTCTCATTTTGTTGCTTTAATGGCTGTTCCAGAAGGGCAGTACCAGTAGTTGGGCAGCACTGGTGGTGCATTAGCATCTGTTTCTCTGTGAAGCACGTGCCCTTCTGTCTGTGGGGGCCGGGTCCTGCCCTGAGTCAGTGGGTGAGTGGCCCATGGAACAGGCACATGTGAAAGTATAAATCTTCCTTGAACGTTTGTTCTCATGTTTTGAAGTGGGCCTGGACACTGACGAGAGCAGAGTTGTCATCTCTGTGATTGCCCAGGATTTGCTCTTTGCTTTACAGACAGGTAATTACCCTTTTTCTTCTTCCTTACATCCCTTCAAAGACCCAAGTTTCATGTAGCAGCTTATTGCTGCAGAACCAGCAGTGGTCTCTGCAACGCTGTCCTGAGATTTACAGGCTCCTGGAAATGATGGTACACTTCCAGTCTGAACTTACCTTCAACCTGAAGTCACTGGAGCACTGTAGGGTTGGCAGCTCAGCTAAATGAACCTTCTGATGCCCCGTTTTTGTTTGCCAGGTAGGTGCTCCCAGCCAGTAATGAAATTACTCTTCCTGTCTGCTTTGATAAGCTCCAAATCCTGTTATTTCTGCAAAGCTCATAGCACACTAAGAAAAACAACTGGTTAGCCTGACAGGATCTCATTTTACAAACTGATGGTGGTTGTCTTAAAATTAAAGACGAATGTAATTCACTCCCTGAGCTTAGCTAGAACTGGTATTAGGTTGACAGGTCGATAAGCACTCATTCATAGTATTTAAATTCTGACATAACATTAGCTTTCTTTGAGTCTCCTGGAATGACAGAGGTATTCTAAGATTTAATGAAAATAACCAGTATTTTTTATTACTTCCCCTCAACCAGCTCTTTTAAACTGTTGAGTGCAGATTACTTGCCTTAAAATGTCTAAATTTAATAAGTGCTGTGTAACAGCCTTGTGTTACTCAGTAAAATTGAAGTATTTTGTTATCTTCTGTTGTGGAATGGAAGCTATTTTTGAGCACTTTCTATGTTATTACTGTCACTTGTAGTGTTTTAAAAAATGTCTTTAGTTTTGCTGCCTGGAGAACGTCTTCTTCTATCACTTTGCTGGAATGCTGCTTTCAAGTGTTCCTGCCCTGCATTTTTTGCATTAATTTGCTTTTTGACTTCCCTCTCTTCTTTATAGGGGCTTTTCCATTAAAAAAATTAGCCTGCATTTTTATTGGCTGTGGAATGAACTTAGTGTTTGAGCCTGCAAGTGTAAGGCCAAGATTTCAGTTCATCAGTGGTTTGTGAGTTGTTTTCAAGCAGAGTGTCCTGTGTATTCTGAAGCAAGTTAGTATGAATTTACTGACTTAGCTGGCACAGGCTAAAGCAGCACTTTAATATCAAAAACATGCTAAGGCGGCATATATGTCCAGGGAATGCTAGTAACTGTTCCATTATTATTCATTTTCCAGTGAAGTGATTTAGTAATGGACCTTCTTCACAAAGATAATTTAGCTGCTAAATTATATCTGAATTACATGGGCACTTCCACTCTGTACACAGCCTGTTGGCACTTCTGCTGAAAACAGATAAAGTTTGAATACATTTGCTAAAGGAAAGCACATTAGAGAATAGAAATTAGTTTAGTTCTGCTAAACCCACCAACCTTTTAAATAGTTTGTATCCTTTTTTTTGTTTTGTTTTGAGGTTTTTTTGTTGTTTTTTGGCTGTCTGATGTCATGCAGCTTTCCCCACTCATGTCACCTGAACCAGCAGGGCTGTTGCTGGTTCATCTGTTCTTTGTGGGAGAATTTCTTTGTGTGATCCATGGCTATGGATTAAGAGCTTTCAGTGCATTACTGACAGTGCAATGTTGCTGAACTTAGCAACAAGCTTTTTCTCTCAAGTGTTTTTAATGAAACAGAAGTTTCTTCTTGCCACCTAATAGGTTTAAATACTATTAAAAAGAAATCCCCTCCATTTCAGTTAATCAGATTTTGTTTGCTCCCCGTGATAACATAAGCTTGCTAGTTCTGACATGTTGAGGGAGATGAGACTTGAATGTTTAATTTTAAAAAGAAAGGCACGGAAAAAAAAAAATGGGCTTTGTGTGGGAAAACTTCCCTTGCAGTTCATAAAACCAAGAAGGGGGAGAAAAAGGGTGCAGTAATAAATTTTCTTCCTTTTACAGCTCGTCTTAGAGCAGAATGCATGAAAAATACTTGCAAATTTATACACAGTAATGGGATTATATTTTCACAACAGTATAATTTTGCTTCAAAATTAATATCAGAAATTTGCTTTCTTTTTTTCTAAGACCTATAGCAAGAATAATGTTTGCCAAACGCTCCTGTTTTTAACTACTTCCCTAAAGAGCAGCTTGGGAACTCTCCAAGGATTACTATACTGCTGACTTCAGAAAAAATTAGAGAGCACAGAAAGAAATTTATTTGCAACCCAGGCAGCAAGAGAAGAACAAATCCCAAGTGATTGTAGGAACTGCTGACACCGAATTGCCTGGAAACAACGTGTTTGGTGCATTTTGGGCTTGGGCTGTTGTGTGACACAGAGAGGCCCCTGGGCTGGAGTGGGGGTCCCTTCACATCTCCAAGGGCTGGGGGGGCTCAGCTGCCCAGGGGGCACCTGCAGCAGAAGCCAAAATTGTCTCTGCCTTCAGTGATTAATAGCTGGATTCTCACAGTTTATCATTTGGAAAAACTACACATAGTTGGTAGTAATGGTATAGCAAGGGCTCATGTGACACTTCAGATTTACCTGGCAAGATTCCCCATGTTTTAACATTTGCCAGTCTGTGACCTTTTCATCTGACCTTTTCCGTGTGCAGTTGATGGGGGTTATTTTATTGCTTATTTACTGCATATACATTTTTGGTGAAAATGAATGAGGGGCTGTTGGGAGAACACTATAAAATGTCAAAAGGGAATTGCCAGCTTTGCATTCAGTGGAGAGACTGGATAATGTTTGCTGAAGATCTAATAACCAGGTGTAGTATTAAGATGAAGAGCAATATTCAGTAACTCCCTGCTCTACAAATGAGGCTCAGATGGTAGGGAAAGAAAATAGCCCAGGAATATGTAAGTCTATATTATACTGTAAATACACAAGGGAGCTCAATTAAGGTTGTTCAGGAAATCTTGCTTGACAGTTTGCTTTGAATGTGTGATTTTATAAACTTAATGCTCTTTTAGAGCAGTGGTTTCTAAACTACTGTGTGTTTTCTAAAGAAGTGTGTAATATACTCGCTTCAGGGGGAACCTGCAAGCAAGAACTGTGAGATACATTCAGCTCTCACAGGAACTGCTCCCACAAGATGCTGATCCTGCTATCAGGGGAGACTGAGTCCTGCTGGAGGCTGGTGTGTGATGCCAGCAGGGTGTGTTTGGGTCTCTGGCTGTTGGGAGAGGACCCATTGCGTGCTCCTTGGTCATACCTGGCTCCTGCTAAGCAGAGAAATCCCAGCACTGAATTTATTGGTGTTCCTTGTTCTCCCAAGCCTGTGCTCTGCAGGCAGTGTTGGGAGTGGAAGGTGGATGTGGAGGGACTTGCTGTGCAGACCTTTGGTGGTGGCAGCAGTGAAGTGGTGAGCGTTGTCCAGCCACTGCTGCTCCCTCTGGGAGGAAGTTTAAAACCTTGTGTGGGTGAAAGAGGGAGGCCTGGGTCATCCCTGCTCACACGAAGGCAGCAGTTGAAGCACTGTTAATGCCACAGCTTTGGTGAGATGTGGCTGTGCTCCCCATAGCAGCATCTCAGACCACGAGCAAGGGCTGGTTTGGTTCCCCAGGCTCTGCAGGGACAGGTTTGCTGGGCTGTGTCTGTGATACCTGTGACTCTGGGGGTTATTTAAAGGTCACCCTGTTGTCCCTTCATCTGCTGCCTGGAAGGGGAGTGTGGGGTGATACCCTTCATTAAATTGAGCACAGAATCCTGTCATCATAGAATGATACAGAATAACAAAGAAGTATTGCACCGTCACATACTGTTGTGCCTTTTGAGCACAGGATCAGTGAATTGTCCAGATTTCTGACTTTTGTACCCAGTCCCTGAGGTCTCACAGGCCTTGCCCACAAAGAGGAAGTACGTACATGTGTGGACACTTACATGTTGACACACATGTTTGAAAAAGTAGGTGGTTGCTTCTCTTAACTACAGTAAACTCTTTCTCCTCTCATATTTCTGCAGAGAAAGTAATTTACTTGTGATCCAGTACAGTAGGCTTTTAAACGGTTTATTTCTTTATTCTTATTTTGGTTTGGTTTTTTACACTGGCGTTTTGAAAGTGGGTGCCAGTTGGCATTCTGCGTAGGGGAACAGAATCATCTGCTTTGTCAATATTTTACCCTGATGTATCTTGTTCAATGTAAGTTGAAATTAATTGCCTTTTTTCTTTCCTCCACAAAGCCAATTACAACTCTGTCATCTATTTAGGATTAATACTACTAAATGTATCCCTTTTTTCAGATAAATATTCCACGTAGTACACAGGTATTCTGCTTACCATAGGCTTGTGTGTGGGCAGAAGTTACACAATTAAATCCTTCTTGCCTATTGTTACAGAATTTTGTGTTTATGTCCTTAATTTGAGTTAAATGTGACTTACATTGATGGAGTTTAAATAATTTCATCACCTAACATAATTACTATTGCAAAATGAAGATTACAAATGTCCAGTCGAGTGGTTGGGGTATCCCCCCTCCGTGAGTTTTATACTGTGATCCTGGTGGTAGATATATTTAAACACTGTAAATGTGTTAGGACAGTGAAAGAGAGACAACCTTTGGTGAAACTCAAGATGGTGGGAGGAAGAACCAGGATTTTACTTTAGCAAAGAAAGACCCTTCTGTCTTGGTTTTGAATACCAGGTCCTATTTGAATACTTTTGGTGTTTTGAGTGTGCTTTACTGAGGGTGGGAAGGACAGCTTGACTGTATGATTTTATTTTTCCTTCTCTCCCCCAAACTTTGTGTTTGGCTATATTTTAGGAGGAATGGGCTGATGAGAAAGTAAAGCTAAGCAAGGCAATTGAAATCAGGATTTCAAATGTCACTCAAGTCTGAAAATGCTTGGCTTTTCTTAATAATACAGGATATGTATAAAACCCCTGGATTTATCACTTTCAAAGGTATCTCAGCTTGTCAGAACTGCCACTAATGGTTGTCCCTTTGTGCCATTGCCAGCAGTACTGCACACCCCAGGACCTCTCCAGGCCCTGAGAGACACATGGAGCACTAAGCAGGAACTGGTCCTGGTTATGTAGCATTGATCCAGACAAGCAGGTGAAAAGGAAATTGCTGAAGGCTTTTGCAAAGACCCACATCTGTCAAACTCCGCAGGTTTCTGGAATTCTTTCTGTTTTCATTTTGTCTGAGTTTGCCTTTTTGGTTTGAGTTCACTAAGTACAAGACTTGGCCCTCAGCCCTGAGTACTGTCCATGCAAGTGGAGTGTGGTTTTTACAGGACTGGGATGTGAATGTCCCAGTAATTGGTCTCATTTACCAATGTGGAAGATTCCTCCCCACACACACGCCATACTTGGATATTCAGACCTGGAGAGTTTACTTTTATTTTTTTTAGTGTGGTTAAACATGATGCAAGTTCAGTTTGCATGAAAACAGCTATATATAAAAATTAGTCATCTGCTTCTAAAGTGATAAAAAGTGATCTAAATACTGCTGGGAGAAAAAAAAAGTGTACTCTAATCTATATACACATTGAAGAATACTTTTGTTTGGCTCAGGAAGGCACTCAGCATGAATTCCCTCCTACCCAAGTACTCCAAGAACTGATGTTACAGTGAACCAGTCATGTGGCAAATTAAAAAGTCTGGTGGACGGATGATATGGTTCCGAGAACTCAATAAAACTTATTACCTACAAGACTGATCTTTCTATTCCAGTGACATATGTGCTGGTAGATCTGCAACAACAGGAATAATTAAGGAAAAAAAAAATTACTGGTTTAGTATTTTGAAGCTTCATTTTAGTGGAACAAAAGGACTAATTTCTACCACAGTATATACAGGATTAAATGGAAATCTCCCCTCCATTGCTTTCCCAAAAAGATGTAAATTTCCTAGTTGAAGTCATGCTTGTTAAGCTCAAGTGATGATGGAGGCGTGAATATATTAAGGGAAAACCTGAGAGGCTGAAGTAGACAGGAATGATTTGACTTGTCTCATCAGGAATATGAATGTATCAGTTTCATCTGGAAAAGAGCCTCGTTGCGTTTAGATCTAGTGGCAGCTGAGAAGCACAGTTGATCTTCCCTGTGAATCAGCTGATCTTAGAAAATTTCCCCATGAGGTAGTTTAGAAACAGAGTAAGTGCTGTCGTGCATCTCTGGTCCATGAACTGAGTGGTGTTTGTGTGTGATTCTCCAGGACAGGAAACAATAAGGAAAATTTTCCAATCCCAGCATCCCAAGCAAGGCAGAGCCCTGAGTAAGGGTTGTTTTGAGCACTGAGGTAAATGTGGTGAGCAGCAGCGTAGGAAATCACAGCTGCTCCTCCAGAGTCTGCCTCCTCTGCCAGCCTGGCTTTGCTGTGCCCCAGGGCACCCGTGGGAGCTGCGGAAATGCCGCTCACCCTTTGCCATTTTGAGATGTGCTTGGAAGTTCAGCCTGGAAGGGGCACTGACTCAAGCACCACAAACAGGCTCTGGTGCCGGCTTGGTCAGCCCTGTGTGAGCGTAGGAAGGGTGTGTGGGGTGGTCACTGAAACCCTGCCCTGCTTTCTGTGGTCTTTTCCACTAGAATGCCAGAGAGCTCCTTGGAGCTGAACTTGCAGCCTGTGTGTGGTGGGAACCTGCAGAGGCCAGCTGGCAGCCGTACGAGTGTTCTAAGCACCCTCCTGTTCCTGGGATATCAGGAAATCATTTTAGCTCCATCTCTTTTTAATTTGGGAGTGTGGGGAGGAGATGGATCGTGAGTGCTCTGAACCCTGAGTCTCATTGGACAGTCAGAGCATCATTAAGGTTGGAAAAGATCTCTGAGATCGCCAGGTCCAACTGTTAACCCACCACCACTGCTGAACCACATCCCCAAGGGCCACATTCAGACACTTTTTGAACACTTTCAGGCGTGGTGATTCCACCACTTCCCTAAGCAACCGATTTCAGTGCCTGAATCCTATGATTGTATGTGGGAATTTAAGTATATATTTCGATCTTAGAAAAAAAAGCTGGGTTTTGTCATATTGATATGGGTTTAGCCTTATGCTGGAGCATCTATTTCTGCATAAGTCAGTACAAAACAATTGTCATTATTTGGTGTGGTCCTTAAATTAATAGGTAATTCTAACTGTAGGCAAAATTATTTTTATTTTCATTTCTACTTGTAGCAGTGTTGTGTATACCAAGAGAAATTCTCATTATACACTACTTTTATTTCAGTGTTTTGATGCCAGAAGCACAACTTCGTGTCCTTGATCTTCTCTTTCTTCCTCTGAGCCAAATAACTTCAAGAAACATTCTCAGCTAATGATGACCATGCAGCAACAGTGACTCTGCAGTTCTGGGAGCTCTCAATTACACCCATAAAATCAGGAGCTTGACTGTAAGATGTATTTTGGGATGTTCCTTTTGTTCTGTTCCCTTGGCTTTCTCCCCTGATTTGCTTATATTGTCTTTGGAAGGATGCATTTCCTTCATTTGACTAGCAGGGAGGGCTTGCATTGCTGGATTCTTTTTATAGTCAGTTCTGCTCTTCAACAGAATTTGCAGATGGAGTAATTGCCGTGCACGCAGCACCAGCTCCCTTTGTTCCTGCCCTGACAGGTTGCTTTTCGGTTGAGTTGACTTTGAAGTTCTGAGTTCTCATTTCTTAGAAATTTGTTGTGGTTTTTTGACATTATTTCTTGTATGTTTACGAAGCTTTCCATTCACGTTCCCTTCTTGTCACTGCCTTTGCACTGGCTGGTTACGAGAGAGATTTGGGGTGTTATAAATAATAAAACAGAAGGAGCAGTGCAGTTCAGCAAAGCTCTTGGGAAGCAGCTTTCCTATTAATGCTCATCTCGGTGCTGGTGACGCGGGGCGGGGATGGACACGCATGGCTGAGGGGGTGGCATCGTGCTCTTTTCATGGGTTTTGTCTTGGGCTGTGCTTGTGTTGGACAGAGACTGGCTGGAGTTGTTCAGCTCTTGCACAGGATCATTGTGGAAGCAGTTCATGTCTGTTAGCTGTGAACAGATGGTAATGCATTATTTTTGGCATGGGGAAGGAAAAGGAGACCTCACATTGCATATGAATAGACATCTCTGGGGCTTGTCCTACCGAAGTGAGGATGCAAAAGTAAAAGGAGAGCAAAGCTTACATGGCCCTTTGTGCCCTGCTCTGCCCTTCAGTCAGTCCTGGCTTTATCCCTTGCTTCTGGAAATTCTTTAACCTTACAGTGGACACAAACACAGTAGGATTGATGACCATATTTATTCTAGCTTGTCAAAAAGATACTCTTTGCAATTTCTGGAATAGAAATAGAGGTGAGTTGGTAGATGGGCCAGCAAGTTGGGGGAGAAATGTAAGGACGAGGCTGACCATAATAACATAATGTCATTTGGGTTTTTAGTATCAGTGTGACTGGCACTGTGTTGTGTATTGGCCATTGTGTTACCACAGGCAAAAAGCCCCTTTCTCACAGAGAGATGTTGCACTCCGTGTGTGGGGAAACAGGAGGTGCTGCTGTGCTAAGGCCAGTGTAAGGACTGCTAAAAAAAGCCCAAGCTCACCTGTATTTGGTGACTGACTGATTGAGAGCAGAGGTTGTGGCCAGCTGGGAGCAAAGATCAGAATTTTTAGATGTACAGACTCAGTGATGAGAACCTGAACATTTGCAAGGAGCCAAGAAACAGGCTGGTCCTTCGCCATAGGAAGCTTCTCAGTTCCTCCCTCCCCTCACACGCTTCCCTTGCTCTATTCCCCACTATATTCACCCAGTATTCAGCTTTCAGTCCCGCTCTCGGGATGTGTGGACTGTGACACAGGTGCCTCGTGACCTCCAAAATAAACTCCCCAAAGCTCCATGGTGAGGAGCACACCCAGGGGGGTGAAGAACGAGACCAGGGAATTTGAAATTGGGGTAGTTCAACTTTTAGGATGAATCTTAGGAGGTGAGTGCAGTCAACAGATGGAGGCAAATCTGAGGGGCTGGGAAGAACCCCAGGAACTAATGCATCCTGGTAAGATGTGGCACTATAGGTTCATCATTTAAGCTCCCAACAGCATTTTCCAGATTGAGGAATTAAGGATTCAGGGTATGGAAGTGGGAAACTCTTTATTCTGTGCAGAGTCCAGCCTGGGCTGTCAGGGCAGAGGGATTGCTCTCCAGCACAAAGCCTGGGAGATTCTGAGCTGCATGTGCTGCCTGGTTCTCTGCAGTTTCTTAGTTGTCTGTCTTACAGTTTGTTTAAATAAAACTTGACTTGTAGCATGAGAGAATTTTTTCTTGGATGCATTTTTAATGAGCTCTTCTGCAGTTGGTAGGACCCAGAGGTAGTTCAACATCTGCTGCTGATACTTGTCAGAAATCAGTATTTGATAACACTTTGTGATTTTAAAAGCCACTGAAACACTGATTATATGTTTTATTTTTAATTCTGAATGTTTTCAGTGGTAGGTTGGCTTGCTTTGAGTCACTGCCACTTTTGGCTCTGACTTCTGTGGTCACAAATGTTTTCAGGTCAGTTCAGACCAATAAATGCTAAGACACAATTGTACATGACTGTCTGTGGAGATCAGCTCTGAGGTTTGCCTTCAGCCTTCTCCTGAGGGAGTGATGGTATCATATCTCACTCTTTGGGCTGAAGGGTGCTGCTGTTATCAGGCCTGGTTAAGTTAATCATGCTGTACTGAGCAGACGTGCATGCGAGGGATGTGCTGTGTATGAAGGAGCTTTGGCTCTTCTTGTGAAGACCACTTAAATATAACAGCACTTAGGACATGCAGATTTGTATGTTAGCTTTTGACACTGGCATGCTATTGCCTTTTAATTAATTCTCTTGGCCTTAATGTAATGGCCTTCATAAGGCATTACTGTGCTAAGATGGTAAAAAGATGCTGTTATGTTTTTACTACAGTGTGAATAAGAAAGCAAAAGTTATCAGTTTATAGCATTTTCAGTTATTTTTATAAATGACAAAAACTGTGCACTCAAAAAAGAAAAAAATTAAAATTACAGCAGTGAATTTACAGGGACAAGACTTAGGCATGTGTTTTAGCCCTTTGATGAATCTACATTACAGTTTAGTTTGGATCCAAGTGATTTAAAAGCTGAAATATAGATTTGATTTTGCTTGATTTCTTTGTAGCAGGTATAAATTGATTTGGTCTTAAAAGATAGAGTGATGGGAGAATGTTCATTTGTAATCAAAGGCAAAATGATTTCTGGACCAGAAAGAACTTTTGGTTTCAGAATGTCTTATGAGGATTTTCTGGCAGTCAGTGGGGCTGAAAAGCACCAACCACTCTAACCAGCCATTTAAATACTTTTGCACATCAGTTTGGGTATATCTTTAATATGTGCTGTTGCTTGTGACAGGCCTGTTTCTTCCCTGCCCTCTAAGAAACACACAGTCAACAGGGAGAGACTCCATGGTGGTGGTTTCCAATGGTTCTGGTTCTCTGGGACAGAACTGTAAATCTCTGGGATGCTCTACTGTAAATAAACACTGTCCCTTCCTAGCTGTGCTAAACTTCTGAACCTGGTGGCTTTGTGAGTTCTGTCTGCAAAATGATGATTAGTTACCTAAATGAGCTCTATAAATAAGCGTTCTGTATTTTAACAGGTGTGGTTGCCACTGCAGTACAGCTGCTGTGCTCGGGGAGAAAAAGGTATTCTATTTTAATGAAGTACCAGAAAGGCTTAGCATTTCTTTGCTTGAATTCAATACATGAGTGAAAACATGTAGGAAGTTATTTTGTAGTGTATATACTCCATAATACTTAGCAGTAAGTGGGTATCACACTTTATCTCAGTCTAATAAGTACGAGGAAACAGAGCGTGCTACCAGCAGAAATGGATCTGGAAAGAGCTTGTGGGTTTGGTGATAAAATTTCCAATTTCACACTTATTGTCAAGTCAAAGGGACAGGAGATAGCTTGCTGTGGTTGCATCCTGACAGCTGAAATGCCTCTGAGGGGGACAGCCCCAAATATCTCAGAGTTAAAGAGGGCTCTGATCGCTAAGTGCAGGGTGGATTTACACTGACACAAACTGCTTTCAGAAAACACTTAAAGTTGCAAAGCAGTATCAGTTCCATGCAGATTTTGTCCACCCATTTTTGGTCTGCGTTTAGCCCAGGTGTGAGTTTTGTTCAAAATTTGCCTGATGCTTTTTGTATTGAGTTAAACACATGTGGTTCTACAGCTGCCACTGGTGCTGTCTGGACAGAAGTGTGTGTTTGTATCTCGTCCCTTTGCTCTGTGATAAGTGTGACACATTGGTTTTCAGGGGGTTGGTTGTTTTTAAGCAGGAATTCAGCTCATTTGGTCTGCTGGAAATGTCAGGAGAGGCAAGGTGCATAAATCTGTCTCACAGGCTCGGGAGCAGAAGCTTTGCACTTTGTTTCCCCATTAGGCAGAGCTGAATTCTCACCTGGTGTGTGTTGACACAGGCTCTGAAGCCAGTGAACCTTTCCAGTGATCTCTGGACACAGATGGTTGTCATTACTTCCAGGGGCCACCATGCCTCAGCTCATCAAAGAGTGGAGTGATAAAGCTGGTTCTTGATCTCTGGATCCTAAAGAACGACAGGAGTAATGACTGGACCCCCCACAAGAATGGAGAGCTGCATGGCCTAGAAAAATTCCCCGGTGCCCTTGTGCTTGCACCAGCAGAATTGGGTGCAATGATTTCTTTCTGTAGCAGAAAAGACATTGAGGTGTTTCTTCTGCAAGTCTGGAAGCAGCAGCTTTGAGTCCTGGCCTGTCTCTAAAGCAGCCATGACTTGCTCTGCCTTGCAGGGTGCTTTGTTTACCCTGTTGGCTCTGCAGGAGACCCTGTGGAAGAAGGCTGGAAGGCATCGTTGTGCGTGGGTTTTGCAGGAGATGTTTCTGTTGGTCAGAGTGGCCAGCTGTGTTGCAGAAGTGACTTTTGAAGGCAGGTGGAGAAACACAGATCCATGAGCAGTGACTGCCCTGTGTCTGATGCAGCTCAGCTCCTGTCAGTGCTCTCAGCTGTGGGTGCAAGGACGTGAGGCAATAACACTTCCAAGAATCTCTGCAGCGTCTCTTGGCAGGTCCTCGTGCTGGCTCTGAGTACTCTGCTCTCATGGAGCCTGGACAGACAGTTCCAGCTATTATTTTAATGCTCTGCAAATAGCCTTTTATTTCAAAGTGGGTTTTAGATTTTAACAACAGCTCTTTCTGCAAGAGTTGATATTTCTCAGTGTTCTCACAGCATTCAAAATGTCAGGACCCTTGGGAAACAGCAGGTCTAATGTACAGTGGTCAGTGCTAGTGAAACTTCTAAATATTTCCTCTTGTGTCAGGATGTTGAAAATTCTTTGCTTTTGTTTAACTTGCTTTGTGATTTCCATGCTCTGATAGTTGTTTTTTTTCCCACCCAGGTTGCTTAGTACATGCCATAACCAGAACACTTGTTTCTCTGTGTAGAAAACATACTATTTCTGGGGGAGAAATGCAGAACTCACAACCAAAATGCTTGCCTCTTCCTAATTATGCTTGGCTTTTATTTTAACTGTTGTTGTCTCTGCTGATAATTGTCAGGTGGTCTGAAAACTTTCTTCTTCAAGAGTGAGCCTTTTAGTGTTGTTGGGGAGGCTGTTCTGTTGTTCTGTTCAACCCAAACAGAAAAGTCATTCTTTGTAATCCACTATTAGCTCTGAGTCAGTTTGTGCTTGTGGAACTGCCAGATTGACTTAAAGCTTTCTATTGCTTCTTTTTGGGGTTTTGGCAAGGAACACGTCTGGCACACTGGGCACCCTGTCCTTCCTGTGCAGGAGGCTGGTCTTCCTGAGAAATAGACCTTGTTCTATTCTCCTCTACAGCTGCTCTCAGCCTGACTTGCTCTTAAACTCGTGGAGACTCTTTGAGAGACCTGGTCACGTTATCCAGAGCCAGCAGCATGGGGGGTAAAGTCATCCTGGGTCGCCACCTCCGTGTCCTTCTGTTCAGGAGTGCTGCTGCTTTTCCATGCCTGGGATTCCCCTGAGGGTTTTGAGGATGGACAGGTTTCCTTGTTATTCCAGAAAGGTGCAAATACCAGAGACTGGCCACATTTGTGTCTTTTTGGTGACTTCGAGGATTCGAGTGTGTCACTGGTATTGCAAATCCATGTGTCAGTGCTGTGGGGTGACTCCTGGCATGGGAATGCCTCCTCTGCAACAAATATGAAATAAAACATGGGCTGTGGAGCGTCTGTCCATAAAACAAGTGTCAGTGAAGGAGCCCTGAGCATTCCCACTGAATGTTGGTACATTAGGGCCACAGCTGTGTCTGTCAGCTGGAGCAATGTGAGGTGTTATTTTCACGTGGATCTTGCAATGCTTTCCTGAAGTTGTGTTTTTTCACCCAGCTTTGTTTCAAACAAGGCTATTTGTTGGTGGGGAGGGAAAGCAGTCCTGAATTTTAAAGTTGGGAAGTTCAGTCTCACAAAGGATGTCTGAGCTGGGTCTGTCATGACCCAGCACAAACAACAACGGCATCATGGCTTCTTCAGTACTTTTGGAATTATTCCTCAAAACTCTTGAATCTGTGATTGCTAAAGGAAATTTCCTGGGCCCTTTTATGCACGTCACTTACATCTCTATATATCAGTTCAAAAGTATGGAAAATAAATACACAAATGATATGGGGCCCTACAAAATCTTTTTAGAGAGAGGGATATATTTGCATATGGAAGCTGAACTGCTCTTTTAAGTCCCTAAACAGCTCCTAGAATATTTGTCACTGCCACCTCTTTGAATTGGAAGAGAACAATCTGCATTTTCTGAGATGGAGTGAACCTAGACTGGCACTCTTCTTTCTGTTTATCAGGAAAATATTCCAACATTATTCCAAGCAAGATGAGCACTGCAGGCAAAGCCTCATCAGGATCCCAGTGAAAGCCAGTCATTAACAACCTTTTGTATCTCAGGATCTCTTTTATCATTTTGTGTTTGGACACTGCTTATTCCTCTATGCTGAGGGACAGCAAGTAGGAAAACTGCTTTGGTTTGGGACTGAGTCTGCAGGCAGCATCACCCTGACTAGGAGATATTTCTGTCCCCATTTCTTTCCTTTTCACTGTTCTGTGTGTGACCCTTTGACATTTGCATGTGGCAGGAGTCAGAGACAAGATGGTGAAGGATTTAGCCTGAAGGAAAATAGACTCGGCTTAGAAAAGGAGACTCTGAACCTGGGTTATGTGCACACAGTCTCAGGGGTGAGGCTGGCTGGCTCTAGACATTATTAGTGTGACACAGAAATTATGGTCTCTGTCTCGTGGCAGAGACAATGTAGATGGTCCCTGAAAGACTGGGAGAGCTCTGCCATAGGAAAAAGTTTGTGCAGAAGCAAAATCTTCAGAGTGAAAACGAGGTGTTTGAGACAGTAAACAGCATCATTCCCATGGCAGTTTCTAGCTGTCACTTCCTAGAAGTACACGTTCCTAGCGTTAGCTTTTTTTCATCCTGCTTCCTTCATGGGATGTGACGATATCCCAGATGTTAGACTTGCACAGATAGAGAGTGCCTCTGTAATTGTTCTCCTGCAGATAACTCAGCATCCCTGAAAGATTGCTCTCTTGAGGTCCCCCTAGGCTTGCCAAAGTCGCAGGAACCATTTTCTCAGCTCTGAGTCAGAAGTACCATTCTCTGACTTTTGATCTTTGGCACTTCTTTGCTAAATTCTGTGGCTTAGAGTTTATTTTAACATGTTCTGCAAGAAAGACTCCATGACGTTGCTGGGGTTCACTTAGGTGAAAGTGGCACTATATATTATTAGAAAACAGAATGGGGAGAAGAAGAGTTGGCATGTTTGCATTACCTGATCCTTTGTCTTAGTGCTGCCCAGAGAAGCTGAAATGACTCTGCAAAGAACAAAATCAGGAAATGTTTTTCTTGGGGTCCTTCTTTCTGTCTGTTATGTGTGCATGTGTGCCAATACACCTGGGATCTAGGAGCCTGATAGATTTGTTGGTGATCACTGGTTGTTGTGAGCCTACCAGAGTAATTTTATATTGATGTTGCTGAGGGCTTTAAAGATAATCCAGACTTTGCTGATTTTCAGCCTTCTGTGTAAAGGAGGCAGTGGGAAGATGCCCCCAGTGGCACTATCCTTGCTTGGAATCCCCAGCTGGGCAGTTCCCTCCTGTAACCTGTCCTGGCTGTTGCTTCCCACGCCAGCTCCTCCTCTTCCCTGCCAGATGCAGCAGTGCAGCTGCTTTGGGGAGCCCTTAGGCACTGCTGTATTATGCTAATGCAAGGTTTCTCCTTCTCTGTAGTATCCCAATTCTGTAATATCACCATCCATCAGAGTGGTGGTGAAAGGAAGCACAATTTTGTTAGGTTTCCATGTGTGGTGCAGAAACCTGGTTTAACACAGATTTAGACAATGTATTTTTTCCTTGAATTGTGTATTGCTAGTCAATGCCATACCTTCTACAATAATCATGAAAGCAAAACCACAGTTAAAACTATTCCAACCATTTAATGAATTAACCTGTTCGAGGAGTATTTTCCAGAACCTTATAGCATATTAGGAAGGGCTTTGAAATGGTGATAGAGTGCTGCATATTTGAGAGAATGTACTTTCCTTGCATCAGGGCTGCACGCCTGATGGGAGTTCTTGACTTGGGCATGAGCACAGCACTGCTGCAGGGGAGCACAGCTCAGCTTACATTTGTAGAAGTGCACCTGCCACAGGGGATTTGATCCATTACATCTCCACAAATGCGCTTTTCATTTTGTTTCTCACCCAAACTCTTCTAGAGTGGCATTCACTGATTTGCTTGCTCTTTTGTTCTGAAGAGTAATGGATCTTGCTTGGAATTTTCCTTTTTTTCAACCAGCCCAAGCAGGACTTCGGATCAGAGCAGACTCCACAGCAGCAGAAGAGTAGGAAGCCACTCTTCCCTGAGAGAAGAGCTGTGATTTATGTTCTCTTTCCCCCTGAATGCTTTTAGGGATAAAAGAGCTGGATCCTAAAATGACATTATCTGCTGGGAGATATTCCACAGCTCCATGGAATTTTGAGAGTGAGTTAAATCCTTGTGCTGATGCTTGCTGTCTTTTTCTAGCCTTGGATGTGGCACTGCCTTGATAGTGCAGGAAAGGTCAAACTGGAGATACGTGGAAGGAGGAAGAATTCAAATTCTCATTCCTCACATATTTGATTTAAATACAAAAAATAGATTCCTTCTTGCTCTAAAAGTCATCCTGCAAAGCTGTGGGTCTGTGAACAAGCTCGAGCACTTTGGCTGATGTGTCAGTGAACCTCTCTGGGACCTGAGATGGAACACGAGAGCTGAGAACTGGCAGGGAGGGGTGCCCAGGCTGGTGTCTGGAGATGTGCAGGTACCTGCCTGTGCCTCAGGTGCCCAGGAACGGATGCTTTAAAAGTAAAAGTAACCCAGTTGAAGTGAGAGGCTGAAATGGCTGCTGTGATGGGGGAAAAAGGAAGGACTATTAGGGGCAAGAAGAGCACTGAAGGGGATTTAACATTCTCTGAGATGTGAGCGCAGGTCAGGTTACTGGATATGAAATTGGCTACTCTGGTAAACTTATCTGGGTGTGACTTCTGCCATTGCTGAGCTGTGGAGGTTTTACAAATACACCTGGTAACAGCACATACAATACATGTGTTTGTTATTTATAATCTGGCAAGGTTCACATACTGCTTGTGCATGAATGGTGTTGGTTGATGATTGTGTTGGAAGCTCTAAAAGCTTGTACAGCAATAAACACAAATCCTGCAGGGCTGTGTGTTTTACAGTCCCTGTTCTCCAGCTGATCTGACGTTAAAGGACTGAATGTAGACGGCTGTGCAGATTTCTGTAAAGCTACACTGGTTTACATCAACAAAGGTTGTGGCCTAAAATACTTGGGTATGTTTAACACAGTGCATTTGTCCAAAAATGTGATGAAAAGTCTCTTTGCAGTGCCAAGGAAATTGTCCCACAAGCAGTGGAGCGCACTCAGTCCATCACTGCCAGTTCGGTCAAGGCTGAATAGCAAACGACAAGCCCCAGAACTGGGTAAATGCCTCTGTAATTTGTCTTCTGACACTGTACTGCCTGCAGCTCTGCCAGGGAAATGGAAGAATGCGGAGAGAGCCCTGAGCAACCCGTCACAACACAATGAATCCAGCTTCCAAAACTATTGTAACTGGGATGCTGCTCTCCTCGCACATGCCAGCAGCTACAACAAACTGAACAAAACAAAACAAAAGCAACAACCCTCCTCTTTGAAAGAAACAAGGGAGGGGGAAATCACATGATTTGATATTTTGTGCAAGTAGCATAAACATGGCAGTTTGTGCAGCAGGGTTGGGAAACAAGAGGCAAGTCTTGATCCATGTGGGCTCCTCGTCTCAGGTCCCGGTTTTCGTTCACGTCTGACCAGCAAGAACTCAAGGAAGCACAGAAGATTTTCCTTTTGGTTACGTTCTGCAAACACTTTATTGTGGTGGTACATCCCCACACGGCTTAGGTGAAGTGGAGCACGAGCTGCTTGTGCAGACAGAAAATCTCCTTTGGCACCCGTAGGTGAGATGCTGAATTCACAGGGAAGGGTCTGTGCTGTGTTACTGTCTTAAGTATGAGGTGAGGGGAGCTCAGCAAAAGGCTGCTGTTGAAGCTTAGGACCCTCAGAGTTTTGATCAATACAGTTCCTGGCTTTCCTTTCTGTGTCATGGACACGTAGGGTCACTCCAGGGATCTCCTGAATCTCCAGGGTGCTTTGAGAGACAATGCACCTTTCTGATCATGCCAGTATATAATGTCCAAGATCTTTTCCTGTTGTGCCATGTCTCCTCTTTATTTTTTCCTTTTTTTCCAGACGTGTTATTAAATACAATACTTTTTATTCATATAAAGTAGATTTTTCCTCCCGATAAATACATTCTTCAAACAGAACTTAATGGCAGAAATTTCCTGAGCAAAAATAAACCACATCTCTGGGTTGAAGCTGTGCTGGTGAGAAAACATAGCCCTTTTCATCTTCAAAGAACTGTGCAAACTTTAAATAATGGATTTTTTTTTTTAAATCAGGCCTGTGAAGTATGTATTAATGTTCCAGATGAAAGATGGGAACCAAGAAGAGAGGTTAAAATTGTTGGGATCGGAGCCAGCTTTGGATACTCTCTGGGCCGCTTGGACCTATAGAATATGAGATTCATGCTTGTTCACACTTCTGCCAGTGCTCAGTTGTAGAATATCCTGAGTTAGAAGGGACTGACAAGGATCATCAGTTTGGCCCTGCACAGACACCCCAGAATCCCACCCTGTGCATCCCTGGAGCGGTGTCCAGACCTTCCTGGAGCTCTGGCAGCCTCGGGGCTGTGCCCGTTCCCTGGGGAGCCTGGCCAGTGCCAGCACCCGCTGGGGAAGAACCTTTTCCTGATCTCCAAGCTAAACCTCTCCTGACACCAGTTCAGGCCATTCCCTCAGCTCCTGTCCCTGGGCAGGAGAGGAGAGATCAGTGTCTGCCCCTCCTCTTCCCCTCCTGAGGAAGCTGTAGAAATAGAGGTAATAAAACTTCTTAAAGTTAGTGGAGATTCACTAGGAATAAATTTGCCTTATTCAAGTACCAAGGAGAAACACCATTGAGCAGAGTCCTCATTTTACTACCTACCTTTGAATAATTCAGATGAGAATCTTTCTACCTATTGGAAAGAAAGTAAAACAAAGTTTTTGGTGCTTCATGCTGCAACCCAATACAATCTGCACACTCACCCTGACACACCCAGGATTT
>VZTJ01001265.1:1035126-1047608 GCA_013397795.1 Orthonyx spaldingii
GGGTTTTGTTTGTTTGTTGGGGTTTTGTTTTGGTTTTTTTTGTTCAGTTTGTTTGTTTGTTGGGTTTTTTGGTTTGGGTTTTTGGTTTTTTATAAATTTTTTATTCCACTGAAGAATATTTTTATTGCTTTGGTATGAGATGCTGTGCAGTCCTTCCCTACAGCAAAGATATGAATGTGGCCCTGGTGCTGCACTAATGACCAATTTACTGATTTACAAGCACAGACCAGTGAACATGAGCTGTTGTAAGTGTACAAGAACTCGTAATTGATATTAGTACTTGGCAGAACATGGAAGTCTAAACATCCCTTATTTCAGTCCCACTGCTGCTGGCAGTGTCCATCCGTTACTTCCAGAGCCCTGTGAGTTAGCAGGAACAGTTCAGGAAATGCTTTCAATGAATGTGTTAAACAGCTGAGAATGTTCTTAGGAGGGGATTAAACCTGTTTGGCTTTGCCATTGATATTAACTGTTCACAGGAAGGGTTTCTAGGACAAGAACCTCTTAAGAATGTTGAAAAATAAAGCGTATGTGGAATTTTCAGGCTCTGGAGAAATCTCAGCAGTACCTTTAGGAATGGATGTGTGATATTGCAGTGGTGAGTTTATGATGTCCTGGCAGCTGTTAGGGTGGCTCAGCTCCTTGTGATGATAAGGTCTATTTATTCCAAGCATGGTAACACAAGCAGCATTGCAACTTAACAATGTAATTTATTTCCTGAATCATTCTTGCAAATGTTACAAGTCAAATAAGAAGGAAATAGAAAATTAGGATAAGATCTGGGATAGCTGAAGTGTGAGATTTTTAGTCCAAAATGTTATGCAGATGCCAGGCAAGTACATTTGAACCAAATGAAAAAAAAGTTGATTTATGGAAGCAACTGTTGTTTATACACAGGTCACCAAAGGAGCACATTATGGAAATTGGCAATAAATTAAGGTGAACTGAAAGCAGGAGATGGGATGAAAGAGTGAACCTAGCAGAGTAATTCAAGCACAGCCCAGTTGAAAGGTCAGGTTATTGAGTGGTAGCTACCGTTCCCATGAGATCAGGACAGGGGAAGGCAGCCAGATGCTTCCCAGATCCTGTTTTATTGTCAGAAAGACTTCACTTGCTAAGGAGTGGGATTTCCATGTGCAACTTCAAATGGATGTCAAGGAGTTTAAAATGCAACCCATGGTCTGAAAGTGGCTTCAGACATTTCCTGTCTTCATAAAGCGCTGCCCACAGTGACAGCTGGGCTTGGCAGTCATTGCCCCCAGAGCTGTACCGTGAACATCCACTGCCGGGAGTGAGGGAGGAGGCAGCACTGCCCGAGTCTCCCTGGGTTCCCCAGGTTCCCACTGGAATCTGATTCCTTTGGCTCTGCAATACCTGCTGCCATTTGCAGCAGGCTGAGGCTTATGGCAGCTGTTTGAGAAGTGAGCTTTGGAGAAGCCAGGTGTCCCTTGGGTTCCGCTGTGCCGTTCAGACCAGGCTGCTCTCTGCCTTGGAGACCTCAGCCACGCTTCCAGGGGGCTGTGGGGAAGACTGAGTGTTCCTGCCTGCTCAGCCCTGGCTTGTTTGGTGTGCAGCTCCTCGAGTGAGTGTGGAGAACTCCCAAGTGGAGCACAGGTTTCCATCCTTCAGGGCATGACACTGTGGAAGTGGCTGGGAGGGTGTTCCAAGGTGTGGGAGCTGTGGGATTGCAGGGAGGTTCCCACACAGCATCCCGTGTGCATCCCTTGGTCATTGAGTGGACAGGAGTGCAACCTTATCTTTGACTCAATAAGCAATAACAGGTATTGAGCATTAGAAACAGTGACCACGTTTGGACAAGACATTGTCCAAAAAGTTGTCATCTTTTCTGTTTGTTTGTTTATTTTGGTTAAACTCAATGTCTCGTTTGCCATGCTGCCTTCTGCTGTGTTTTGAATTACATCTTTCAGACTTACCAGGACTGAACTGGTTGCTAATCTTCAAAGGGAGTCTTTAAAAAAAAGAAATTGCTTTAGGAAATGCTGTTAAACATTGTTTATGTGTCTGTGTTTTTCTCATCTTTTCCCCTGGACAAAAATCAATATTCCTCCCTTCTGGTAAGAGGATGTAAAGCTACAGCAGGTGTTGGCTCTCCAGTACATAGAGATGAAGAAGGAAAGAGGACTGACTATTTGGGATTGATCTTTTCTCAGATTTTCAGAGGAATGTGGTATTATTCTATACCCGTAGGCTGTTTGGTGCTTTGTCCTCTCATAAGTAGATTAGAAGCAGCTGAATTTCTTGTGCAGGTAGATTGAGTTTGGGTTTTTTTTGTTGTGGTTGTTTGTTTTTTTTTTGCTTGCTCCTAGCAATTCATGTGGAAAGGTTTGTAGAGCACCTTACTACTTTTGGATAAAGCACTGTTTGTGTTGAAATGAGAGATTCCAGTGTTATGTAATGCACACATACTTAAACAACGCCAGTTATTTTAGAACTAAATTAGAAATATGAAGACATTACTTTATTTAGCATCTTTCTCTTCTGTGCCTGACTTTGAATTGTTGTCCTTGACATGGAATATATAACAATTCCCTTGCTAGCATGCACTTGCCCCCCAGCTCTGTGGGAGGGCCTGGAGCAAGCGGGTGATCCCTAAAAGGTTTTAATAATGCATGAATGGAATTAAAGTAAATGCAGGTAAATTTTTGACCTTTTGAATCTGTGAAATTACAGCCAGAGGCATTCTGGAAGAGGGGGTTTGATATATGGGCGCCCTGGGGGCAGGGAGAGAGCAGTGTCCCTGTGTGGGTGCGATGCTGCCGTGCTCTTGACTGATTGCCTTGTCACAGAGCAGACTGGAAAGCCGCACGGTGTGGGAGTGGCAGCTCCCCTGCTCCTGTCCAGCACCACAGAGCCTTTGCTGGGACCTCAGGGCTGCCCACACTGGCTGTGGCTGTTGGCAGAGGGGGCAGCTTGGAGGTTTCTGCACTGTAGCTGCTCCAGAGGAGGTTTGTCCCTGTAGGGAGTGGATTTTATGTCCTGCAGGTTATGTGTGAACCGTGGCAAGGGATGGTGTGCGGGGAACACGGGCACTGGCTTCGCTCCCTTTCTTTTCCCCCTCTCCCAGCTTGGTTTGGAGCTGGCAGCACGTTGCTGCAGAAGGAGGAGGTTGTGGGCTGGGGTGTGTGTGCTCACCGGCTTGTCCTGCCTTCTGCTGGGATTTCTTCCTGGGGACAGCTGGGGTGCAGAGAAGGAAGAAAACTGTGGGGCAGTGCAGCTGCAGGACGGGGGTTTGGATGAATGGGATGCATCCCAGCTCTCACTGATTTAGGGCTCTGCTGTGCCCTTGGAAGGTTAGAGGGTGGTTGTCATTATTTCTTTCCTTTTTTTTTTTTTCTTTTTTTTCTTTTATGGTTATGAAGTATTTTATTGATTTTATAAAAGATGATCACAGAATTTAGGCTAATAAAAGGACTGAGCTACAAACTAAAGCTTCATCCTGGCAGCCTCTTTGCTGCAAGAATAAAGACTCTGCAGCGTGGCAAGTTGTACAGTAAAATCACACCCAGAAATAGCAGTGAAAACAACTAATAAAAACTGATATAAACCTCCAGTTTTCAGAATTAATTCAAATAGAGCAGAAAACAATACATAGTTTTTAAGGTGGTGATTGGAGAGGGGTGGAAATATCACTGCAGGCTTATAATTTTGTGTTCTTATAAATCAGATTTAAGTAGTCTCTTATTGCTGACTATGGAAAAACTATTCCAAATTGTAATTTTGTTACATGTGTTTCTTGTGAATGGTTTTATTAGTTTTTAGATAATATCAAATCTCTAAGGACAGGCCTGAAGCTGGAATAATTGTAGATTTTCTCTTGCTTTGCTATTTAAAAACTTGTTAACCATTTTGATCTCAAAGAAAAAATGTTGGTCCAGAGGAAAATGGACTGGAACTACAACAATCACAGCAGGGATCCGTGGCTCTCTGCTTTCCTTCTTGTTTCACTGCAGCTAAAACACAGAAGAGACCAGACTTTTTTCTCCATTTGAGCTTACATAAATTCAGATTAACCCATTAGGAAAGCTCTTCAGGCTGTGTTTGGAGGCACAGCATGGCTTGGGGAAGCAGAAGGTTTTTGGCTTCTGGCTTGGCTTTTGATCAGTGAGGATTTCCTGAGAGGATATAATTTTGAACAGTGGCCTTCAAGCAGCCAGTAGCCATCGTAACTTGTGTTTTAAATATAAGTGACTGGTCTTCATTTGGCCTCGGAGGATTTGTGGAGAGGACAGTGAGGGTTTGATCTAAATCATGAGCCTGTGATTGAACTGAGTTAGCCCAGGACTTGATGTTTTCACAGAAAACTTGCATAAGCCTGAAAACTTCTTAGCAACTATTTATAAATTCATCTTGTAACTTGTACATAGTGCATCTGGCTTTAGGGGAGAGTCAGATTTAGGCTTCAGGAGGCTCCCAGCACATCAGTTCATCTTTGCTGTGCATGACAGGTCACTGTTGGCAGTCCTTCACTTGGATTTGGGCACTTTTGAGTGCTGTAGCCTTCGACCTGTGCCTTGCCCTTGCCTACCCTGGTGGGGACTGAGAAGCCCCTGTGCTGCAAATGCAAGGAGGACAACTCCTGAGGGGTCTGACTTGGGTGCAAGACCCAGAGGTTGTGATTCTCTGCAGCACTCCCAGGCTTTATGTGCATTTGCCAAGTTTCTCCTTGATAAACAGCTATTCCAATGTTAGGAGGCCTTGGCACAGTTAGTTCCATGGCAGGGGAAAAAAACCATCAGTGTAAGGCAGCTCCATTACATAACAAAGGTTATCTGGAGACACAGATACTCTGAAAGTCTCCTCTGTTCTTTTCTATTTCCAGGGACAATCAGCTTATTCTCATTTTAAGAGCTTACTATCAGTTCTGACCCATTTAAAATTCACCTGCCAATTGAATTGTATGACAGGACCTGGCTGACCCAGGAACAAAGGGAAATGTTCATATCTTCTAATGAACTGCCACAGACCGAGAGCTGAGAAGAAAAAAGGGAAAGAATAGAGTCAGCTCTATGAGAAACAAAACTTTTTTTCACAAGGCAGGGAATAGGAGCTTTCTTACTAAAATATTGTAAGTGGCTTTGCTCTATTATCTATTAGCAGCTTCACATCCTCAAATCATTTATTCTTTCACAAGAAAGGAAGTTTGCAAGTGGATGTTTCTCTGTGCATGGGCCCCTTCCCTTTGCTAATGATTATTCTGGCAGCCCACTCCTCCCTTCCAGCCCTCTCCCAGCAGAGAGCCGAGGGCAGAGCACGGTCAGGCTGTGTTACCTCCTGCAGGCAGAAAGGACTCTGTCCATCACAAGGGAAGTGCTGGCCAGTGGCTGCAGTGCCCAGGACTGTTCAATGGATGGCCACTTGGAAATTTCACAGCTGCATTATTCCCATATTAATGTTGATGGGGTTTTTGTTTGCTTTCTGGGATGATAGTCGTTGTTTTTAGACATCTGTACTTACTAATAATTTGTTTCATGATAATTGCCACCTGCATGTCCAGGGCTACCTGTTAGCTGATTGTCTGTTCTGGGACTGGGCTGCTATTGACTTGGCAATGAGTTTAACTTCATATTCATTATTTTGCTTATTTTTTTGCCTATAACAGCTAAAGAAAAGTGAACACCATCAAAGCCAGTGTGCAGCTATTCCCCCATCCCTCCCCAGTGCAGGTGGACTGTTCTCTCTGAATTCCTTTACCAATTCCCTTTCCTTTCCCAGAGGCAACTAATGGAAAAATGTGCACACAGAGAGCAAATGGAGAAATGTTCCCACTGAGAAATGATACTGGGATTGAAGTTCCCAATACCAAGTACTGTAGGACAGAGTCATTAGAACAGCATCATTTCTGACAGTAGTAATTTGAGGTTCTTTGCTTTTTTTAGGCTTCCTGAGGGATTGAGGTCTTTTTATTCTCATCTTCTGCTTTTGGAAAGACAAGCAGTTGGTAATGGATGGATGAGATGAACCAGATCACACAACTTCTCTTTAAGGGCTGTTAATTGTAGCTGTCACGTGGTAGGGGATGGCAAAGAACTTTTTATGCCCTTCTTTTTTGTTTTTGTTTTGTTTTGTTTTGTTTTTTTCAGTTTGAAGATTTTTATTGATTCTGTTAAGTCTTGCCATTATTTGCCAGTTTGATGGGTTTGTGCATCAATTCTAACTGGTACTGAAGCTGATCATGTTCTTGCCACTGCCTTACAAGCAGGGCCAATCACAACTCTATCGCACTTCCAGGGGGGTTAAAAGTGCCTTTGGTTTGTGCACGTGCAGCATCTTCCTCCCAAGGTGTGAAGCAGAATGTCCTGGAAAAATCCTGCCTTCTCCGGTCTCAAAACAATCAGAGCAGGATGTGGCCTTTAAGGGATGGCTGGTGAGCAGGAGGGTTTTTAATGCACAGGCATGAAGAGGGTTCTTTTGGTTTTTTAAAATGAGCTCTTCTGGGATTTCATCAATTGCTCCCGGCTGGGCAAGGAAAGGCCTGATAACAGGAGGTTGTATCCCACGTCATCTTCTGTGGAATGATCAATGTCTGAAGTGATTGTAGCTGCACAGGGAGTCCCACTGGGCAAATTGTCACACTCTAACAGAGGCTCTTGCCTGGTCATACAGACTTTTCCAACAGTAATTTTACGTGGCAGGAGAATGAGGACCTTTACTTATAAGCTGCACTTCATGGATTTGGTAGGAAGGACTTCACCTTAGCAAAGGAAAAGATGGAATAAAGTGGTTGTGCTCATGTTGCCTTGCTTTTGGCTCTGTGCAGTTGAGCTGCTGTACTTGATACCTTAATCAGTAAATCCCCTTGTAGCCAAGCACTTGATAAAGTGTCACTGTAAGAGGGAAAATAAAGGGGTGTGAACACTTCAGCAACTTCCAAGCAGCTGTGTGAGTTATGGACAGCAGGACTTCCCTGCTGGCTTTCACTTGTGGGGGAGATCTGCAAAGCTGCCTGAGGGCCCAGACCTCCTGTCAGGGATCTTTCAAGAGTCTTGCTGGAGGAATATGGAGCCTAATAATAAATCTTTGTTTATTCATATATCATAGCAAACAATAATTTAAGTGGCTCTGGTAGCTGAGTTTTTTATTTCACTTTCTGCCATTATCATTGTCCCACTGCTTGCTCTCAAGGGATGGGGTTTAGGGTGTTGCCCCCAAAATGCAGGGCTTTGGGGAAATTTTGTCCTGGGTTTTTTTGTTACAATCTGCATGAAGATAGGACAGCTGGGAGAGGAAGGAATTTGGCTGGAACACTCCTGGCTCTTGGCAGGTGAATTTACCTCCTGATGGAAGCGTAAGATCAAGGGCACCACTGGTCTCCTCCTGAAGAACTGGCTCTGACTGTCCTGGTTGTAAAGTGTTTGGGACTTGCCAGTGAAAAATATTCTGAAAGGATAAAAACACTACTGTATGTTACTCAGTTGTAATGGGGGCTGCAGCTTTTGGTCTTTCCCACTCCTCCCTCATTTTTGGGTTTCAGTCTCTGAGCTTGTCATGCATCTTAAAATTCTTAATTCTGTTGCCTAAGTCCTTATAGTTACTCTTGCTGAAGCTATTTGCTGATGTCATTTTTCAGGGCAGTAACGCAACTGCTCCGTGCTCAGTTTATCAGCATTTTTTCAAAACAATTTGTGCATCCAAAGCATTTCTTTAACACTGAGTTTTAAAAATGCCTCACACATCAGTGCCAGAGGCAAAAAAAGGTATATTTCTTTCTTTTTTTTTCTTCTTTTTCCTTTTTTTTCTTTTAATGCAGCTGTTGGAAATAATGAAATTGCAATGCACAGCTCCAGGGTTGTTTATAACCAGTGTTTCTTGGCACCCAAAGCTGCCTGGCTTTCTTACATGTAAAGTTTTGCCCCAACATCGGGCCTAATTTATAGGTGATATCCAGGACAAGGAGAAGTCAAAGAAAAAGTGATGTTTCCTAGGGAATGAGAAGCCCTGGCCTGGCACTCGTGCATTACAAGGCTGAACTTTTTAATGTGTCTCTCCTCCTCCTTTTGCTCGGTTTTGTTGCTGCCTCCAGTAACATTTTTCCTGACTATAGTACCATTGACTGCTGTGATAGTTTAATAGTTTCTGCTGTTTACACAGTTGTCACTTAAATTGTTGTGATTTACATTTGCATGCAGGGTTGGTAAGTGCTCAGAGTTTGCGGTGCTACCCCAAAGGTAATTTGTATTCTGGGCGCTGGAGTTGTCGTGGTAACACTTAGGTGACTGGGAACCATTTGCAGAGGGGAAGCTTAATTCTGATATTGCTCACCGGTCCCAGTCCTGGGGATCCAATCCAGGCTGCATGGTGTTTGGTGGTGACAAAACCTTCTTGTGGCCAGGGCCTTCATAGGGTCTTACCTGTGCTGCTATTTAGAGAAGGCTTTGGAGGAACATGTGAAAATGCTTCCTCTACTTGTACCTGCATTTCTGACTTACTGAGCTGGAGGATGCTGTTCCTTCTGCTGGAGGCAGAATTCTTCTCTCTGAAACTCAGTTTTTGGTTCTGATGCTACTTTATAATTTCTGGAGGGTACTGATTAACAGGGCTACAGGTCACATGCTGCACTGCCAATATCTGTGATGTAACAGATTTAAAAGGTAATAATTAAAAAAACCCTGAACCCTGTTGACTTGAAATTGTACACACAGATTAATGTTTTTAGTGTATGTTAATGCTGAGGACCCAGAAAATTACTGAAGTATTGCAAGTTTAGGACTCCATACTCTAGTGGCCAGGCATTTACAGACTCCTGTTTTGAATGGTCTGTTGCTGATTTTTTTATTTTTTTTATTGCTGAAAGGTGTCAGGTCTTTCATTCTGGCTGCTCTGGAGGGAAAGCATTGATACTTTTATCACTTACAGGGACGCAGTACAGAAAAGCAAGAAAGCATAATAGAACAGTCATCTCAGAGACATTTTCATGGTCACTATCTCCTGTAAATCCATTCATAGCTCTTCTTGTGAAAATCACAGTGACAAAAGACTTAATCAGGAGACAAATGTTGATACAATGTCCTGAGTTTCTGGGTTTTCTTGCAGCAGAAAATATCTCTTCTGTCGTACCTTTAAATCTGGACTTAAATAATACCAGTGCATTACTGCAACACATCTTGATGAAAGAGGCTTTTAGAGCTAATCTGAACTGGAGTAGCTACAGTGACTTGAGAGCAGACAAGCAGTTTCTCACACCAGCTGAGGGCACAGTGCACATTGGGTATTTGGAATTACAGACTGAAATCTGCAGAACTGTTTCTGCATCATGCAAGAAATGCTTTCTCCACTTCTTGCTTTCCTTCCGTTTGTGAATAAACCACAGGAGAATAAAGCCAAAATCTACATTTGTATCACTGGAAGAAAGCTATTAGGCTTTGATAGTGGTTTATTTTCATAAAGTCTTCTCCTTTTTCTATCTTTGGATGGTTTCCATAGGTTTTACATAGATTAGTCACTTGGCCTCATGTAAAAAAACAGGTAAGAAACAAAAGGGGCGAAAAAGTAATAATCTTTGGGAGAATTATATCTATGGATATCTTGGGCTTATTGTACTTGATCTTTCAGCAGTGTTCATGTGGGACTCCATAAGCAGTAAAAAGTTCACAGTTCCATAAAAATTTATGTTCCCTTTATTCTCGTAAAACACAAGTAATCACAGAACAGTTTGGGTTGAAAGAGACCTTTAAAGGTCATCTAGTCCAAGCCCCTGCCATGGACAGGGATGTCTTCAACTAGATCGGGCTGCTGAGATTCCTGACCAACCTGACTTGGACTGTTTCTGGAGATGGGGCATTCACCACCTCTCTGGGCAACCTGTGCCAGTGTTTTGCAATGATGTAAAAAATACCTTCTTTATATCCTTCTATATTGCTTAAATCTTATATACTGTATAAAAATTTCTTAATTTTTAGACTTGTATCTAAGTGCAGACTCGTTTGGATGCAGCCCAGGACACGTTTGGTTTCTGGGCTGTGAGTGCACATCTCCAGGTTGTGTCTGGCCTCGCATCCACCAGCACCCCCAAATCCTTGACAGGGCTGCTCTCAATCCTTCTCAAATACCTTTGGAAATCAGTTCGAAGACACAGAGACTTTGTTATGCTTGTCAGTCATACTTTGTAAGGTTATGTTGTAAGATGCTTTCTTCTTGCAAAGTCACAGGAATTGCTGATGAGTGTGACTGCTTAGTAACGGAGTAAAAAGAAAAACTCCTTCTGAAAGCAGAGAAATCTGTCTGCAGCTGTTGCTGTGGTACCGGTGACATAGGGATTGCTTATTAAACTGCACCTTCTCTGGGTTTGCTTTGGGATCATTTCCCCACAGAGCACTAACGGATGGAATGCTGCATAGGACCAAAGGCAGGATGCTCCTTCCACATGGCTTTGTTGCATTTGGCTGGAAGGGGCTTGGTTTCTTCAATCAGGGGAAAACTCAATTCATCAACATCTCCTTGCACAAAAGGAGCAGGGTTGTTTGTGTTTAAAGGCAGCAGGCAAATTGGTTTCTCTTTGTCTTGGCCTTCCTGTGCTATTGCCTTGCTACTCCTCCATCTCCAGCAAGAGACTCACAGGTCCTTTGTTGCCTCCTGCTCATTTCCATGGCAGCCGATCCCGGCGTGGCGGGCCCAGGCCAAAGAGCCCCGCGTGGATGAGCCGAGTGTGGGAGCAGGGGAGAGCAGGAGCAAGAATGGAGCCTGTCACTAGGACTAGCTGTACGTAATTGCACAAATTCCATCGAGTGCATCCCATGGTTTCAAGCCCCTGGAAGCTGTAAATAATGTGTTTTAATTAATGGGTTGCCAGGAGCTTTAAAGGAAATCAGATTGGACCGAGGGCTGCAGAATTCGGCAGCTGTGGTGGCTGGATCGTATGAGCGGTTTGACTAACTGCTGGTTGTTCATTTTATTGTAATTAAATGGCTTGCAGAGCTGAAAGCTCCTGCCATCCTCACCTGGGTACTATTGAAATCCATGAGGTATGGAGCTGGGGAATTGGGCAGAACTGGTTGACAATAGCAGCAGAGAGACTTTGAAGACTGTGCAGGGCTGTTAACTTCAAAGTAATGCAAACTGCAGCGTTTCCTGTATTGTATTTCTTTGTGTGATCCTCGTGGTTTGGCTCTTAAGTTTTCTGTGTGTCCAGTGCGATTGGTGGTGACCAGGAAGCCTCTCACTTCCATCCTGTGTTAGCCGAGCTTTAGGGCTGGCAGTGAGAAAGGAGCAGTTGCTCTTTGCAAACGTGTAAAGCCCTGCGGAGTGACGTGCACTGTATGCGGGATTCGTGTAGCATTTGGGAGCGCACTGAGCTGCAGAAATGAGCAGAATGAGCAATGCTAGGGCCACTGAAGGGAGTTTTTAATGTCTTTTCCTGTCAGTATCTCCCAGCACAACCGGGGTTAGGGACCGACTGTCTCTGCCTCGTTTTCTCTCAATGTGCACTGAGGTTAATGGTGCTGCCCTGTGGTGTGAGGATGTGGTGGAGAGGAAGTGTCAAAGTTGGGAGCTATGCCAGTAGAAGTGGGAGCACAGGGGTACCTCAGATGGACACATAAAAGGGGATTGTCAATCCCTGGTGAGGCCCAACTTACCAACAATCTGCCTGCTGCTCCCCCGACCTCAGATCACAGCAACTGGAGAGTACGGGGAAATGTGCCCACGAAAAATGTTGACATGGTTCCACCATCTGCTTCTACTGTATTAACTTTCCTGACTAATTGCATGTGTGATGCTGTGCCACATGGTAGCTTTGTTCTTTACATCAAAAGACAAAGCTTCTTTGTGTTTCCTGTGGACCTTTGAACCACACTTGCCATTAAAGGCCCTGTCAGTGTGACACAGTAGCTGTTGATGTCTTCTTGCCTTGATGATTAGAGAGCCCCGAATAAGTGATCTTGGTCATACTTGTTAACAGGTTAAAGGCTATGGTTGCACGCATCATAATTTCCATGTTGTGCCTATTCAGTTCCCATCCCCGGGGTACAAGTGTTTAATATTGCAATGCACAAAAGCATTTGACAACACACGGTGATGGGTGAAGAGGTCTGTGCTTGAACGGGGGAGCTGCGTGCCCGATGGCCAACTCTCAACCTGAGCGCTTGCCTTAGTGTGGTGCAGGAGCCCATCCGCTCGCGCTTCCTGGCAGAGCATTAACAGACATTTGTTTGGCGCTGTTCCGCCGCAACAGACTTGGATCAGAGGATGAACCTGCTGTTCAGTCTGAAACGATGCTGGCTTTGGAGACGGGCTTGAAAAAAATGCTTTTGTGTGCGATCCCTTACAATTCCCAGGGCACTGGTTCAGTGGTCTCAAAAAGCAAGATTCGTGGCAAATTAGTCATTGGATGCAATTAATGTCTTCTTTACAGAGCAGCTAACAGAGCTGTAGAAAAGGTGTCTTCACAGGTGCCTGCACAGGGACATCTGTGGCACTGGTGTGTTTGGAGATCATTAACAACCAGGGTCTTTCTTTTTTTTTTTTTT
>VZTJ01001265.1:1047638-1067490 GCA_013397795.1 Orthonyx spaldingii
TCTTTTTTTTTTTTTTTTTTTTAATTAGCTTGGACATTCCCAATGTGTTGCTGCCTGGTTAATTCACTTTAGGTTCTTTTACCATAGCTCTTGGTATGGCATAAGAAAGCTTTCAGTAGTGTTTTTTATGGCAGAAGGAGTTTCTGCTTGTATTTTTGGTTCTGTGACATTCCAATTGTTAATTTCCATTTTCAATTTCTATTTTTGGTGTCTGAAGGAGTTATTTACTTCAGGACTATGAATGTAGGTCCAGAAAGGGGAACTTTCTAAACTAACCCTAGGACAAAATTTTTACTTCAAAAGTGCCATAATTTTGCTAATTACAAAGTAAATGGAAAAAGGGAATGAAGCTGAAAACACTAGATTTAAGTCTTTAGAGAAATCTGTTTCTTTTATTGTTATTGACTCTTCAGTCTTCCAAGACACTTCAGTGGGTATTTTAATTGTAATATTTTGGCCTCCCAGAAAGTAAACTATGGCACATGGGGTTTTTTCTTAACTGAATGGAGCATTTCTTGCATGTTTTACTCTGCAGCTTATTGATTAAAGTAGGAACAGAAGAAAAAGAACAAACATTGACCAAACATTAAGCAACTGGACCATGTATAAATTGACATAAAATGCAGTGCTGCTTCTAATAAAAAATACATAAATGCAGCAAAACCAAGCAAAATAACAGCTTCATTCCCCCTGCTGTTGGCTGCCAAACAGAATGCTCAGGTGTGTTGTTGCACATGTGATTCCCTAACTGGGAACACAAACCCTCATTGCCTTTCCCTACTGTCCACCCACATGGATTTGTGCATTGAACCAGCAACACCTCCTCAGCTATCCCAGGTCTGTTACACTTCTTATGTCCCCTCTCCCTATTTACTACCCACACAAGGCATCCTTTTGCCACTGCATGGATTGAGTCTTCAAGTCTCTGGTTTAGGCCATTGATCCTAACTCTTGAAAAGCCTTTGCTTTTTTCCTTTCTTTCCCTTTCTTTGTTTTCCTAGAAACTGGGAGCTTTGCATTGACTTCTGATGGGTTTCCAGCATGTCCTTCGGTTTGGGTAATTTATATGACACGTCAGAGATACTTGTGCTGTTAGCAATTACCACATTTTTGGAACCATATAATGCTCGTGCATAGGAATGGTCCTGCACGTGTGTTTTACTGTGCTTACAAACACAGAGCTCGCAGGTGTAAATATCGGGTTACTGTTTTTCCACACAGTTGTAAGGAACAGTATGCAGCCTGGACCCAGGCCAAGTTCTGCAAAACAGGGTTTAAACGGTGTTTGTTTCTCTTTGGCTGTTTTTAAGGCTGATTTGCAGAGGAAGTGACTTTGCCTGCAGTTCTGGGGACCCCCAGTGTGTAACGGTGCTGCTCTGCTCTCAGTGGCAAAGGTGGCTGCTGAAATTGCTGCTGCTTCCCCGCAGATGTTTGGTGCTCTCACAGCCCATGTCAGCCGAGTGAGCTGAGCCACAAAGCTCACACAGCTGGGCCAGGGCAGACTCTCCCAGAGCAGTGACGAATGTGCAGCCAGGGGCTGAGGCTTGCCAGAAACGCCTGACGCTGATGTGAACCCCAGATCACGCAGGGAAAGCGTGACAGGGGGTTCATCGTACCTGGCTCTGCGCAGGGTTTAGGGCCCCTGGGTTTGCCTTCTGCGTGCCAACCTGGTGTGAAATTCTGCTGGAGGTGCCATGTTTTGCTTTGGTGCACTTTAACCTCACGGTGTGTACACTAAATTCAGGCAATGAGAACTTAAATGCTGTGTCCAAGCTGTGAAAGGCAAATTCTGCACCTTTAAACTTCAGTGTCATAATGTGACAGCATGAGCCAGGTAAGAGAAGTGGCACTTCAGGCTTCAGGGGTGTTCTTTGCTATCCTCTTCATTGGTTTTGGAGATTTTCTTACCACCATCTGTGAAAAAGAAATCATACTTAAAAACATCAAATAGAGCAGAGAGCAGTGACTATATAGGGAGACCTTCATTTTCCTTCTATTTCACTCGGTGAAAGGATCTGCGTTCATATGTCTTTGTCTCTTTTCTCTATCTGCACTCACGTGCCTTAGCCTCATTTCTCTCATTTTCTGAAGAACTGAAGGCAATTTTCTCCATAAAGTATGGCTGTTCTCTTTCCCTGGTACCTGTCTGATAAGCTATGGGCATATGTGTAGGTGGGAACCAAAATTATTCCATCAACTTAAATTAACCACTTCTGCTTTTCTGTCTTACTATATTTGCTCCCAGAAACAGCTTTCAGTCTGTTTTGTCCTCAGGAAACCTGGCTTTTGTCTTCAGGAGATTTGACTTAGGACTATTGTCATCAAGGGCTTTGACTTAGGCTGAGAGTTATAAAATCTACACTGAAAACAGACATCATAGGGTGTCATAAAAACATCTGAGACCAATTTTGCACAGAGACCACTGAGACCAGTGATTATTCATGCACTTTGGTGATGTTTCATCAGGGTAGAATATGGCCCCTAGTGTTCAATTCCCAGAAATAGAAAGACAGAATAATATTAAGTGCCTCTTGAGGAATCTGTGGACATCCTGCATTGTGAAATAACATACATGTAGTTGCCACCTCAAGAGCTTCTGTCTTGCAACAGTGTCTTGCTTGTTAAAAGAAGGCAAAACAAAACCCAGAGAGACAGACAAAGCTGGCAATTCTGTCAGCAAAGTCAGTGTGGATGAGCTTCAGTCAAAGAAATATTTAGAAACAAACTGGAAAGTGGGAGCATACCAAATCCTTTGAAAAGGTCATGACTGCAGCAATATGGAGCTCTGGAAACACGTTCAGCTTCCACAGCAGAGCGATGGCTGCTCTTTTCCTCACAGGCGAAATCTTGACTTGAGCGTAAGATACGGCAACCTCGCCATCAGATGTGGCGGAACGACGTGGGCAGGCCCTTGGCTGTGCCACAGATTTGCTGCACAAGTTCTGGCACGTCATTCAATGTCTCTGTGTCCATGTACCTGTAAGGGAGGATGTGACTTGTGCATTTTCAAGTCCTCAGATCTCTGAAGGGGAGCAAGTTTTCTGATAGCCCTTTCATTCAGTGCTGCCTTGTGTAACCTTTGTTGTAAGAAAAATTCCATTTACCGAAGGCAAACCTTGTCTGTGTAGTCGGCAGCCTTCTTGTCACTGTTGCTGCTGGATGACGCAGAGCCTCGGTGAGATCCTGTCAGTGGCGTGTTTGGACACAGTGTGGGTGGTTTTTCACACCTGCTGTGCGGTGTCACACACAGTGAGGTTGATTGGGAGCATCCAGAGGGGACTGCAGGCCGGACAGGGCTGTCAGCCTATTTCTGAGCAAAGCTGGAGTGTATTTCAGATGCTGGTAGAAAAATCTGTCCCTTCTTCCCCTTCCTCTGCAGAAGGACATGATTTTCCAATTTACAAGTACAGTGTGGGGGAAGTTGGTTTTCTTGGGGATTTGTTTGTTGTTTTTTTTTTATTCCAGAGGCTTGAATATTGAGGTGGTGTGGCTTCCTGGCTAATAAAATGAGGAAATTGTTACAAAACCTGGGTTTGTACAGCTTAAAAGATGACTGATGCTTTATGAGTGGATTTTTTAAAAATGGAGAAAGCTGAGGGAAGAATAGAGGGAGCAGATGTTGGAGGGAGCCTTGCCTGAAGGAGCGTGGGGCACGTTCCTCTGAAGTGAGTGAGGCAGCACTTGAGCTTTCTGCCTGGGCTGTTCCCAGCTGCGAAGCTCCCTAGGACAAAGCCCCAGAGCCCCGACTAAGCCTTCAAACTTCCGAGGAGTTGTCCTGAATACCAAGCAGTGTGTTTGACAGACCTCTACTGCCCTCGAAGGAGCACGCCAGTCCAAGTGGACATTTTTGTCCTTTTTTTCTCTTCTGGAAAGAAGAGAAATCCTGCTTTTCCTGTTGGTGAAACATGGTTTGTAGGGACAAATGTTGCATTCATTAGATCAACTTGTATATTTGGTAAAAAACAGAGCAGCCTTTGAGCATACAGCCCCTTCTTAAAGACTGAAACAACAACAGCAACCTGAGGACAGGTTGGGGCAAAATATTGTTCAGTTTTACCTTGATTTATGTGAGTAAATTTAAGAAAAAAAGGCCTATATTTGTTAGCTGAAGTCACTTTAATTTCATCCAGGAGAACAGAATGTTGTTCCAGCATTCTGCTTTTCATAGGTTTCAGTTAGGTTCTGCCATTTTCCTTACATTATATTCAATATTAAACATGAAAATATACTTAAATAATTCTAAATAGGAGGCTTGCACATATTACCATTTAAAATGCACAAAAGTGGATAGCTTTGATACTAATGAAAAATTACAGGTGACATCTTTTTCTTCTTTTAAGTCATTGGTTTGATTTGATTGCTCTGAGGGGCTTCAGGCTCTCCAGCTGCATGTTTTGGTTACTTGAGCAGCAGCTTCAGGCAGCCCCAGAGCCTCTGACTGGGCTTCTGTCAATGCAGCGTTGTTTTCTGGGGCTGTTTCGGGGGGTCTTGGGGAGAAGTTTCTTTAGAATGTGTTTCATGTGGAGTATCAAAGGGACCGTGGTCTGTGCCTGAGCACTGGCTCTTTGAGGGGATCTGATTAATCTTGCTTTATAAAAGTAATTGCCTGCTGAGATGGCAGCGTTAAAAAAAGTGGTCAGATTCAGAGAATGGTTAAATATTCCCTTTCATTACTTCAAGGTGTCCTTAGTTGTCTGAAAATTAAAAGGACTTGACAATCCACATCCACTAGGATGTCATGGTATTTCCACTCTGGGATCTTCTCTGTTGCCATTTTGTAGCTGCAAACCAGCACGTTCCCAGGATTCCCATGCTGAGGGTTTGGGATCATGGCTGTGACAGAGGTGCAGTGAGGGGTCAGGCTCCCAGCACAAGGTGTTTGGATGCCCAGAGCAGGGAATGCAGCACCTGCTGGGAGCAGGAAACCGCTCGGGACGGGTTGTCCCACACTCCCTGTGACACTTCCTCCTCTGCAAAATCAACAGCGGCAACTGAGAGGACTCGGGCTGCAGATGTAGGTTGGGATTTTCACATCTCCTTAGGATGACTAACACATCCTTTGGGTATAAAACCCAATCAAAGGATTTGGGGATCAATACCACAGATTCTTTTTGAAGGGCAGGGATGCTGTCAAAGTATGTGGTTAGGGCTCAGTCTCCTGCTCCAAATGTTTTCTGGGTTTGGCAGTATATATCAAGTTTGTGGTAAACATAACTTTGAGTTATTTTTTTTTTTTAATTGCTTTCTTCTGTTGCTGGGAGTTTCTGTTTGGGAGCAGCATTTGCAATGTCATGGTGGCTGTGTTTGTGATTCAGGAGCTGACTGAGGTTATAAACTGAAGAAACTGTTTGCTGTCGAGTTTTGTGTAGCCCAGACGCTCTCAAGAGCTGAATCGTGAGCACAGCCCTTACCTTTCTCTGGTAAGCAGAAAACCTCGTTGGGCCAAGCCAGTGATCGAGCTGGGTTATGTTTTACTCACTGTGAGACTGGGTTGATGGAGGTCTCTAGCAGGTGCAGAGTGACCCATAATAACGATGTGTTTTGTTCTGAGAGGAGCTGGCTGGTGACCCATTCCCCACCGAGCTGTGGTTGGCACCTCTCAGGGCAGAGTGGTGCTGATGGGCTGTGTTTGAGCTCCTGAACTCGTGCAATGCTGCTTTTCTTCTTCTCATATGGAGCCTTGTCTGCAGCTCTGATAAGCCACTGATCAAAGTGGCCATTGAAGTTCCCCAGCATGAAATGAAACCCTGTTTTGTGAATTTCAATGTCTCTGGCCTACCATCGTCTCCCCACTATCACGTCCTACAGGGCTGTGCTATTTTATTGCTGCAGAAGGATCACAGCGAAACTTTCATTGTATGGTTTTTTTACTTTATTACAATTTTACAGCAGCTTGGGTGGAACTGTTTTCTGCAAGAAGACTGAATATTGGCTGCAAATGAGAGCAGATACACAGTTTGCTGGGAAGTCTGGTGTTGATTCAGAAGTTAAAATAGGAGCAGGATCTGCGTAAAGGAATGAGGCTAGTGGAACAAAGTAAACTAGTTTTCAGTGAGTTCAGTGTCTGGGTTTTTTAATCCCTAATTGCCACCTTCCCTCTGCCACAAACCCCCCCTGGGATGAGACGCAGAGTTCGGGCAGCCCCAGCTGGCTGGCAGCACGTGGAGCAGACGAGCCCTGTGGCCACTTTCTGCCCTTATCTCCCTCTGTGGAGCTGTGATTTTGATTGTTCTCTATTCAGCTACCAATTTTATGAAACTTGTGGGATTAGACTTGTTTTCCACACCTCTCCCCTCTTTTAGAATTGGTGGAAGTTGGCCAACAGTTACTGAGGGGGAAAAATGGGGAGAAGGCACAGTTTGCAGGGTCTTTGTGGGTTAACACTCAAGGATGCTCTCATTAGCCTGTGTTTTTTTGTCTGGATGGACAACCCAGAGTTTGAACAAAACTTTTTGTCTATAAATCCTGTGTTTAGAGTTACTGTGTAAGAGTTATTACTGCGTAGGGGTTCATTCTCTCACGGGGAGAAAAGAAACCCTTATTTTCAAGTGTCCTTTACAGGCAAGTTGTAATAAGAAAATATGCTTTTTAATGTGCATTTACATTACTGCTGCTGTTGAACAGCTACATAGAACTGTTGATGATAAGAGAGGAAATATGTTCATTCTGCTTTTCAGCTGTTGGTTTGGGGAAATCTGGAATAGCAAGAAATGAAACTATTTTAGAGTTGGGTATTGCTTATTATTACAGATGTGCAAAATAGGAATAAACAAGGCATAGATTGGAAATTGAGTCATGGGGGGCCTGGTGTCTCATAAGGAGTAACTGAAAAGATGTACCTGCCTTGTAAAGCCTCTAAAACTGAGGGGGAAGTTAAGTGAGGTTAAATGAAGTGACTGTGGGCAGCCAGGAGGACGTTGGATTTTATTAGAAAGGGGAAGAAAGAATAAGTCCTGGACTTTTCCATTAGATTCAGATACCTTGTTTGGGTTAGGGTCAGGAAATTGATCTTTCAGAAGCACGTGTTTTTGGAAGGTGGAAGTGACTTCTGTATCATCCAGTCCCTGCTCCTAGCCAGTACAAGCCTTGTTCCTTTCAGTGTATATTTATTCCCTCCAGTCTAATTACACATGTCCCCAGCCACGGCTTTTTTATGAATTCACCCTATAAATGTTCATGTTCTAAACCACTCTCCCTGGCTTCTCTGCTTTTAGTTTGCTGCAGGGATGACCCCTGAATCCTTTCTTGCAGTTCAGGGTAAGAGATGTGGGTAATGGAACGGAGAAGGACATTGTGGAAAATGAGGGGCCATGTTGAGTTTGATGCAGTTTTATTTAAAATTCAGCATGTTAGGGTGTTTTTCTGTCACTGCTGGGTAAAGTTGGAACCTTCTTTCCCTCTTCCCTTGCCTTTCTTTCTGGGAGAAGAGAAGCAGGAATGACTTTAACTAAGGCCTCCTTTGCAGATGTGCTGAAGCCAGTTCCCCATGGGAGCTGAGTCCCGTGGTCACACAGGTGCCAGTGGAGTTTCTGACAGGTCTGTCCACCTGCACATGTGGGAAAGGAGAAGCAGGAACTAAAGGCAGATGAAGCAAGAGTCAAAGGAGAGGCAGGGCAGGCTCTTTGGTGCCGCTGTGTGCATCCGAGCAGGGGAGGAGATGAAAGGCTCTGCGCCCGCCTCCGGAGCCGTCTCTTTTCTCGTTCCAGGTATCGCTTTGCCCCCCGAGGAGCAGAGGCTCGGGGATGCTGTGACTGCTCACTCTTGTTTGTTTATGTTCATTTAGAAGAGACATGTGAGCAGAGCTGCCTGGGCTGCTTACGGCAAAGGAAATGGATCTCAGGGGGACAATTAATTTTGCTGACTATTTCTGAGCCAGGTGAAACCATAAAATGAACCCGTGTCCTCCCCATTGTCTAAAAGGGATGTATTTATTTATTTTACATTTTAATGCACCATTGGCAATTTATGGTGTGAGCCTCAATGAATTATTGATAGAAGGAATGTGTATAACATGGGAGATTAATAAAAAGGGTTACCAGACTTCAAAAAGAGAAAGGAAGGAAAAGACAGAGAGCTGATATTTTAATTAACTGCTCCCTGCCTGCATTGTGATCCCAGAGACATGAGGATTGAGCGCCAGAAGGTAAATCTGGTTGGAAATAAAGTGATTCCAGTCTTGTATTAGAGGTGAGAAATGAGACAGTGCTTCAGTATTCTCGCAGTCTGAATAATCTGGGTTGCTGTTTGTAACAGAAAGTGTAGTTTATTGAAATTGAGGGAGTCTGCAGAGCTCTAACCCAGTGCTGGAGAGTAATAGTAGTAAAAAATAATAGCAAATCAAAGGTAGTATTTAAAATATAAATAACAAAAATCAAAAAAATTTAAAGATAGCAGAAGTAAATGTAAGAATTGTAAAAAAGGTTTGAGCTCCTCCTCTCTTAATCCTGTTCCTTGAAGAGATTAGACAACTTGGATTCAAACAAAGGACCAAACACTTTTGTATCCTGCTGATTTGTCATGGGACTGCGGGACCTTCAGGAGGACGTGGGGACACGGTGACACTGCTCGGTTCGGCCACTGCTGGTGAGTGGCTGTGCCCAGCTTCACTTTGCCGACGGGAGGGAGCACAGGAACACCTTCTGAGGGACACGCTGGGACTGGCAGTAAGGCTTTGCTGCCCTTCTGTGAGCCCTGGCAAGGAACTGACTGTGGTGCAGGAGGAGGAGCAGTGGCAGGGAAGGAACAAAGCCGTGGGTGCCACCTTCTGCTGGGAGCGGGTTGGCCGTGCACAGGGAGTGCCCGTGCAACCCCTCCTGGGCTGGCCCCTGGCTCCTGCAGCCCCCTGTCCTGGAAATATATTGGTGTGAGACTGATGGCAAAAGGAGAGGGTTGTTTTGGGGCACAATAGTAGTTTTATTGCTGTTTGGATCTCTAGAGAATAAGTTAAAGTACAGTTTTGCTGTGGAAAGCGAGATATTAGGGCATTGAGAGAGCAAGTACAAAGCAAAATACATTTTTAAAATTAGGTTTCTAATGTCTCCAGTATTACACTGGTCTCTCCTTTCTGGATGCAGCTGTGATTGTTTCATTTGCAGATGCCACAACCTTCCCCTAGGAGCTCATAGCAACATTTTACTCAGCGAGCTTCCCAGCAGCAGAAGAGTGCTCTCACTTCAGCTATGCACGGCTAACCTATCAGTATCAGCATTTCTGGCCATTAAATACATCAGATTCATTAAAACTGGCATTAAATACCCCAGAAGTGATGCACAGTAGCTAGTTTCACAAGTTTTGGGTTTCTAAAAGGAGATACTCATGAGAAAGTCTTTTCCCTCTGATAATAGATGTGCAATATCTTTGGACGATCCTTAGTATGACTGGTCCCTTGTAAAACGCTTGGTTTATATGGAAATGGTTTTTTTTATCCTATATTAGTCCATAATATGTTTTTGAATGTCTGAAGAGAAAATTGAAAATTGTCCTTTTTTATTTTTTCATCTCCAGAATCGGGTTCATTTAGCAACAGAAGGGGAGTGAATGTATGTTCTCTTTATGAAGTGCATCCTGAGAGATTGTCCAGCTGCTTAGTGGTGCTTTGCAGTGTTTTCCTGCTGGATGTCTGCTCAGGGAAGCTGCCTGTTTTGTGTGCTAGAAACTGAGTACTTTATTTCAGCCGTGGAGGTCTCTGCAGTACCTCACGCAGAAACGCTCCGTGTTTCCTGTGTGAGCACGTGAGTGATATTTAACATGACTCCCTTCCTGACAGCAGCTCATGTAGGAAAACAAGAAAGGAAAGTAAAAGATCAAACCCCAGAGGCTTATTTGTTGTGTTTAACGCTTTGAAAATGTTTGCTGGAAGAAGTATTGCTGTAGCAGTATGTGTGCACATGACTTGTGAGAGGCAATGGCTGTGAGGCCCAGGTCTCGCTCACCATGGAACAGGTTGCCCAGGGAGGTTGTGCTGGCTCCATCTTGGGGCTTTTTTCTGACCAGACTGGATGAAACACAGAACAGCCTGGTCTGACCTCAGAGCTGAGCATGTCTTGAGCAGGAGGTTGGACTTGGTGACCTCCTGAGGTCCTTCATTACCTGAATTTTCCTGTGATCCTATTAGGCTGTGAGCAGCTTTGCAAGGGGAAGAGACAAATCTCCGCACCACCACTTCCTCTGTCAGTTGAGGGCTAACAAAGGTAGATACCAGTTAGCCAAAGCGCATTTCTCTTCAAGGTGTGACTCTGAGCCCCAGCCCTTGCTCAGGACTCAGCAGAAAAGCCGCTGAAGTCACCACTGCAAAAGCAGTGAGTGAGTGGTGGTCACATCAACACTGAGGCCTCAGTCTGAAGGGACCAAAGAGATGTAGAATTTTCTCTCTCTGCCGCAGTGGGAAGATGCTGACTAGAATTGCAGAGCACATGGTGCTGCACCACTGGCACAGAGGAATAGACCAATTAATTGCTTGAGTTCATGTCTTGCATCTTTTTCAAGCCCTAGATTAATGCAAGCAAAGCAAAGAGCATGGAGTGGTTGACACTTAATGAAATGAATGTTAGTGTTTGAAGGAGTGCTTTATGATCATCTGCTGTGGTGACAGATGTACTAACAAGCCATGAATAGATTGCACAGATAGAAACATTATTATTTAGATTATAGTACTGGAAAGGTGATACTTGTTTGTCTTGCCTGTCTGTAAACCGTGCAGCATGCTTTCAGTTCCATGAAGGCAGCAGCTTTTTATAGTAAAAACCTTAGAAAATTATTTTGAAAAATATCATCCCTGTTTTTTGAATGACTGGAAAAAGACATAGAAGGGTGAATCCTTGTCAAATAATGGAGGGATGAAAGTTCTAGTGAGAAGAAGCACCCATCTATGATACATGTGTGACTCTGTCATGAAGAAGCAATGTTGGATGTGAAATAAATCCTCTCAATCCAGGCCATCCATGTTGTTCTAGGTGGGCTTGGGTGCAGTGGAGATCTTCTGCACTATTTATATTCATGCCAAGTACTTTCTCCTTTTCTTACAGCAAAGAAAACTTGTGCTGAGTCAGATTTCACGTGTGACGATGGGCACTGCATCCCAGCCAGGTGGAAATGTGATGGTGAAGAAGAATGTCCCGACGGCTCAGATGAATCAGAAGCGGCATGCAGTGAGTAGCACGACGTGGTGTTTCTCAGCCCTGTTCTCTTATCAAAGCACAGAGAAACTGAAGCTGTTATTCCCAGGACTTGTAGGATGATCTGTCAATTTATGCTTCTGTTAGAACAAAAATTACAGGCACAAAAGATTCAGGTCATTCAAATCACACAGTTCACAAACTTTCAAATGTACCAGTTTTCCAGACTGCAGTACAGGCAGTGCTGTCTAGTCTGGATTTCTGTCTGCAAGAGAATTGTAAACATCTTGAGCTGCTTGTCAGGCTCGTGATCAGCAGCAGTGTGAGAAGTGTCACACTCACCTGGGATCAGGCTTTTTGGAAACTCAGAGTTGGTGTTTTGCATGGCAACATATTGGGATTTATCATCTCTGCAGACAGCACTTGTGTTATTACAGAGGACTTTGCAATGTTACAGCATTGCTCAATCTTTCCATTTTTTTAGTTTTCCTCTGAGAACAAATGAAAAAAGCAACAGATGAAAGATGAACAATGTAAAATAACTAAAGCTGAGAGTAAGTGTGACAGATGTTACTGCAGGTAACACCCTTCAAAAACCCAGTAAGTATAAAGAACATTCTTGATTTCCACGTAGTGAGTTTTCGCATGTGCTTTTGAGGAGACCCGTTTGTGCTCCATTGTTCTAGAACTGTGAAGTGTTGTCTGATGTTGAGTTGAAGGGAGTGCCAGGGATATTTTAATGAAAATACTAATATGTAGACTTTTTTTGTGTGCTTACTTATATCTGCAGATTTGTTCTTGCCAGAGCAAGAAACTAGTACAGGCCATTCTATTGAATTTCCAGTCATGTACTTCACAAATATTCCCATGAGTCAGAAGCAGTGTTGGAGGAAGTATTTTATCAGATCTCACTAGAATGGGCTACATAGAGGACTTCAAAATTAACCATACTTTTATTTTTAATCCTAGTACCAGTCCTACTTTCTCCCTAATTAAGAGACATGAATGCACTTCTCTTGCATAAAATGAATTGAATCATTTTTGCAGCCGCATACGGGCTCCAGAAAAAATTACCTCAATAAATACATTAACATATTTATGTACTGTATTTGTTGGTCTTTCACCCTGCATCCTCCTTAGTGAAAAACTGTCTCATTAATGCTGCTTCCACTACCTGATTGTCTGGAGGGGGGCTGAATAACTAAGCAGCTTCATTTGCTGCAGTCTCTGCCTGCAAATCTCATGTCAGAGGCCGTAGCACAAGCTGTGGATAGGCCACGCAGCTCTGAGATCCCTGATGATTCCTGTTAACCAACTTCCATTCCTTTTCTACCCATTTCACCTTTCATTTTTTTCCCCACTTATTTCATCCTCTGGGGAAATCAGCCTTAAATCTTAAGTATCACAAAAGCAACTTGACCTGAGCCTCAGATTGTTACCATATGGGACTTCTGTCCTCAGAGGACAGTAATTTGTTCAGATTTTTGTGATTTTTTTTTTTTCCCTTCATTTTTTAATATTTTTTTTCCCTGCTTGAAACTTTCTAAGAGATCAAAGTCTCTATTTCTCTGGTGGTTCTTCAGTTCAGAAGAATAGATGGCCTTTGAAACATCTTGCTGCAGCACAGGAAGAAGTTTGTTCCTGTTCTCTGGTCTATCACTAACAGATGAATCAGCGATTCCTAGTGAAAGCAGCAGCACCTATATGGATCAATTCTTAATTTGTTTTTCTAAGTACAAATGCTTTGAGGGCAGCCCAAAGACTGTGATATATAACTGTGTTATACATTATTGGTTTACATCTGTAACAGGCAGATTTACTGTGCTTTGCCTCAAAATAAGGCATTTAGGTTTTCTTACGAGTTTTAGCCAAAATAGTTCAGTTTTTATGTGGTGGATGCATGGACATGAGTCTTAACATTCACAGGGTACTTGATAGAAGCCTATGTCTGACTTGTGGCTACCTCACAACAGAAACCAGTGCTTCTGTCCATACCAATTAAGAGCTTGCCTTTAAGTATTAAAAATGTCTGCAGCTAGAATTTTGAAACTTTCCTTTTATAGAATTATTCAGATCTGAAGTTCACACATAATCAAATGAAGATCAAATAGTTTTAATCTTATGACTGTTGATAGCTATAGGTTTTAATTTGCTTTAATTTGTAGGGACATTCTTTCCAGATGTTTTGTATCCTTGCCAAAGTATTTGTCATTTCAAGGCTGGTTCAGTCTTCTCTGTGAGGACACAGATTCATCCTGGTAATGTGTCAGCAGTGCTGGTTGTGGGGTGACTTCTCACACATTTGCAGCTCTTCCTGCCACTGCTGGCCAAGACAGCAGCGAGTTACAAACCCAGCAGAGTATTAAAAAATGTGGAATGCTGGACTGCCATTGTAATTTGCACCATTGCTGTAAAAGGCCTGGCTCTTCATCTGTGTAAATGCTTTTAAGGGCAAAGATGAGGCTGTAATGACAGACAGAAAACGTGGTGACAGGCAAAATGTGTAGTTGGACATTCCTGTATGGTCCTTGCCTCCAGTCTCATTTTCTTTCTGCCTGACAAAATCCAGGCTGGACTTTCTCCTTGTGGCAAGGGGTGACTGCAGGGCCTGTGACTGTCTCATTTTCCTGCTTAGCAATGCAGCACAGCCCTGTGGAGGGGCCTGCCCTGCAGAGCTTCCCTAGGGAAGAGACAGGTTGGGAAATAGAGGTTTCTCATCTCTGTTAAGATCAAACTGCTTTATAAAATCAATGGCTTTCAGACAGGCCACATAATTACCAGCACCTCTGCCAGGATCTGGGGTTATTCCTCAATTAATGCAACACTGGGACATTGTCCATAGTCCATTCAGTCCAGGGAGTTTAAGAGCATTGATAATGCTGACTGTTGCATTTTAGGAGTACTTCCAGCTTGGAATGTGGTGATAGCAAGGCTGTTCCTCCCAGCATCAACCCACCTGCTAAATGGCTTTTTATTTTCTGGATGCTTTTGTGGTGTGTTTTTAAATACAGTTTGTGCTCCCTTACTGGTAGTTAGGGATGTCATGTCCCCATCTCTTATGCTTAGTTAGAAGTAACAGTTTGTGGAGTTTGGTTTGGTTTTTGGTTTTTTTTACAGAAACAAAATTGTACTTTGCTTTTTCTGTTTCCCACATCACTGGAGTTGCTCAGCTTTGCACCTAACAATAGACTCTCCTTGGATCTCGCCCATTCCCAGGTGTTCAGGACTCCATGACCTGTGTCCTGTTGGATAGGTGAGATGGCATCACAGCTGGCCTGATTTCTGCTGGACCTGTCATGTCTGCACCTTTGCTGCTATTCATGCAATTATTGGTTTTTTGAAACTGTTTTATTCAAGCCACTGAATGTGTCTGGGAGTGGTGGCTGTAAGGGTATCTCATAAGCCCTGTTGAATCCTCAGCTGATGGAATCTCTTGGACTTCTCCCTGCTGTGGGTTTTGGTGCTGGCTGAAGGTTGATCAGTTTCTAGCATGGACTGATTGTAGAGGAGATGGTTATCCAGGCTTATGTTTTGAAATGGGTCGTTGTGAAGAAGAAACTGCTTGTATTTCTTCATTTTTCTTCAAGACAGGTCTCTGGCACCTGCGGGGGTTTTTTGATAGCCTGCACATACCCAGCATTGGAGATCCCACCATACCCAGAGCCCTGTTTTTCATTGCTCTCACGAAAAGCAGCCCAGCGTGGCTTGGTGATACCCTGGGGCTGTGGTGCAGCCACTGCTGATACACACAGGCTCTGCTTATGTGTATGGAAAGATTCCTCACCTTTTCCTCACCCAGTTTCTTGGAGCTGAGAGAGGGGGAAGGGAAGGCATTGTTCTGACTGAGCTAACAGAGACCTCCAGCAAAATGAATGTTACCCACCTAATGCTGTTCCAGCACAGGCACTGAATCATTCTGCTTTTTATACAAGAAGGAAATTTTAAATTTACCTCTGAAGGATTTAGATTATTTAATCAGTGGCTTAAGAAAAAAAAAAATCTTTAGAGAAAAATAAAACAAATGCAAACAATGAGTAACAGCACTGATGGGAACACAAATTAAAGGGATAGAGCAAGTGAAAATCTAAGCTGGCAAACTCTTGCCTTAGGACATTGTATATGTAATGAGATGGAGGAATGCAGAGAGCATAAACTCACCACTTATTTCTTTTTCAGGGATGTGACATTCTCCTAGTTAAGAGCAGAAATTACTGTACAGGAAGGCACAGGATGTTAGAGTGTAGGGTGTTAAGAGGAGAAAAAAGAGACTGGGAAACCTTAATTCATATTGCATTTAATAGGGGAATGATTTAATAGGGCAGGTTTAATAAGCAGCAGTTCTGGAAATAGATTTTAAAGTGGAAGTGGAATGTAAAATCAAACCCTGAATGTTGGTTTGAAATACAGCACCAGTTCATGTGTTTCTTTCTTATTTTGAAGTACATGTCACGAGTCGTTCAGGGAGATGTATCTAAACTTGACAGTTATATGTTTAATGGGTATTTTCCATAGTCCCAGGCACTCTGTGTGCTGATCTCTCACTGTGCTGGTCAGTTCTGCCCTCATTTCCTATTAAGTTGCCCAAATGTAAAATCCTGTTGTTGGTGGCATTGATGGTGTCGTTCACCCCCAAATGCACAATCGTCTCCCAGCTCTCCATTCAGCCCAAAGGATATTATGTCTCTATTATTCTTCTTTGATGCAGATCTCCTGCATGACCGAGTGGGTTTGGTGACATTACTGTGCTTTTGTGGAAAAGGATGTAATAAACTGTTCCCTGCCCGTGGGGAATTTTTCCTGGAGAAGGGTGGAGTGTCTCTTTCAGGGCATCATGTACCCTGGGCCATTGAATTCAAGTACCAAAAGAAAAAACTAGGCCAGGTCAGTCAGGCACAGCCAGATACCCAGTTTTAGGACCCAGGGCAGTAACAGAAAGAATGTTATTTTTTTTTCTTTATTTTCCCCCAAGGTTAAGAGCAGATCTGTTGGTATAAATGTGATAAGATGCTGGGGGGTTGCAAATGCAGTGGAACATGTAAATCAAGGACTGTTCTGTTGGAATAATCTGTTAGAGATCATTCAGGGAGTTGAACATGGTGATGTTAATGGCAGATGTACAGGTGTGCATTCTAACAACACTCCCACTGCACTAACTGGCTACAGCCAGCATAAAATACAGGCCTGTCCCCTGTCACTGTCCCTGCTGGGCCTTTGAGCACTGCTGAAACGCAGCAGCTGAGGACCCCATCTATAAAGCAAATATAGGACAAGGTGCTGGATGTGGAAACACTTCTGGAGCCACAGGATGCTCCCAGAGACAAGGCACGACAGTGGCAGTCTCATTTTCCAGGTGCCCAGACTGGTTTGTAGGGCTAGTGATGAAAGCTTTGATTTGTCAATGTGATCAAATTTATTGAGACAGAATAAAATGAAAATTGACATGGTCATCTCTCTGTGAAGTCATGGAATAATTTAAGACAGAGGTTCATAATTTGGACCTCTGGGGGTCATCTAGTCCAATTCCTTACTCAAAGTGTACCCCTGTCCTCATGTTTGACCACCCTTAGTAATGAAAAAATTACCTTTATCTTGAAAAACTTTCCTTTGTTGCAGCATGTGTGTGTCAGCTCCCACCCTGTCCCTGTGCACCTCTGAGAACAGCCTGGCTCCATCTCCACTGCTCCCTGCTCCCTCCCATTCTGTAGTTGAAGGCAGCAATGGTATCTCCCTTTAGCCTTCTCTTCTGTCAGCTAAACAAGTGCTGATCCCCCAACCTCTCTTTGTTGTCTCTCAGTTCAGATTATTTTGTCAGATAATTGGCAATAATGCCATTCTGTAATCAGGATACAGTTTTTGCTTTGTTCACTCACCTCTGTCAAAGCTTTATCACATCCAAAATATAACTTAAACATTAATTCATTTCACTTGTTTTAGGATGCCACTTAGCTTCCAGGTCTACTTTGCAGGGGGTTCCTGACTCCTGAGAACTCCTTTTTCCATGGGAGTGTTTAACAGTAGAGATGGACAAGACTTTTTGAGGTCAGTCAGCACACTAGTAGTTCCCTGGGCATGGTGGCTTCCAGTCCCTTTTATTCTAAGTGTAAATGATTCTTCAAATTCTTACAAGTGTCCCTTTACCCCTCATTAAACCATCCCTTCTCAGCCCACTGCTTCCCAAGTGCCTCTGGATCCAGAACCACACTGCACCTGCCTGGAATGCCTCCAGGTGTGTCCTGACTGAGCAGCCCCAAGTCGACCTCACTATCCCAAAGGACACAGAACTGCAGGGACTAACACCAGAAGTCTTTGACAGAGGAAGGAATCAAATCCAGTTTTTCTGGCATCCTGTTCCTTTTCTTGAAGCGTGAAATTATTCTTTTTACATCAAAGGAAAGTCGGCGAAGTCAAAGCCGAGCAGTTTATCCCCAGTAGTGGGATAACTTTGTCTGTGGCTCGTGGGCAGTGAATTACATCTCCCTTTTGATGATTACATGGCTTTGGTGATCTCAGCATTTTACTTACCTAAAGATGTAAATGAATTTAGGATTTGTAATGATTGTGCTCCAGTTCTACCAGTGCTGAAAAGTTTTAAGTAATGCCTGCACAAAATGTGTTTTTCCTTTAAGGGAATGTGTTTAGAGCTTAAGTGACCTTTGCAGAGGGCTGACTGAGTTGTGTAGGAAAACCAATTGAAAAAACCTACTGGGTTTGTTCTGATGTTTGTATTGTTCTGTTCTTGAGCAGTGTTATCTTGTGAGGGAGTCACTTCTTCATGTAGCATTGTCTGCTTGGACATTTGCAGTGGTTCCATTCCCCAAATCAATTATGAGCTTGCTCTTGGTGATGGCTACAAAGTTTAAACACCAGCATTTAAACATTTTCCGTATTACTCTAATGTGTTCATGCAGTTCATAGACAGCAGTGGTCATAAAAGAGTTTGATGCTGCCTTTTTATGGCTACAATTAATCTTGCAGTTATTTCAATAGGAGAGAATAGCAGGAAAATGAAAGTTGAGTGTGTGAAGCTCTTGTATGTGTAATTATTTAACAGGCTGTAAATATTGAACTACTAAAATCTTAAAAGGTTTTCAGAAATCTCAAGCAGCTTTTCATTGCTTAGTGCTTTTGTTTATTCCATTCTTTTGCTACTTGCTTTCTCAAATTCAGATTACCTGATTTTTATATTTATATTTTTGTTTGTTTATTGAGGGAAGGATGCAGGAATCACAGTTGTTTAACTATTATGACTGATGTGAAAAGGAAATAATTTCTGGGAATCAAAGGCAAAACATAATTTGAAAATTGAAATGTTTTAACTGAAAGAAGTAGTGTTGCAGTGCAAGAGCACAGCAAACCTTTTCTCCTTTTTTAAATGGGTGAATTATGGTGTGAGGAAAATAAGGGACTATCAAATGACTTTATCTTCACATTATTGACATTAAAATAGCTTCTGCATTTTAGTGTCATAATTAATTTTATGTTGAAGCTGTGCTTCCTTGTTTACCACCTTTTCTTTGATGGGTATTTTTCCTCTCTTTCTCCATTCCTTCAGTTGTAGGATCCTGTTTTCATTCAGGGCAAACTGCCACTGAAATCTTCTGCAGTTTTAATAAGGGTCTTATGACACTCCATCCTGCTTCCTTTAGGATTAGGATAATGATTAAGACTGGTTTAACATGCAGTCTCTGCATGCTTTGGTAGATAATTTCTGTAATTTAAGCCTTGCACTGGAGATTTTTAATGCCTGCAGTGCTTTCAGTGAGGTTGTGCTCTGGGGTGAGGGTCACAGCCAGCACTGCCTGCAGCCTCCTTTCTAGGGACACTGTATTAGTGGCTATGTTTGGAGTGACACATTTCAGCTCACCCTTTTTGTCTTGTGTTTCAACCTACTGCAGCACGTTAGGAATCCTTTGCAGTGAAATGCAGAGAACTGAGTGGCTTCGTTAGAGCACACGTTGGGCTCATGCCAGTTATTGCACCCTTCTTGTGGCCTGTGCTGCAAGGCCATCATCTCACCCTGTCACTGGAGCTCTCCAAGTTGTATGAGACTGTGAATTCTCTGGTTTGGCAGAGGTTGCAAACATAACCACCCTTCTCTCTCTTTTTTTTTTTTGTGTGTACAGAGATTAACATGTGTAATGTATTTGACAGTTAATTATTTAATTTCTAGCCACTGTGTGTGCATTTATGTGTGTAAAATGATACATGTGTGTTGAGAAATGCACACAGACACACAGAGAAAAGAACAATTGGTCATTCAAGTGTTTCACCAGGTGTATCAGCCCCGTGTGCAATGTGTCTGAGAAATGCCCATTAACATACTGAGTTCTACTGGAATTTTTGTTGCTGCTTCACAATTCCTTCCTCTGGACATGTTGCAAGTGTCGAACTTGGAGCTGAATTGTGAGAACCAGCAGGGATATTTGTAATGAAGTCAAGGTGTAGGTGGTGAGGGAAAGTCTTTTCTTCCCAGCCACAGGTCTACACACCAGTGTTCTTGTGCAACAGCCCGAATACATTCAATTAAAATTGCCATCTAAGCTGCCTGTTCCCTCCTCTAGGAAAGAAAACAGGTGGGGGTTTCTTTGTATGTATATAAAGGATGAAATGTTCAGTCTGAGATAAGAAACACAATTATTTAGTAGCAGCAGAGCCTTTTCAGACTTTTGCACATAAAAAGGTGAGGATATACTAGAATTGATTAAATCTGTGTTTGTCTACCGAATCTTTTTTTTTTT
>VZTJ01001265.1:1067530-1232496 GCA_013397795.1 Orthonyx spaldingii
TTTGCCCTGAGTTCATGTCCTGTTGGTTGCTTTGAACAGCATTTCACTTCTCCATACCTTTAACACCTCCAAAGAGTTGTCACTTTAGCATGGAAAAAGCAGCATCTCCCCTTGGCACTGGCCTGGATCTTGGTGCAGAATCTCCTCCCTGTGGCCGTGCAGGTGCTGCAGGAATGGGGTGGGGTGGGCTCCTGGCAGCTGCTGTGGCTGCTGGAGGTGGCCTGACGTGGGCTGGGACTCTGCACTCAGTTTTTCCTGCATGGTATGAAGTGCTGGGAAGTCCTGGATGCTGTTTGTTATATTCAGTCCTTGGACAGAACAGAGAGGAGATACTGTCCTGGCAGATACGAGGTGAAATACCAACGTTGCACCTTACTCAGGCGAGCTTTTAATTTTAATTTAAAAAGTACAAACTTCAGGAAGCAGGAATAAACATTTTACAGTGAATTGTGGCAGTGTCCTGGAAACTTGTATAATTTTTCTTTGTATGACTGTATCACTCATCTTGGCAGGTTTCATTATGTTTGCTCATCGAGGGACCTTTTGTGCCTTTATTTTCCCTCGTGACAAGGAGCACTTTTGCAACCATAATCTCTTTTACAAACGGATCTCGTCTCAGTGCTGCTCACCTCCTTTATCCTTTGTACAATTTTGTCCCCCTAGTGTTCTGTGGGGCTTTTTCCTCTCTGTTTTGATTAGAGTTGGAATAATCTCTGTGAACAAGAGAAAGACAGTGAGCCTGAGAGGAAGGAAAATGAAGGAGCAGCTGCTGACAGGAGGCTCAGAGACCCCCTCGGGGGCGTGCTGGACTCGCAGCCAGGGCTGAGAGCCTCGTGAGGGGACCCTGTGCTCGTGGCTGTGTGGAAGCAGCCACTCCGGCTGGGAGAATTCCCTGTTCCCAGTGCCAGGGCACAGCCTTGCTCCCTGATTAGCCAGGGAATGAAAGGAAGGAGCCACAGGAACCCCCCGGTCTCATTTGTACTTGGGCATCTGCAGAAGTGGAGCTGCCTCCTCTGGGCCTGATCTCCCCTGAGGTGTTTGTTGGTGCTGATGTGCCTGTCCCAGGCTGGCAGCGACAGCAGAGCACCCACTGTGCTGGCAAAACACCAGGAAAAGGTGCTGCCTGTTCCATTAACAGCCTGGCATGGTTGGTAATTCCAGTTCTGGACTCCTTCCTGTGACTCTGACACCTCTGACCTTGTTTTAGTGATATTCCAGCTTTTCAGAGGAGGAGCTGAAAAGTTGTTCTGCTTATCAGGTACCTGTAACTCTGAAAACCTGTTCTGCTTATCAGTTATTCTGTAACTTCTACTGTTTTATTTTTTAAAATATTTGATTGCTGGCATGCGTGGAGGCAGCATATTAAACAGGTTGCTTCAGCTGAAAATGACTGGGAAGAAATCAAGATAAAAAGCTATTGGTAAGATTTTCTAATCACTTAGATTTCCCAGAGTACACCAAGCTTCTGTATAGTGCATGTAAAATGGAAAAACCCGCCCTGTAATAGTAGATTTAATTAAATGAACCTGTGAGGAAAAATTAAAGTTGGCTTTGGAAGAGGTAATTCAAATATCTCAACTATTGTATCTCTAGTCAGATACAGTGTTTTGGTTTTTACAAAGGAAAAGCATGTCCAAGCTTCTAGGAGGGCTTTTGATTATTTTAATCAATGGTTACTTTCCAGCTTGCACAATATGTTTACTTCTAAGAAACAGCAATGCTGTGGAAGATCACAATAGAACAATCTACGTTTTTTCTCATAATTAAAGTTCTATTCTGTTTCCATAATTACCTGTTATCTGATGTGAAACGTGAAGAAATGGTTCCTGATTCATTATATTCGAGCCATACAGTGAATTAAATGGCTTTTAAGAGAGTAAAGAAATATTGTCACCCTTAAAATCAGATTTTTAAGTTAGTTTTGCACATAACTACTCTACTACAAGCCCATTCTAAATTGTTCTTCTGTCTGATAACCACCAAGCACTTAAACCACCAACTTTAATCATGATTTGTAATTTCAGCACCAAGAGGTGCTTCAGAAAAGCAGCTCCAACACGGGTCCTGTAATAGCTGTCCCAGTTCCCTTTGTAATTAAGTAATTGCGTTTGCAGTGTAATTAAGTAATTGTGTTTGCAGCAGGGCATTGCTGGAGCCAGTGGGGTTCTGCCCAGGCTGTGCAGCTGCCTTCTGGCACAGAGCTTGTGGCTGTGCTGGGGTTGCAGGGGGCTGGCAGAGGGATTTGGTATCAGAACAGACTGGAGAGAAGGAATAAAACCAATGAAACTGAGTAATAGCAGCAGGAGGGGAACCGAGGTTACAGTGAGGTCAGAGGGTCCCTCATCTGACACCAGGCGTGGCTTGAGTGCTCCCCTTCATACACAGAGATAATTGTATTAACATAGTTACTGTACATGTGGCCAAAGCAGCCTCTGAAGGTGGGCTTGAAGAAGAGCAGCACGACCAAGAAGCAGGGGGGATGTCCTGTGCAACGGGCAGGGTGAGCAGCACCTGGGGCTGTGAGCAGCAGTTTGGGCAGGAGGGCGAGGGGAAGGCTGGGAGAGGCAGAGCCTGGTGCCAGCGTGCAGCACACCGGGTTCTGCCCTCCGTGCCCAGGCAGTGGTGTGAAATGGAGGTGTCGGTGTGTGGTTCTCAGGGGGCTTGCAGGACATCTTGCCATGAAGTCCTGGAGCTGCAGGTCTGGCAGTCAAGGAGCCTGGGTTTGTTTTGGCTCTGCTGCTGCCTCATGGTGGGGCCGTGGGTGACTGAAGTGGTTAAAAGTGTCACCACCTGCAAAAGAAGTGGCTCATTTTGTCAAGGCTGCTCACAGAGGTGCTGCTGTGTCATAACTGGGTGATTGGAGTATGTCTGATTGTATTCCTCTTTGACAGACACCAGCTAAAAATAGGGCTATAAATTGTGATTGGGTTTTTCCATTGGATTAAAAGCTCTTAACTGTGGTCCTCTTGTTGGTCTGATTTCTTGTCAGGTTTTTTTATTAACGGAGTAAAAGTTGAGCACATGGGACATTTTGACTGTTGCTCTTCCACAATCTCTTACCTAAATTCTTTGTCCACAACTCTTTAGTAAGATATTTTCTTAAGTCGCTGTTTTCCAAGAAGTGTAGGTAAGGAGTAAAGCTTAGATGTTCCAAGTACACCAGGGAATATCTATGGGATCCAGACTGAGACTTCTGAAACAGATTGGCAGTGTTTAAATGCACCCTTTTGGATGCTTCAGTGTAGGCAGCAGCTTTTAAGCTGAGTGCTCCAAATTAATGGATTCTAGGAAGCAATTCCTTTTGCAGACTCTCGTCCTGTAGTGATGGTTGGAAGGGGGGCATCTGGCCATGCCTGTGCTTTGATAACATGTGTACATGCATCAGTAGCTCGGTGAAGGCAGTGAGGTGCACAGGCTCTGACAAAAACTGAGCTTAAGCAACTTCTTCAAAACCATCCGTGTGAAAGTTTAGAAAAAAAAAAAGTGGGAGTTTTGAATCTGTGTAGCCTTTAGGCACAGATCATCTCTCCCATATGTGCTCTCAGATTTTGCCTCTTGCTGTGCTACTGCCTGCTGTAGCTGGATTTTATTGTCCTGAAATGTAAAGGTCACTGTTGTTACTTCCAGCTGCTGTTGGACTGGGAACATGGATTTTTGGGTTGTGAGCCCATCACTGAGGATATGGCATTGTCTCAGTACCAGTCATGCTCCAGTGCTTAGTGTGTCTTGAGCCATTCCTTGTTATGCTTTGTGAGGTGGTGATCTTGACTGAGAAGGTTTAAAGAGAAGTATTTAAGCAGAAATGTGTATCAGGATTATGGAGAAAATGGAGAATTTTCATTGTTCTTTTTTTTCCTTTCTTTTGTTGTTACGCTGTGCTGGTGTAAACATTGTACCTTGTTTTATTTGAAATGCAGAGTTGTCCTCTGAAATGGTGCTTGGAATGAAAATCCGAAGAAGTAACTGATCTAAACTGCTGGTGGCCTCAGATCAGTGGTGGCCTGAACTCTGAGCACAGCTTGAGTCCTAATGCAGAAGGTGTTCTGTTGATTTAACAGCAGCCATTGCATTGTGCTTGTGCATAACAACTCCTGTCCACCCCCCTGACTGAGTTCTGCATTACAGTTCCTTTCCACAGACTACTGAGCAAGGAATTTCCATGTGTTTCTGTTTTCTTTATGAGATTGGAGCCCATGATATTCTCAGCATATGGTATGAAATATTTATTATTGTTTTTAAAGGCTGGTTTTAGGAGACAGTCTGTGATGTGACTGCATTTAGTAACACAAATGAAAGTCCTTCTCTTTTTGCATATATTTAAGAAGCTATGAGGAGTTAGTCATGGTGAGTTTGAAATACCAGGGAGACGACCACTGTGAAAACATTTCAGAGGGAAGTAGCTTGAAGCTACAGAATGATGTTTAGAAAAGGCCAATTTAAACTAAATAAAAATATAATCCCTGTTATACATTATAAATGAAGAAGAAATCTCTAAAACTGTGTAAAAGAATTAAAAGAAGAACATGTGTGGGATTCAGGTTCCTGCAAAATCCATGTTCAATGACTGTGCAAAATCAGGGAGGAACTTCAGAACTGTGAGGTCAGTTCTTAATTTTACATAGCCTAGCAACAATTTTGCATATTCTTCTCCTTCACTTGGATTATTTTCATTCATCCTTTGGTTCTGGTTTGGAAAAAGCAGTGTTTTTTTCCAGAGTGTAAAGCAGCTGCCACTGGAAGCTGTCGTGTAACGTATGTTCCAGAAGGAGTGAATGTGTCCCTATCTACCCATCAAATATTTTGAGAACAAGGGCTGATGTTTCTGGCTTTCAGGACACATTTTCTCTCCTCCTGAGCCAAATGAAAAATTTTCATAGTTCAAACCCACACACATGCTGACTTACTTCTTCTGTACTGTAATTGCTTAACCATTTTCCCAAACTGATCTAGAGATCCTGAGAGATCAAAACTGGCTGGATGGAGGGAATGGAGAGGTTTGGGAGGGGAAAGAGGAACAGTAGCCTAAAGTGTGATGGTTCAGTGCATGGTTGTGGCAGCTGTGGATGACACATGCCAGTGCACACAACAATGGATGCACAAATCTGGCTTTAAAAAATCAGTTACTACACGTGGAGCTCCAGCACATTGTGTAGAGTGCAGTGGTTGTCAGCTAAAACCAAATTATGATCTGGGCCTACACAGCAGAGAGACTGGACTGACCGAGTCGTGTTGTTCTGTTGATTGAAAATCAGCAAGAGCACCTCGTGTCCTCTTCTGGAACAGGCTCACAGCATCTGTGTTTGCTTTTCTGTATAACCTGGATCATTGAGAGTGGGCACTGTTTCAAAAACCTGCTGGAATCTGGATGCCAGGGTGACTGGTAGGCTGGGTTTAGTATTTTGTGTGGCCCCACAGTGTTACCTGTATTGAAAATGTGATCAAGTAATGCATTTGAACATTGCAATGAGCATACTTCTCCAGGCACAGTCAGTCAGGATATCGGGGCTATTTCAAACATGAGGAAAAGAATATTTTATTTTGATGATTTCACATGGCTACTCTTGTTTTGGTATATGATTTTTGTTAGTTTTGATTTTTTAACCTAACAGAATGAAGCACTCTTTATGTGTCCAGACATTTTTCATACTTCTGGTTGCTTTTTAGGGATAATGCAAGAGAGTATTTCCTTCAGATTCTGAAGGTTATATTGGTTCAGCTCAGCCTTTGTATTAATTCCAGCCTGGGATCATGAGAAATGTGTGTTGCTCCGGGACTGAACTGTAATTGTGACACGGATCAACATCTCTGCCAGGCTGTTCTTTCCCTCTCCTAAAGCAGATTAGCAGCCTGGCATCTGTTTTCTTTGGGGAAGATGGCAGAGATGCCCAGAGAGCAGAGGAGCTGCCTCACAGCTGCCCTTTGTGCCTTCAGTGGAAGTGCCTGTGCTTGCCAGCCATCCCTGTCCCTGACGTTGGCAGGCAGGGCTGTGGCTTCTGGCTGCTCTTGCCTTTGGTGTGAAGCAGGGCTGGGCCGGTGCTTCGGGTCTGGAGGCTGAGATCTTCCATCTGCCAGAGCTTTCCCCTTGAGCTCCCCGTGTTTTCACTCCTGCAGTTGGCACGTGGGAAAGACCTACATAAAGACATCTCTGTCTGGTTGTCAGAGAAGGGTTTGGAGAGGTTGGGCACTCTGAGTGCAGTTATTTAAAGTTCTGACATCAGAGTCCCTCAAGTCTTAGGTGGCTGTGTAGGAAATTATAGCTGACCTGCATAGGAAATGAGGTGTGCTTTCAACCTGCATGTTATAAAAATTACTTTATCTAGACTGAGGGCAATGTTACCTCCCATACAGGTGACAGAACTTGGTCTCAGAGATCTGTTCTGCCTCTTTTGGTTATATTAGGCCGGAAAGAAACTCTTCCTGCTGAAAACATCAAAAAATCGTGTACCAGCCCTTAAGAATCACATTGCACTGTATTTCTGTGAGCTTTTCTCCTTCTTGCTCTGTGGGTGGGATTCCTGCAAACTAAGTACAGTCACTGAGTTAGCAAATACTTCAGGAGCACCAGAACTTGTGAATTGGATTTCTCTTCCATCCCTGACTCCTGTTTGTTTATATCCTGGGCTTGACTGACCTTTTGGTGCGTAAGAGAGTGAGAATTCCAATTTAAAGTTTCCCCAGTTTCTTCATGCATGGATTGTCATCCAGTACAGGCTTGGCTTTTGATGCAGCCTTTTTTTTCTGTCAGAGTATTCTGCCCTGCCATGTATTTTCACTGAAGTTGTAAGAATTCTCCTCAAGGTATCTTACCTTCTCATTATTTTCTTTGATTTGGCCACTGCATTTGGTATTTATGAAGGCAGAGAAGCAAATTATTGGGGGGAGGCATTAATTGTATATGGAAACTTTTTTTCTCTAGGAAATTAGTGTAAGAATCCATAATATTGAGAGTTGAAATGATTACAGTCTAGGTACAAGGGGGAGTTAGATAATAAATTAATTGAATAAGGAAAGCCAGAAGGAAGCATGGGATTTTTGTGGCAAGGTATATTAAGGATTGTAAGGAATTCTTCAGCTGTATGAAAAATCCATATAGTATAATAGTGGTTAATGAGAGTGAAAGTATAAGCTGCAGTGGCAGAAATTGAGTAAATACTAAAAGTATTTCTGATTTCTGTTCAGAAGGAAGAGGAAGAAGTTGCATTTGCACATTTAATTACATGCGTGCTACTCAACAGCAGCTGTTAAAGGTTTGGCTTTTAAAGCAGGAATACTGACAAACTCTCACTGCAGGACACAGCCATTACTGTTTTTAGAGATGCTGGAGCACTGGTGGAAGTTTCAGCAAGTTAATAAAAGCTGTGTTTTTATGGTGGTTTAAAAGGTTAAAGAGAGCACAATACAGAACCTGGTGCAGAAGGTCTGCAGCCCAAGCCTGGAGTTGCTGACTGCTACAACAATAACAATTCAGCTCCAAAGCTGAACAGGCTGTTGTTAGTTTTGGACAAAACCACAGAGAGCCTGATAATGGAACATAATACATCAAGATTTGGAAAAAAAAAAAAATCCGTGTCAACATGTTAGGGAAAACAACAGTCGTGTCACTTCTCAGTGGTTCTTGACTGAATCATGACCTTGTTAATAAGATACTGTGTGTGTTAATAAGCTACTGTGTGTGTTTTGTGATATGTGATTTGACTTAAAGGTTAGAAAAATGTAGTTTACACCCTAATTAGAGGCCATGTTAAGGAAGTTGAAGAACAGGTGGCTGAGAGGTGGTAAAAGACATGGGCAGCTGCTATAAAGTGGAAAGGTTATTAGACAAGGGGCAGTGAACAATCTTACAAGGCTCACATGATTAGAGTTGAAAAATAAACCTTATTAGAAGGGTATTTGGTGTTTGATTTATTGGAGAGGGGATTGAGAGTTGCCTTTATCAATTTACACCTGTCTCCTTAGAGAAGAGGTTTCATCACACAGTGGTTTCCTTGGCTTAGCAAGATCCAGGAAACTAGATAAGAGAAACACAGGTAAGATACAGCTCTTAGCAGTAGTGGCAAATAAAGTGGACTCACTTGTACAGGAATCCGTATGACTGAAGTGTATAAATCAAAATAGGTACCTGTCTTAAAGACATGCTGTGGTTCAAACGAGCTGTTGATGTAGAAAGTCAGCCTTTGCTGTGCCTTTAAGGGTGCTGAGGCTTTTAAACAGGGGAGGTTCTCTGAGCTGCTGCACACAGACAGCAGGGGAGCTCACGGTTTATGGGGGAAGGCATTTGGCCCAGCTGCTGCAAGGCACAGTGAGCTCTGACACTGGAAGAGACTCCATCTGGGAATCGTGGAATACTCCATCCAAATCTGGGATGGAATTTGCAGGGCAAAATTTGCATTGTTTGACTAAGGGAACTCCACAGGTGCGGGAGAACCACTCTCCTTTCTTCTCCCCAGCCACGGATCATTATTTGAAGGTCGCAGAATCAGATTTGTCAGGGTTGGAGATCATCCAGTCCAACGTCACCTGGAGCAGGTGACACGGGAACATGTCCAGGTGGGTTGGGAATGTCTGTAGAGAGGGAGACTCCACACCCTCCCTGGGCAGCTGTTCCAGTGCTCTGCCACCCTCAGCATAAAGTTCTTCAAATGTCTCCAGAGAAAGTCATAGGTATCAAAAAACCTTTTTTCTGTTCTGTGATCCTTGGAGATGTGTCTTTCTCAACACATGGAAACCAGGAGAAATCTCTGAGAGGTGCCAGGACACGTGGATGGAAAACATAATTGGAGAGATTTTGCACACTGTAGTAGCTCATCAGCTGATAAGTCATTGATGGCAGAGTTTTCATGGCGTTAATGAGTAGAACGTTAATGAGTAGACATTACCTAATACACTTCTATGTAGACTGTATTATATATACTATCTCTACCTAATATATATCCTTCTTTTCATCTCTGAGGTGCACAGAATGTGCCCAGAGATAACAACAGGCTGTGTTTCAGCTGCAGGAAGGTGTTCTGGCATGTTTTGCTGCCGAGCCCTGTTTGAAGTCGTTGCAGCCTTTCAGGATCAGGAGGCGACAGTCGCGTTCCAGCAGCCTCTGTTGTCTGAACGAGCTCTGGCTCCTTCCCTTCTGATCAAAAGCACTTGGTGAAAGGTGCAGCTTGGATCCTCTAAAGCATCTCATTATAGGTTATATTTAGAAGTGTGAAGAATATATTATTAATTACAAGGATGCTCCAAAGCAAAGAAGCTGTTTTATCCATGCCCTTGATGAACAGAAAAGTTCCTGTGTTGAAGGAAGGTTATGCAATTAACAGGATATTCATTAGGAGTTCATCAGATAGCAAACTGTGCTTATCTTCAGGATAGTACTGGAATATCTGACAATTTCCTAGTTACTGCCTAAGTGATAAGGAAGAGTGAGAGACAGGAGCTGCCAACTCCTGATATATAAATTTTTATAAATTTCCTGATTATATAAATTTTACTGCCAGTGAAATTTATATAATCCAGTTTACATATCTGTTATCTGCTAGTTTTATATATATATATATATGTATTATTTTACATCTCAGTTTACAGGCCAAGTGCTCTCCTGCTGCCTTGCTGGAAAGACCTGGAGGTGGAAGTTGCCCCCACATATTTCTCGGTTGCTCAATGAGCACAATGTATGGACACTGTGAGGACCATTACAGGTTTTTTGCTCTCTTTTGTTCCCACAAAGCCCCTCTTACCAGGGTAGCTGTCCACTGCTTTCATCCGGTATCATTCTGGATGTTTGCTTTGACCTGTTCAGTGCCCTCAAATCCAGTCTGTGCACTGGTGCTGTGAAACAGAGGCACCTCTGCAGAGGCGTTTCTTTCAGCTTGAGGGATTTTTGTCATTGTTTTCAGTACTTGCAAAAGACAATAATTTTTCTGTCTTCAAGTTCAAACTGGCATCTGGTAAATGATTTTTGCTAATTGTGTGATACAAGCAGGTGAATTTTTTTTAAACTGTGCTTTAAAACCTAATTTCGAGTTGAGCATTAATTTGCTTCCAAAGAAGTGAAGAAGTCAAGTGCCTAAATATGCCAGAATATGTATGAAATAAGCTGCCATCTGGAATTTGTTTCTGGATTTGCTGTAATAGAAATGGAGCACTCTGGGATGCATATTTTGGGGCATCCTAGAAATTAATATATAGGAAAAAAACCTGGTAAATCTGTCAGTGCTGTGCTTAGCTGCTTGTATAAGAATCTGACAAGGGACCAAGGTGATTATGTCTGGTAGGCTTGGACTAAGTGAGATACTACCAGTGAAGAGAATGAATTATTTTTAGAAACTAATTTTTTAAACAGTTCAGGGTCACAGTGCCACCAATTTGAAGACAGCCTAGAAAACTCTGTCATTTTTATCTATAAACCAAAGCCAGTCAAATAACATTTGATTCAATAAAAAGTAAATTTGTCCCTTATCTAAAAGTATCTGTGCAGAAATTGTTCCAAGATGCTTTCAAACTGCTGAGTTACAAATCCACACAGGGAGGGATGATTGATTTATTGTGTGCTGCAATCTGGAGTATTTTATCACTGAATCTTTAGTGAAGAAAGTTGATGTTGTTAAAGCTGCAATGCATTTAGACCCAAAGCCTAGGAATAAAGCAGGAAGCGTTATTGGATCTGCCCAGATCAGGAGAATGTGATTATTACCTGTGTTTCCGTGGAGATCAGCCTTGCCATGGCCTCTGCCAAGTCAGACCAGGAAGGATGGGCTTTGCAAGCAAGGGTGGGCTCTGGTGTGTCCCTGGGATGCCCAGGTCATGGGAATTAGGTAGTGGGAATTAGGCACACGACTGATAGCTGAGTGGGTGACAAAAGGCTTGTAATGAGTCCCATCTGGGGGGGAAGGCTGAGGCTGTTCCCCACCTCTGCCACACCGCGGCCCGAGGGCTCTGTTCCGCAGCTCAGCACATCCATTTGTCAGCTCTGGGGCTGCGTGAGAAAGTTTCGAAGTTGTTCAAAAATCTGTTTGCCCACAAGGCTCCGGAATCACTGATCTAGGGCAGGAACAAGTTTTCCTTTCAGAAGTTGCATTTCTCGGGGTTAATTAGCTGCCTTCCATTCATGCCCAGCTTGTGCCGCCTTAACCTCCTGACTCTCATTTCTTCCTTGACACTCTTCTTTCTTCCCAGGGCACGTCTGTGTTTGAACTTTGCTGATTCCCAGCTACTCTGCTACCAGTCTGTGCTGGGTCAGCTGTTACCCTCGGGTGTTTTATTCTCCTAAGGCTTGCCTGAATCAGAGCTGCCTTGAAAGCATCACACATCGCTAATCAGGGGGGAACACGGTGATCATGATAGATTTTTAAAGGTCGTTTGTAGCCAGACTTAGTTTTTCACAGTAGGTATCCATGGATAAAAGCACAGGTAGAGGATCTGTGTTGAGAAACAGAGCTCAGCTCTCAACCATGTCAAAACTGGAGTTCCATTTGATTTCTGGGCTACAGCAAAGGCAAAATACTTTTTTTTCCTTTTTTTTTTTTTCCTTTTTTTTTCTTTTTTCTCCCCTCTTTTCTCCCCTGACCTCCCCCATTACGGTTAATGCAGAAGGGAAGGGAAGGCTGAGCTGCATTGCAGCTTGCAATGTGTACACAGATTGACAGGGTAATTATTGATGGAGGCAGTGGTGGGATGGGAGGTTTGACAGGACAATGTTGTGCATCACTCTCTTTCAAACCAGCTCTAGAAACAATAGAGTTTAAAGAAGATGTTATATTCGGGGTAGAAAAAAGCAGAGTATTTTTTCTGACCTTCTTAAACAAAGTCGTGTCGTTGGATTTTTTTTAAGCTTTGCTTTTGATTGAGCATGAAAAATGCCTCTCACAAAAGGGAATATTTAATAGCTTTTCTATTAGAAAACTATCTCTACAGAAAATTTTGAGTCCTGGGTTTTGCTGGCAGGCCTGGGTGTTTGCTAACTACCAAAGTCAACTGTCAGTTTATTATGAAACTGTTTGAGATCAGCAGTGCACATTGCTGCTTTACTTATGCCAAGAACAGGTTCTTCTTCAGCTGTTCTGGTTTACTTTGATGTCTAGGATTTTCCCTGTGGTTTTTATTAGTATCTTCTTTCCTCTGGGCCAAGATAAGGGCATGACCAACTGATCCTTGAGATGAGAGAAATCCACCAGTGAAGAGAAAATAAAATTTTAAGTAGTACAAAGTGATCTGAAGAAATCTGATAGAGAAACTCAGGTTTTCAGTAGCCGGAATAATGTCTTAGAGACACAACTGCTCTTGAAGGCGAGTTCTGCTCTGGTTTAGAGGAGGAGCAGAGAGAAAGGCAAGAAGGCCTGGTGGTTTCCCAAGGAGGGACCATGTAAGGGTTTTGAACAGCTCTCCGTTTTAAGTCCAGGGTAAATGATGGATTTTCCTCTTCCGTGGAGAAGATGTGCAAAGGACCAAAGTTGGTAGAAATAGGGGGAAAAGTTGGCAGATGGCCTCAGACTTGAGTTTATCAAAATCCCCTTTCTGTTCCTCTAAGCAACAAGGGCTGTGCTTCACTGTGGTTAAGCAGGGCTGTCACTGCAGGGCTGTGTTCATTTCCTCTCTGGGTTAATCTGAGCAAGCATTTCTGGTGACCATATGGCTGTGGTGCCAGCAGAGATGGGAACTGCTGTTCAGAGGTGGCTCGTGGGCTCTGCCTTGGCTGCACACTGCAATAATGCTTTGCTCAAGTGGGGTTGGACTGCACCAGCCTCCTTCTGTTCACATTTCTGCCTTGCCCCGTGGAGTCGTGCTCAGCTCTGCAGCAGGGCACACCACAAGTGTCGTGGTTATTGTGTATGTTAGTGTTGGCCAGAGTCTGTGGGAAATGGTAGCAAGGGTTGGAATCCCAGGTTCTCCTGTGTCTCATTCAAGTTTGTTAAAGGATTCGTGTGTCGCTGACCACAGCAGTGCCTGAGGCACTGAACATCAGAGCCACAGGGCTCTGCTGATCTCACGGAGGGGGCTGGGGGAGCAGAAAGGCCGAGGCAAGCCCAGCACTGGCCTTGGGGAATTGCTGACAATATCTGTGGGACTGCTAAGTCTCCCCTGGGAAGGCAGCTTTTGTCTCAAGGTGCTTGGGCATAAAAGCTGCTCTAGAGAATGAACCTTTGCAATGAATTCTCATGTGTGCAATGGCAGGTGAGGAAATGTAGTTTGTTTGGGAGCAGAAAGCCCTCACTGTATCATGTCTCTCATGCCTAATCACCTGTCATGGTCTCTCTTAGAAACTGTGCACAACCAGACCTGACGGTGGGGGAATGTCACTGTGTAACCTACAGACACCAGTTTGAAAAGCACTGTTGTTTTACAAGCAGTAGATGGTTTTAAAAAATGGAATTTAATGAGGTTCAGCAACTTCACTGCTGGTAAATATCAGATCTTACTTTGTAAAATTCTGAAATTTCAGAATTATGACCATGAGGGACAGTTTAAAGGCAATTAAAAAGCTTCCTGATTCCTACTGAAAGTATCACAGTTTTCCTGCAGTTTGAGACCAAGGAGGATCCTGTAATCATCCAGCTTGACCTCTTGTTTACTGTGGGCCATTGACCTAGGCTTGGATTTACCCGAAACAAGCCAGCTGACTTGTGGTTAAGGACTTTACTTCTCAGCAGCAGGGCCTGTTGGGCACATCAGGTAGAGAACAGGAGTGCCATCGGAACAGCGTCTGGAGAAGCTCTGAGAGGAATTAGGTGAGACGTGCTCAGATGATTGCAGCAAAAGAGCATTTGCTGTGTTTACAGGAATGCAAAATCAGCTGAAGTCCTGCCAGTCAGACTGAGGGAAGGAAATGCTTTTTGTAGCCAAGTTTGATGGTAGTTTTGATTTTTGAAGTGGATGAGTAAGACACAGCAATCAGGAATTGAAGATAAAGTGGTGCACTGGAAGCCCAAGAGCAGCAGTCCTGTCCAGCTTGCTGTCCTGGCTGGGACAGCGTTGGGTGTTCCACGTGTGCCAGGACAGCTCTGAGCCTGGGTAAAGAATCCCTTCCTGAGCCGTGCAGGTGGCTCACGCTGTGAGATGTGGAGTTTAGCTAAAGCCTGCTGCCATTTGTCTTTGCAGCCTGCTGTGGAGGTCTCTTACCTCCTTGCACTGTGCTCAAATACAGTTTATATTTTATTATCAGTTTATGTTACCTGCTAAGGCGATTGGCACGATACCAGAGAATCGTTTTCTTCCTTGAGGTAGTTTGTAGTGTCTGTGCTTTTGAAACACACTTTTCCTATAAAAGTTACCTCACTGTTACTCTGACAGTGAGCCTCTATTGCAGTAATTAGGATTAATCCTGGGATTTTGAATTCCTGATTATTTCACTCTGATGTCAGAGGTGGTACCCACCAATGTGATAATCTGCACAACAGCGAGGTACCTGCTATCTATCTCTTTTAGACAAGCTGAACCCTTTGTGTGCTAAGCTTATTTTCTCCCTCCAGTTTCAAGGTAGAGGAGCTGGAGACTCATCAAAGACTCCTCATACACAGTGTTGTAAAGGAGCCCTTCCTACAAGCACACAAGAATGGAGTTAATAAGGGCTGTGCTATGCAGTGCAATGGAGGGAAATCTGTGCAAATCCTCCTCTCTTCCCCTGGGAACTTCTGAACACAAGTCACCATCAAACAAATCACACCACTGAACCTAACTATTTATCAGGTGTATCAATTGGTAATACTGTTCCTGACATTTATAGTTCTTTAGCAGCCTTTCCTAATCTATCTTTTGAGTTCCTTAATTTATGTTGAAAGTTTAAAGGCAGTGCCCATAAGTTAATTCTCTTTTTGTGCAGAAATAATTGATTTTTCACTATTGTTGTGCCTTTGCGTGCTGCCACAAAGGTTATGGGACATCAGTGGTGGTGTCAGTGTGCCCCAGTTTGGCCAGAGCAGACCTTCCTGTGGGAGCAGATGGATGGGCCGGCTGCCTCTGCCAGCAAAGGCGTCGTTGGTGCGGGTTGGTCTCGCTCCAAGTCTCACTGCTGTAATCTTAATTCACTTAAGCCACTAATCATGATACTTGTTTTGGCCTGGGCTGGTTTCAGCTGAAATTGTAGAGTTGCCTGGTTTTTCTCAGAGATCTCAAGTGCACGTGTAATACAGATATGATGAGCAACCCAAGTACTGCTGCTGGGTGAGCTGCATTGGCTTTTGTAGAAGCTGCAAGTTCATGTCAGTGCTGCCATCCCAGCAGGCTGATGCTTGCACTGTGCTGCTTTACATGACAGAAGGGGAGTTCAGGGCAGCTCCTAACCTCAGTGGGAACAAGTCTTTGATTAGCATTCCCCATGAGGTGTTCTGTCTTTGTGCACTGCTGATGCACAGATCCAAACTCAGGCACCCAGCAAAGCTGTGGATTCAGGGGAGTCCCTGTGTGCTCTGTTCATCGGGACCAGAGAAATTCCCAGGACATGGGAATTATCCACCATGGATTTTGGTGACCCTCATAAACACTTCTGATCGTGACTTGGCACGAGGAAGGCATCACAGAGATCAAGTATAAAAAATATGATATAACACACCTTATAAAATCACACCTAGCATCTGATGTGTCTTGAAGGGTTAAGTGAAGTGAACTAAAGCAACAGCAGCCTGTCCTGAGCTCCAGAGTGAGCTGGTGGTGAGCGGGGTAGAGGCCAGTGTTCCTCACACCCACCCTCAGCTGGGAGAAGAGGCAAGGGAAGGAAAGTACCAGTCAGACACACCTTCAGCTGTGACAATATTTTACGTCAGAAGATGGATTTTAAACTGTGTTTCTTATGCACCTTAAATACTTCAGTGGGAAACTTTAAGTTGTAAGTCAGTGTAGACTGGGATATACATTCATATATGCACACATATATATAAAGAACTATATATGCAAGCTTGTGACTGAGATGTTTTTTGAATCCCAAATCTTCAGTAATTGAGAACTTCTGAATTTCCCTAAGCAATCGCTGCCTGTCAGCTCCCTTCCTCTCTGCTGAACGGTTGCTCATTCACCAGTGTGGCTTGTTTTGTCTGGAAGCAAACTGGATTCTAGTCCGGTACTTGGGCAGGTGTGAACACTGATCTTGTTCTTGGTGCATCTCTGAGACAGTACTGCCAGCTGTGCCAAAAGATTTAAGGGCAGGGTTTGAGGAGGAGAGGTCCTTGTTAAAAAACATTCCTTTAAAAAAAAAGCTGACAATTAAACCATTGCTGGAGGAAAGGGGGAGGTAGGAATTTTAAATTCCATAATAAAAGTAGTGGAAATATTTGCGGGAACAGTTTGTTGGCATGGCAGAAAATAATTAAACCATTTTAGTATTGCATTTTCTCTGTTGTAGAAAAGAAAGGGTTGTGTTGGAGTTTTTGTCCTGAAGAACCTGGGAACAACACAAGGGGCAGTCTGGAGAGGATGGGGAGTTATTGCAGCAGAGATAGAGGAGCTGTTCAGACCTGTAAGATGATGTATTTCCACAAAGGGCGTTCTTTTCAGTCTGCTGATGAAAAGTCTTGTGGGTTTCCCACCAGTAGAAGCTGCTTAATTGCATTTTGTGTATGCTCTTAGAGTACCTGTTTGGTGAGAACCTGACAAATGGTCTTCTGAAAGTAAATCAATTTTGTTTTCTTGGGCTTTCTTGAATATACATGATGTCCGGAGCCTGAAAGGCACAGCAGTGGCACAAGAGGAAGCAAACAGTGGGGCGCCAGTTAGGCTCTATGGTTCTCTGAAAGACTTTGTAGCCTCCTGTAAAGAGAAAGAAGAATGTGCTATTGGCGGTAGTGAGTAAATGGAACCTTCTTGTCTTCTTTGCTCTTGTCTCCTTACAAATAAACCATTGTTGTCCATCCTTGGCATCTGCAGTTCATTGTGATAAATTGGCCTTGATGTGTCTGACATTTCAACCAAGTTGTTTAATGGTGCTTTTCTGAAAAGGCAGATCTTGCTATAACTCGCATTGGTCCAGAATGCATCCAGGGTAAGGGCACTCACCATCACACACAGCACTAACCCTTTCCTTTCTGCCTGCACAGAGAGGGAAGGAGGAGGTAAAACATTTTGGTCACGTCAGCCCAGCAGGCCTGGGTTTGTGTGAGAAATGTTGGTCTGGACTGCAGTTGCTGAAAGCCTGTCATAGTGTGGACAACAGCATGGACTCCATTGGCTCTTGGGGGAGAGGGGAGGAAAACACCCAACTTGCTGGAAATGCAGGTGTGTTTTCACCTAAGTTTTGCTTTGAGCTTTGTGCAAGATCCCCTCTCTGTTACCTGCCAGTGCTTACAAGCCGTTGGCTTCCATGCAACGATTGCTTGAGTGCAGAAACCCCTGAAACGCAGAGATTTGATGAACTGTGACCCACAGCAGCTTCTGTTGCTGCATCCCAGAAAGTTCAGGCTTTGATTTACATATTTGAAATGTCTGTAATTATTCTGTCAGGGAGATGATGAACACGGAGATTGCTTTCCATAAATAGGAGCCTTCTGTTCATACTTTTCCAAACCTTTCAGTTCCCAAAGCTATAAAGCATCTGCCCACAGCAGCCAAGCAAAAATAATGCCCAAACTTAAAACTGTGACCAGTAAGTAATCTTTTTGCTGGTTAATGATCCCACTGTGTGATGATACTATTTTATAATGATATTTCACCTTCTTCAAAACCAGGTGTGTGGAACATGTTCTCACCTGTCCTGACCCACTTGGATCTCAATGGAGATTTCCAATGAGGATGGAAGAACTGGTCCTACTTGGCATTGAAACAAACTCTCCTTCCCATCACCATAACCAGAGCAAGAAGAACTAGAACAGTTTTTGGGGATGGACCAATAACCTGGTTAACAAATGTCTCCGTGACGTGTTTGATGTCCCAGTGTTCCCAGTATGCCAGTCCAGTACAGACCAGCTGTGCAGTACAAAACCTGCAGCTTAGAGGGACTGGGGCACGGGACCTGGCCTGAGTTGGCAGATACACTGATCCTGGGGGGGTCTTGTTGGGGAGCCTTTCCAATGTTTTTTATTCCTGATTTGCTGGAAAAATAGTCCAAAAGCCAAAGTAAGGATCCCTTTTTTCCTCCCCCCTGTAATCACACAACATTCATAAATGTTATTTAGGTATGCAGCGAGCAAATTTCAACAGAAATGCTGTCATGCCTCAGGGTTATAAAACTTCATTACATCTGTTATTAACTGTCTGTCTGTGGCAGGACCTAATTTTTCTTGATGTATTGGTTGCCCACAGCTTCTTGAAACTGCTTCCTGTAACACTCCAAGGTGCTAAGACAGAGAGATCCAGGGATTAAATGGCACAGCTCTCCAAGTGGCTGACTGATGCTTTGGGGCTGCAAGAGGCCCTTTCACAGCCTCCTTGTGTAGGTGGAAAGGGAGGTGTAATGCTCATCCTCCCTCGCTCAGCACTTGGGAAGCTGATTGATTTTGTGTAAATACCTTTACCAGGACAGGGTCATGTGAAAGTTTTAATTTAGAGTTTAAGTCCCCCCCTGCTCAGTAGACCTGCAGCCATACACAGCGTTGTTATCATTAATACCAATGGAAGAACTATTTGAAAACACGTAATTTTTTGAAGAGAGAAATTGGTGTGTTTAATAAGCAAATCCTGCCAAACTGGATGATGATTCCAGAATGCTAAACAATTGTTTAAACTGTGGAACATTTTGCATTTCAGCAGCCTTGTCACAATAAATGTAGATCTGTTGCTCTTTACACTAGTATGAAGGGGGGAAAAAAAGGAATTTTAGCAATGCAAACTAGTTACGAGAGAATGAGCTTCACAGCTTACTTGGTTCCAGATAAATCTGGCAGATTCTTTTTCATAGTTGTGTTCTTGCCTGTACTGGGGTTTTTGCTTCTGCAGGTCCTCCTGTGTCTCCACATCTGACATCACAGTTGCCTTTAATTTACGCACTTACAGCTCAGTTTGTTAAATATGTGCAAGTTCCTACTTGTCCTTGCTGCTTTTTCCTCAGCTTTGCTGACCACAGTCTGCCCAGATCATTGCATTTAGAAATTGCCTCACATTAGCAAACATAGACTGGCAAACATGGACAGACACCCTTGTACTGGAATGAGGGAATTTGGTTTTCCTGGCTGAGGTGGGGGTGGTCTGTGCAGAGCTGCTGTGCTGAGTGCAGGGGCAGTGACGGAGCAGCTCCAGCCCAGCGTGTTGGGCAGGGAGGCAGAGCCAGGCCCTGGTGCTGCACTGAGCATCCCTCACTCGGGGCAGTGCCCCCCTCCCTAACCAGCCCCAGTTCTTAGCTGCCATCCCTGCTGCTCTGTTGGAACAACTTTCTCAGCTCGTTTTGGCTGAGTTAGGCTCGAAACGAAGAGTGAGGGGTGGTATTTGTTTTATTGGCACCTTCCTGGAAGGGGTTGGCTGGGGCAGGCGTGGGCTGGAGGGACAGGAAGGGCCTGTGCAGGGAGACCTGAGTTAAGAGGCAGAAGGTTGGCTTGGGATTTCATTCCAATGTGGCTCAGGATTGAGCCATTCAAAGTAAAAGTAACTTTAACGGTGTAAACAATGGTAGCAACATTTAGAAATATATCTAACTTGGAATTTTTTCTTTGTTTGTATTCTTCCAGCCAAGCAAGTGTGTCCATCTGAAAAAATCAGCTGTGGAGACCTAAGCAACAAGTGCATCCCGTCGTCCTGGAGATGTGATGGGCAGAAGGACTGTGAGAGTGGCATTGACGAGGCTGGTTGCAGGCCTGGTGAGTTGATACATGTGCAGCATCTCCATTTGGGACTATAAAAGTCCTGGAGTGACTGTTACAAATTGCATGGAAAGGGATGACTTTTCCTGCTAACAAACTTATTCACTCTGCTTTGCAGTGCTAAGTGGTGACTTTTAGAAACAGAGAGGAAAGAAGGATTCTCCAGCTGGAGCTGGCTGGAGAATGAATGAACTCTATGAAGAATTAAGTATTCTTTATGTGGAGAATTAAGTATTATTATTAGGGTTAACACCCAGGTGATGTGGAAGGGACTTAAATAAGGTTCAAACCTTCCTCTGTGGTAGCTCAGCAGGTTCCTGCTGTGTCCTTGTCCCTGCAGAGTGTGGACAGACCCAGGCTGGGATGGAATAGATGGGCCTGGACATGAATGGCTTGTTGGTTTCACGGGGCACAGAGAGAGTGATATACTCTGTACCCATAACTGTTTTAAATTCAGTCCCTAAATGGCCACTGCCTTTTATTAGGCCTTTGTGTGCTGAATGAAAGAGCTCTTTAACAGTGTTTCAGTCTGTGAAAACTCCTACACTGTGTGATCAAACCCTTTCTCAGGCTGCCTTTCTGACAGACACACATATATTAGTTCTTTATGCTTCATGTTGTCAAATATTTTCTTCTGAATGAATGCTTGACTCATTCTTGTGGCTCCCTTTGGTATTCCAGTTGATTTTCCAACTTTCTTTTTACACAGACCACCAGAATTTGGGGAATATCAGTCTTGCCAGTCTTTGCAGAATTAAATCACCTTTCTAATATCTCATACTGTTCTTATTAAATTCTTTGTGTGCAAATGATCCCAGGCTGTTAAGAAGCTCTCTAAGTTCTGTATATTCACCCAACCATCAATATTTCTAGTGTTGCATGTGATATCAGCAATGTTATTTTTACTTCCAGATTACTGGGGAAAGGGGTGAATGATTGCATTCAAGCACACATTGAAGTTTCTTCATTTGAAGACTGGATTTTGGGCTCTAAGTTCTGCCCAGTTCGTAATCCACTTTGTATCTTTTCTTTAAAGTGGCATAACAAAATATGTTTTACATGAACGTTTGTGGTTCTGATTAGAATGCTGTGGATAAATTTATTTCTTTGCAGTCAGCTTTATCAAACAAGATATTATCAAAGCTTTTACTTTGTGAGCAACTTGTTCCACTATTAGCTCTCTTTGTAAAAGTATTTTTTCTTAGTCCTTTTTTTTTTTTTTCCTTTCATTTGTTTTCTGTGTGAAAGTCTGAAGTGTTTTCTCTTTAGCATGTACATTTTTTTTGTTTGAATGGGAGGCTTGAATTAGAGACCAGTTCAGAAGGTTATTGTAACTGCTATTTTCCTGATATGACTCAGTGAAAGGAGAACAATTTTTACACCGGTGGCTGCCTCCCCTGAGTTAATGCTGCTGCTGCTCACACCAGTGGGAGTGGTCTCACAGAGTCTTTCAGTTATAATAAAAATCTACTTGAAATTGCTTTGAACTTCTTTTTTCAAAGCCTTAGGTAACCCCCAAAATTCATGTAAATATGTTCTGAATGCCACATAATTTCAGCATAATGATGCTATTAATGGATTTGGAAATAGCTGAGTGTTTCTGTTCTGGATGTTTCAGCATCTCTGCTCTTACTTATCTTCCAGTTTTAGTGCATGTGCAAGTTCTTAAAAATGGAAATTTAATCCAAGGACAAATTACCACGTTTGGATGGTTGTTGGGTAACTTGTGGAAAGTGAATTAGGAGCTTCCAGCCAATTCCTAAAGCCTGAGTGTTGTCCCCACACACTGGAAGTCTCTGCTGGGTCTGCATGTGGGATGGGCCCTTCTCTGGCACGAGGAGCAGGGGAAAAGGCACTGAGAGGCAAACTTGGAGCATCCTGGGTGGGTGCAAACATCAAAAGCTTTCAGTCCTAAGATCTCAACTCAGCATCTTTCAGAGGTCAAAACTGGCTTGGAGAGAGGAACAGGCGGCTCTGCTGCAAGGCTGCAGTGGGAGCACTTTCAGGGGGGTTGCCTCTCAAATGAAGGTCTTTTCCTCATGGCTGAGAACAATTGTGTGAGCTGTTTCAGCTGGGAGCTTGTGGAGGATTGATAGCTATCCTCTCTCTTATCCCAATCTGATAAACCTCACTAAGCCTATCCACTGATACTCTGTTAACATTCCCATTTCTTCTCTGTTTAGAATCCTCCTTTCTCTGTTTCCTCTTATCTCAGCAGCACACAGTATCTGACCCCTTCAGACTCGTTCTTCTCTTTATTTTGTTAATTTAATCTCTGCACTCATGTTTTTATTCTCATTTTATAAGAGGCTTCAGTGCTGCCTGTCACCCGCAGCCCTTGGAGCAGAGCACCCTGTCACAGAGGCTGCACCTCTCACAGAGCTGACCAACTTGTCTATAAATAACACATCTTGCTGGATAAACATTTGGAAGGGGATTTATTTGTGCTCAGAATAATTTCTGTGGTGAGAGCCTGCATGTGCACTAAACAAGTGGATGATGACTTGAAGATGGAGTGAGTGAGGGCATCCAGAAGAAAAACCCCTAAGCTCTTTCTAAATCTATGTTAATAAAGCTATTACTGCAACCTCATGTGACACTTCAAAAGTATTTTAACGGTGTAAACTCTTATTTTTTCATAGGAATAACTGGCTCTTAGATTTATAATTCTTCATGAGGATTTAATATGGAGTTTATGAACCTTATTTATGCCTGCATTTCTGCATTGGTAATTTGTACCAATAACAAGAGTGTGCTGGTATCCAGGAGCAAAGCTTGGTTGTGCTGAGGCTGTGCAAGAACCTGTCCCTGTGTCGGAATGTTCACAGCCTGGGTTGAGGGAGGATCTCCTGCAGGAGAGGACAGTGATGATTATGGTAGAGAATCATCCAGAACTGTAGGAACAGTGTCAGTGTATCGTGGTTCTCCCTGCTCCAGCACTTTGCATTCCAGCTACTCTGGACCTTATAATTCTTGATGGATTTTTCCTTTCAAAATGGTATCATTGCTTTCTGTATCCATGTGAAATGTATCCAGTGGAGGGAGAAAGCAGCTGTGCAGAGACTTGGGGACAAAAGTAGAGAATCTCAACGAGGAGACAAAATGGTGCAATTTTCACCCAGTGGAAGAACTTGCCAAGGAAGCAATGGAAACTGCAAATTCTTTCACCTGCAGTGGATAAAGCACCAGTGATTAGGGATCCAGATTTGTGTCTGCACAGGCTGGAGTTGCACCAGGGGTTAATTGCAGGTATTAATCCTTGCACCTAGGTAGTGATTATTCTGCCTGAATAATTGACTTCCAACAGACAGGCTTTAAGAACACTACTGACTTGCAGTGCACAAACAATTTTTGAAAATGCAAATATCTGCCTTTTTTAAATAAGACTATATAAAAAGAAAAATCTTGTTTTTCAGTTTTTGGAGCAGAAGTAATTTGGGCCGTTACAATACCAAGTATGTTGTAGTCATAGATCAGGGGTAGCAGACTGGAATTTGGTGGCTTGGAGGTGCTGGCAGCCTCCTTATTTCCCTGGTGAAGGTTTTCTGCTCCCAGTGCACCCAACGTTTGTCACAGTGGATTGGACAAGCTTAGGAATGTGTTTACTGAGATTGAAAGAGAAATTAAAAATGAGAGGCTGTTATTAAAGCAACACAACTCAGGGTCAGTCTGGACTTGGCTAACTACTGCAGAGCTTGTTACATCTCTGCTGAAAGAGACAGTGACCAGTGTTTTGTCAGCTCAGGAATGCAGAGAGCACTTGAGAGTGGCTTTAGGACAGAAGAGCTGCATCCTGAAATGGCACTGAACCCCTTCAATGCACACGTGTTCCTCCTCCAGGGCACTGGGATGCTCAGAAGAGAACAAGGCTCTGGCCCCATCTCTTCTGCCTGTGTCACTGGTCCTCACCCGAGCCACTGCTCGCACTCAATATGGAAATTGTGTCTTGCAGATGAGGAGTTGGAAGTGCACAGTTTTCCCCTTTCCCAACAGTCAGATGCAGTGAAATGATGCATTCATTGATATATTGATAGCAGAATAGGCTATTTGCCCGTACCATGGTTTATTCTGCTAGACTATCACAGAGACAGTGATCAGGCAGTGGACACTCTCACACTGACCTTGTGCAGTGGGCTGGGGTGAGAGCCAGGAATTCCTGCAGGAGTCTCATGCCAGTGACAGCCTCGTTACCCAGAGCTTCTTCTTTTTGACTGTGGTCTTTGGGCTTTTCGTTGCTGACCACATTTCTCACAATTAGTTCTAGATTTTCAGCCTTTTGATGTGATGTTATGCTAGATTAAAAGTGAACAAACTGGATAAATGTTTTTTAAATTCCTAAGGGAAACCACAGTAGGCGCAGGTGTGCTCAGCTGTAACCACGTGTCCTTGCCGTGGCAGCTCACAGCCTTCGGTGTACCAGATCATTTACAGGATCCTCAGGTGGTGAACTTCCCACTTTCCCTGGCAAAGCTCCAGGCTCATGTGGTATTCTCCATAAAAACCATCAGTGCCTCCAAGTCAGGGGCCTTTCCTTGGAAGGTCCAAGTGTAGAAAACTTTGATTTAACTCCTTCCAGTGTCTGCTCAACAGCCCTCAGGTCACCTGAGAACCACTGGCTGAAGGCAGAATTTAAAGCAGGCTAAAGCTGTTCATCCCTCCAGCAGATCCACCTGGTGATGAAGCAGCTGAAGGGGGGAAATTGCAAAGCTGATTTAAAGTCACCTTCCACCACTCTGCTCCTGCACCTATGCACACATGCAGTGACCTTTCTGCTGACAGTTAAATTGTTTCATCATCTTTTATCATTGTCCTGTGACTACAAAGAGCATCATGTTGTCTCAGCACTGTTTTCTTTGTGCAGTGAGAGGTACCTGTGTTTTGCATCTGAGTCACACTTCCAGTGCTCCTTGTTGGGATTTGACCATACTGATCCAGTCCACTCCACATCTCCGCTGATCCTACTGAGACCTTTTAACTTGGTGATAATGACAAATGATTTTGTCTTTCCTTGCAGTTTGGTGCATGTGTGCTTTTGGCAAGGTTAGTTCTGTTCACTGCCTTCATTAAAGGCCAAGCGCAGTGATGTGCTGTCCCTCAGCAGCTCAGAGGCACATCAGACCCAAAGGATCAGATTTTGCCATGTGTTCTCCCTGAGAAACTCACCAGTTTTAACAGGGTTAAAGCCCATAGTATCACATTCATGCCTGTAAAGGAAATATTTACCCATTATCATTATTCATAATTATTTCTGTATGTGATGAAAAGAAACATGGCTGGTATGAAATTCCTGGCATTTTATAGAAGGTAGCTGTAGCTTCAGTGCACTTGCCATGGTGGAAGAATTTACAATTATTTCCAAGAAGGAAAAAAGAATTGCTAGATTTAACAAATGCAAGTCCTTCATAAATAAGATAAGGTAGAACAGCAATGATATCCTCTGGGCTTTACATGATGTTTAATTATTGGACAGCTGGAGGGATTAATGCTTGTGCATTATGCCCTGGCTCTCAGAAATTAAACATGTACAGCTGCCACTTTATCACTGCTTAAAGTATTAGAGCTCCTTCAAAAGCAGTAGTAATTTGCAGAAAAATCCCCATTGTTATTTAGGAAAAATCTCAGCCCATAATCACATTTGTCCTGAGTTCCTTCAGAACAAAATGGCAAGAAAGAAAAGAGATTGGGAGTTACTTTTAATTGCATGCTGACAGGAAAAGTGAAGGTAGTTGCATTTTTAACATATTGGATGCTCGTTGTAATTAAACATAATTAAGCAGTGTGTGAACTTAGGTTAGAGGTAAGACAGTCATTGTGTAAATCCGGAGTTAAGCCCCAAGGCCCTGGCCCAAGCTGTGGCAGGGCTGTGCCTGCAGAGGTGAGGGCACAGCGGCTTTGCTTTCCCTGCTGCCTTCTCTTGAGCTCAGGTTTGTGAAGGAAGACGGGTGGCACTTCTGCAAACGGAGCTTCCAGCAGCGAGCGGGGCTTTGGGGGTGGCCCTGTGCTGATCCTCCTCACAGAGAAATTGTCCCTATCAGTGGTCCATGAATAATTTATTCTCTGAAGCAGAGTAGATGGAAACACAATGTGGAAACAGGACACTGCAGCAGCGGTGCTTTCGCAGCTTCTCTGCAGGACGCAGGGAGAACGGGGAGATGCAGAGAGCAGCGCGAGCACTCTCACCCCCCACACGCAGACACGACCTGCACACCCCACAGGATCCTTGTGCACAGGGTTCTGGAAGAGGGCTATGAAAGAGCTGCTTTTAGACAAAGATTTGTGGATAATTAAAACTAAGGCTTAGCAGTGCTGGACTGCAGGATACCTGTGCACACCCACACAAGCTTTGTCCTGCTGCTCTTTCTGCACTTTAGCTGGAGACACTGGCTCTGAGTCTTCTTTCCAATCTCACATCATACTGGCAGAGGAGCAGAAATTGGCCTGTAATTATGTTTATCTTTAGGTAGTCTGTCTTTCAACAGTTAGAGCTCCTAGAGTTGAAATAATCAAGAAATTATATCTCTCATTGCCAAATACAGTTGTATTTCATGTCCCTGAAGTGCTTTCTTCATAAGAATGCAGCTATAATTTTGAGCCTATTCATCCAAAAAGCAAGAATCTGTTTAGTTTTATTCAGAGAAATCTTCTGTAGCTGGCAGTACCAATGATGATGCTATGATGGCAGATCTGTGGGTAGGAGTTGCATCCTGCAGTGGCCACCAGTACATATGTGTTACACTAATTAACAGTTCTGCTTCCTGAGCATATGATCTGAAGGCTAAATCAAAATCAGTAGCCTGAACTCAGCTCAGTCCTACGCAGGAGAGGACCATGTCATGTTTGATGTAAGGGGAAAAAAAAAGTTGGTTTATGAGTCATATTAACAGATAAAACAACATCTGAAAGTCATCTCAGTGGCTGAAATACACTCTTTTCCTAGAGAGGATGATATAATGGTTGGATTAACTTTGCTTTTATTTTGCAAAGAAATTTGTTCATTAGATAAAATGTAATGAGAAAGGTTTAGCTCACAATAAGCACCACTTCGTTACCCTTCTTTGTTCCAGTAACTTTAAAATTATTGCTCATGTTGAAGATGTGAGTCTTCATCTCAGCCCAAATCCAGGAAAGTGCTGCTTTCTATTCCCAAGTTGTAAAAACTGCAAGGCAAATCCTAATGCCATGGAAATCTCATTGCTGTTAATGTGAGCACAGTCAGCACACGACCCTTGCAGGTTTAATTGCAGTGAGTGTCACTCAGTGATTAAATTTTCCATTTGAGTAGAAAATCTAATACTGTTTTCTCAGAAATGATTGCTGTTCTTTTCTGGAATTGTGGGTGCATTGGTGTGTTGTCTACATCACGTAATAGCTGTGCCCCCTCATTATCACATAACTGGAAACAGCCAGGGGCTGGTTGTTTCCTCAGCACCCTGTCACTCTCTTCCCTTCCCAAAATCACTACAGGGCTCCTGTGTTTATGGACGTGGTCGTTACAGGATGTGCTTCTATTCATAACCTTGAATGGGGCTACACCAAATTCTGCCAGTTGCCTCATTGCATCCTCAGTGCTTCTTTTTGTAAGGTACTTCTCCCTTCAGATCAGCTGTCTTGCAAACCATTTTATTTCCAAAGCATCTTTTTAATTGTTTTTGAACCTACATTCAAGCTCACTTTGGATCACTGTTCCTAGAGAAATATGAGACATGGTTGGGTAAATGGGGGGGTTGAGAAGGCAAAGCTCTCAGCCTTGCCTTGTTTTGTCTGTGCTCCAGAAGAGTTAATAGAGTGTGTTCCAAATGCAGTGAATGTTTAATAGTGAAGCAAACTGCAATAAGAAGAAATACCTCATCTTACAGAGAGTTCACATCAAGCAAAGTAAATTAGTGGAAGTGGAAATTTTATGGGGCGCTGACCTCACTGCTTTTTGAGCTCTGCTTTGTCCCTCACTGCTCAGGTGAGTTCAAACCTGTGAGGCAGCAACCTCCAGGATTCCCTGCTTAGTTATGGCAGGAACTTATAAATGCTTTGATTGATTCTGGGGAATGGCTCAGCTTTCCCACTGGTTAAACTGGAACCATCCCTGTGCTCAGGAACGGGTAAGGGTGAGGAGAAAGTGGCAGGCCAGTGACATGGCCGTGGAGCTGTGGGCTGGGATTCCTTGCCTTTCCCACATTTTCTAAGAATAAACCCAATTGTGCTGTCATTTGCCCACGTGATTGGAGTGTAGCTTTCAGGATTCTGATGAAGTCTCTCCTGAGCTGGACATAAGGAACCACAAACAGTGGAGAAAACAGGCAAGGTCGTGTCTCTGTGTCAGCAGATGAGCACAGAGTGGGAATCTGCCCAGTGCATCGAAGGTGACATCCATGGATTGGCTTTTCCTGGCAAAGTGTCTGTGATTTAAACTCTGCAATGGCAAAGTTAAATCCTGGTTGTGCAGAAAATGCTGTGCACAGAAATCCTGTGCAGAAAATTCATAACCACAGGGAGTGCTGCCGAATCCAGGAGGTCTGTGTGCAGCAATGTGGGATTTGTGTGCACGGTGCCACGATGAAGCCCTGCTCTGTAATGCCCTGTTCTGCTTGCTGAACGTTCATATATTCCTTAGAAATACAGAATTTTGTGTGATAATATTAGAGCAGCTGTTAGTTTAATGGCTATTATCAGATGTTTCTGAGGGATTTGCCAAATTGGTGTAATTTGTAAAATTGCCATTTTAATAAGCAAGTCATGTCTAAGGGAATAGAGTGAGCTTGTCCTGTACAGGCTCCAATTTTCAAAGTCAGAAAAGAAGCTCACTAGCCACATCCCAGCATTTTTTTTTTTCCAGTTAAATTTTGGCTAGTATCAGACATCTCCAGTCTGATTCAGCTGGTTATATTCCTGTCAGAATATAAAAGAGTAATAATAATGTCTTTATCCTCATGAGATCCCCATGGGGTGTCTTGGATTCTCACAAAAGCAGGACAGTATTAACCTTTGGTATTCTGACCATCCATTTTTGTCTTTCACGCTGCTTTATTTTACCCTTAAACCCTCTACACTGGATTCACTTGTTCTTATTTTGAGGTTGTTTTCAGTCATTTGGCCAGAAGAACCTCTGATAAACTTCCTAACCTTTTCCTGGTTTGAAGGAAAATTGAGGAGACCACAGGAATAAGTTGCAACCTTATTGCATGTGCATAAGATTAAAGACAGACAGTACAGAGTGTTCATACCTTTGTACATAAAACCACTTCTCTCTGTAAATTGGGGGTCATAATTAATTCTATTTTCAGATAATTAAACCACTTGGAATGAATATATGATTCTCAGGAAGTACATTCTAAATCAGAACATACATTTTGGAACCAACTATTATTTGTCAGCAGGGGCTTTGGCATCTGGTTGCTGGGTTATAATTAACTAATACTATGCAAATAGTGCTGCAGAGAATGGAAAAATGACTGATTTGTGTTTGAGGGCAGCGTGTGACAAAGGCAGCAAGCACATGCAAATATTTGCAGGAGTGCGTGAGATGGCTCCTTAGCTCCATCCGTGATTTGAACAATATCAGGAATTACTATTCCTCCTGCAGTCTCCATCTAGATGGGCTTTTCGGTATCAATCACCATAGCAACAACCACTGGTGGGAGTGAGGCTGCAATTCCGCTGCATTATTCCCTCCATGGGAGGCCTGTCATTTCTTCAGAGCAATGAGCTTCAAGGTCATCTTCATTTACCTCCATCTCTTTTGCTGTCCTTCCTGGAGGGCAGCTTTCCATGGGAAACTTGTCCTTCCAGGCACGGATCCGTGCTTTAAAGACTGGTGTGTGACAGAAGATCTGTATGAAATGTTCAGGTATTTGGTAAGCAATTGACTGCAGGCAAAATAAATAATTGAGACAGAATTAAGCCTGAAAATAAATACTAGTTAAGCAAAACCACCATGCTGACAGGGTTGGTAACTGGGAGTTCCAACATAACCTACCCTGTGTGCACTCTGTGACCTCTGTCCATGGCCCAGCTCCGAGGTTGGTTCTTGCGGGCTGTGGGAGCTGGGCTTGCACGTGGGGCAGAAAACCTGGGCAGAGGGAGCTCAGGAATTCCACCCCTCAGCCCTGCAGAGCTCAGATCCTAAACCTCAGCTTGGGAGAGTTCCTCAAGTCCAGCAGCCTCTCTCTCCTGCCAGTGTTGAAGCAGCCGTGAATCAACAGCAGCTCTCTCCCTCCCTGATGCAAATGTTGGTATGCACAAATCATCCTTTGCCTGCTTTAGAAGATCCATTATCAGATTTAAACAAACATAAATTTTGAAACACTTTTTTTTTAAAGTTGCTTTGGGGACAGTATCAGAAAAATACAGTGTAATAATTCATCTTCTTGTCTTCAGCATCAGTGGATAATTGCTGCTATCCACTTTAACACAAATTTTACCAAATAATTGTCTTTCTTTAAGCCATTCATGTACTTTCAAGTGGAAATGGCTCTTTTGGAGGAGAGATGACTTAAATACCTGACTCTTACTGAAAAGTTATAAAATCTTTAATTAGAGATCAGCAATGACAGCAGTTATAGTCCATTGTACATGATTGCCAGCTCCTCCTAATGATGGATATACCGTTTATTTCATTTTTTCAATTTTATCCAGATTTGAGGATCCGTGCTTGGTAGAGTTGTCCGTTGTAGAAATGTTATGTACAAATATATATTTTTTTAAATGACAGTTTTAATGAGCGTCCTGTATCGTTAGAGAATTCTGCACCTTTAGAGCATTCTGCTTTTTTCTTAAAGCACTTAAAAAGCATGTGGCAGAATTATCTGAATTTTTGGTATCATGCCTGAGCTAAGATTGTCCCTGCTGCACCAGACTCTCACTAAAGCCTCTGGTTAAATCCTGGCTCTGGGCAAAAGAGAACCAGCCAGTACTGAAACATTAACTCCACAACTGCAATCTCTCTGATCTTCTGTTATTTTATTATTTTTAACTTCCTCTGTCCCAAGGCTGCTTCTGCTCCACCCTTCTCAAGAGATGTGACAAGGCTGCAGCTGCAGGCTGTGAGGCAAAAACTGTGACAATTGTGCTCTGCAGATTGGCACATAGCACAGGGCAGAAATTAATGCAGAATACCTCTGGTGTATTTTGTCTATAGGCAAAATCACACCTACACAATCATTTCTCTCTGATATTTTACTTCCTAAAACTATGAAGAACCTTTACACATTACAGTGCTCTACAGTAAACTGGTGTTGTGCTTTGAAGACTGTTGGTTAAACGCTTCGTGACAAACATTTCCAAGATTTCTATTGGGATCACTCATAATTGAAGCAGGTTTTGCACCTTAGAGTACAACATTTATTAATTTCTTCTGTGCTAAAGAAAGCAAATTAATCTTTGATTCCTTGGTCTTGAGTGAATCAGCCTACAATAGTGATAGCATAGGGTTAAAATGTTTCCAAAATCGTGGTAATCAAAATAGGCCTTGGGAGCGGGAGTGGGCATTGTCTTTGCTAAAGGCAGTGAACAGGGCGAACCTGCACCTGTGTACCCACCTGTATGGTAGATAATGCGATGATTGCTTAATAAACATAATTAATCACAACAAGAATCATGAGAAAGGAATAACAATCGTGAGAAACGTTATGGGGAGGGGGCCTTAAACTCATGCTTGGGTGAAAATAATATATACAATAGAATGATATTAAGTTAATGATTAACATATGATTGTATAACAGTTCTGTAAGGAAGATGTATCCACGCGGAATCATGATTTGGGTCTGAACCCCTGATTCCCAGAGAGCGCTCTCAGTAAAAGCACCTGCATACAATCATCCCGTGATTGTGTGTTTCTATGCTAACAATAGGACAGGTAGCAAATTTGGAGAATGCAAACAAATTGCTCATGTCAAAAAAATACCCCAGTGATAATTTAATTACTGTTGGCACGTTTACTACTGAAATGCGCTGGAGGCACTGGAATACTGTAGTGATGGGACTGCAAGGTACCCTGACAGATTTATGAAGATGTGAAGTAAACTGTCCCTGGGACTCCTGCCCCGTGCCCATCCCTGCAGGTGCTGTGTAGGTAATTGTGGTGCTCTGTTTGTTGTGTTCCTGGCCCCGGCAGCAGGAGCGGCTCCTGCCCGGGCACACGGGGCCAGCGCTGCTCCTGCCTGTGCCGGAGCCAAACCAGAGCTGGGAGCTGCAGCCTCTGCCTTACCCCGGCATTGCTGAGCATTTCGGCTGGCAGGGAGGATGAGGGAAGGCTGAGAGGTGCCGGGACGTTTTCTGCCCGCCCACGGCAGCAGCAGAGCACTCGGGAGGGATGGATGGAGCTCTGCTGGAGGCACTGCTTGATCTCCCCCTAAGGACTGTGGGGTGCAGAGGGGAGTTACCGACAGCCAAACTGCTGTGCTTGATCCGTGCAGAGAGAGCTTGGAGTCTCTAGTGCTGGCATCACACTGAACTTAATTTTTAAAAAGAAATAAAATAATCATGACCATGCAATTTTTCTAGCTAGCAATTCTCAGGCTTCACTGAGAAAGTCCTCATGAGAGGTTACAAAAGCTTCTACTTTCTGGCTGTGATTATCAGTAATTTTATATCTGCACTGGGATTTGTAGGTGCAGAGGAGGAGCTTTTATGCAAACTTCCATTGTCTGTATCCCACTCCTATGTTCATCAGTCGCTAATTTGCCAGGGCAGCAGATTTCTGAAGGGAAATACCTACAAACAGGAGGAGGGGTGGAGGTAAGACCAGGAAAACAACGAGGGGAAAAAGAGGGGCTCATTACAGTTGGTGGAAATTTATGCACATGTGGAGTGTGCAAATCATTACAATCTTGCCCAAACATTAGGGATCAAAGGACTGTGCAAGATTTTGCTCTCTGATCTGTTTCTGAGATTCATCAAAATAATGCCAGAAAAGCAATTTCTTCTTCTCAGCCTTTATCTGTTACAGAAGCTGTACACAGCCTTAGAAATATTCCTGTGTTCCCACTACCATTTTAAAATGGACTGGTAAGATTATAGCTGTTACCTTAGATTTCCAGTTTATGGAGGAATGTTCCATATGCAGTTCCATATTATGGCTTCTCTGAAGACACTGTTAAGTTATATGGCTGTGTACTGATCAGTAGGGTTAATAGATTATTTCTAGTTATGGGGTAAGGATAGAAAAACCTGCTGAATGGAGAAAAAAGCAGAAGTTGGGTGGAAATCGGAGCATTTTAACAGTCTCAATGCTGCCATGCAAAAGAGGAAGGCTTTTAGATGCTTCTCCACCAGACTGTGCTTGTATTTCAGGTCCTTATGAAAAGAATCCACATCCTAATATTAGTTGTCTGATCTCAGTTCCTTCTGTTTGGAGAGGAGAAGTTGTGGCTGCTCCAAGGGACAGGTGCCTGTTGAGGGCATCTCAGTATCTAAAATACTCCAGCAAGTGCAGAAGGAGCCTGAGCAGCTCCTTTGGTGACCTCAATCGGTGTCAAGTGGGGCAGCTGAGATTCCCTCTGAGGTCCCTCCCTCCTGGGGGGAGCCTGGGTCCTGCCCAGTGCGTGGTCCTACTGCAGCAAGGAAGGCAATCCTCTTTCTCCTCTGATGAGGTGGATTGCTGTGCTGTGACATCTGGAAAACCTGGGACTGAATGGGACAGAGCACAGGGCAGGAGGGGTGAGGGGTGTGTGTGTATACATCTTTATATATACGTATATGTATGTTCATGCTCTGATTTAAACAAGAAGCTGCTTAGGTTATCAGACAGAGCCCAGCAAGTTTCCCAGCCAGAATGTAAATAAGCGTCTGTGCAAGTGGACCTGTTCTTCCTTGCTAGATAAATACATCTTTATTCCCAGGTATAAACCAGACATAATATCGCAGTAGAATCCCACTGGGTTCCTGTCACTGGCTGAAAGCTGGGATATGACAGATCCTTTATAGGGATTCTGCTGCTTTCCNGTGTATATGTATGTTCATGCTCTGATTTAAACAAGAAGCTGCTTAGGTTATCAGACAGAGCCCAGCACAGAATGTAAATAAGCGTCTGTGCAAGTGGACCTGTTCTTCCTTGCTAGATAAATACATCTTTATTCCCAGGTATAAACCAGACATAATATCGCAGTAGAATCCCACTGGGTTCCTGTCACTGGCTGAAAGCTGGGATATGACAGATCCTTTATAGGGATTCTGCTGCTTTCCAGGTGCAATTGCCATTGCAGTGACAGGTGCCATCTGAACTGTGTGGTTTAGCGTAGGGGCTCTGCAGGTATGGCAGTAAATAGTTCTGCTTCTGAAGACAAAAAGTTTCCTAAGTGCAATGTCAAAAAAAGGAGCTTATTGTAATTTATATGCATATATTTATTGTAATTTATCAAAGCCATAACTTCCCTGTAGAGGACTGGAACTGTAGAAGCAGAATTCTTCTGTAAGTAACTACCTCAAGGTACTTACGGAGAATTTCTTGCAGGGTTTTGGTTCCCCCACACCTTGATGGAATAAAGTGACTGCAAACTGCACTTCCGTGGAGTACCTGAAAGTTTAATTTTGAGCAGGCATCTCTGCCTCAGCTGTCCATTAGGCTTGCAGAGGAGAGTGCTCCACTCAGCTTCTATCTGACAAGCGCCTCATTTGTATGTTAATGTCGAGTTGTGATTTCCAGGGAAGGCATTCAGTGTGTTGTAAAGGCCCTTACTGGCAGATTGCAGCTAAATTGATGCTCGACTCACTAAATATTTACCCTACACATCCCACTTAATATGTCCAAAACCAGGCATACTGTGAAATCCTGAAACCTGATTCTGTGCTTACGAAAGTCAGGAAGCTGGTAATGTCAGCGTGGAGCCAAGCAGAGCCCCGGCGCTGCCAGCGCAGCCCGGGCCTCTCCCCGAAGCCTCCCGCCCGTTCCTATTCCGTGCTGCTGCTCCGGCCCCAGGACTCACCTGGCTCCGGCCCCAGGGCTCACCCTGCTCCGACCGCGGGGCTCACCTGGCTGCTCCTCAATGCCAGGGCAGCGCTGCCCCTGCTTCTCCTACTAGTAGTTCCCAGAGCCCTGCTGGGGAGCACTGCAGCCTCACTGGCTCCTTGCCACGTGGCTACCATTGGGAGAAGTGTTTTGGGGTAGGACAGCCGAGGTAATGCCTTCATGCCTCTGTCCTCAGACATCGCTAATGTGCTAAAGCTGATGCAGTGGTGAGGGCTGGGTTGGAGAGCTCCCAGCTCACCTGTTTGTTTTTCTTCCCAAGCCTGTTCTCCCAACGAGTTCCAGTGCAGTAACAAGTCGTGCATCTCCATCATCTTCGTGTGTGACGGTGACAACGACTGCGGGGACGGCAGCGATGAAAGGAAGTGCTCCCCCCTGACCTGCAACCCCAACGAGTTCCAGTGCAACAACAGCGTGTGCATCCCAGAGCTGTGGGTGTGCGACAACCAGCCCGACTGCGAGGACCAGTCGGACGAGGCCATGGACAAGTGCGGCTACGACGCCAAGGCCCTCAACACGTGCGCGGCCCACGAGTTCCAGTGCGGCAACGGAGAATGCATCCACCTCAACTGGAAGTGTGACGGGGACGAGGACTGCAAGGACAAGTCTGACGAGCAGGATTGCCGTGAGTGGCTGCAGGGCAGGGCCAGGGGCTCACTGGGGTGGGGTGGAGGGGCTGGGAGGCTGCTGTGGGCTGTGTCTGAAGGCAAGGCTTTGGTGTCTGAGCAGCAGCTGTGGCAGACAAGGAGTGCCTGTGTCTCACACGGCGTGGCTGGGTGCCCAGCCCAGCAGGGTCAGGTGTATTCCACACTCCTTTTGTGCTTTTTCCTTGAGAATCTGGAGAGGAGTGTAAGAGCTGTTGGATGGTAGTGTGCCTCAGAAGAGATGTGTTTCACTAGAAAGACAAGGAGTGAAAAATGGGAAAAATGTTCAAAGCCCTCAGGCTGCATGGTGGGGTCACAGCTTAGGGGTTAGAAGCTGCTATGCCAAAGGGAATATATGATCAGCAGAAAAGTAATAATTCATTTTCTGCCTCTGAAGTTGGAGTACACTGAACAAGGCAGTCAAGAGAAGTACCTCTGAAGAATCTAGTTTTAAATGCACTTTGAGCTTGGCTTGATAAAGGCATAGAGCTAATAAATAATGGATTTCTTTTCAGCTGGCTTTATGCATTTAACATGCTGGTGTTGGTATGTGTGGTATTTTGAATGTTTCATCCATTTTTAGCCACTAAACTGTTCAAGCTGGTCACTTACCTGAAGAAGGAGAGAGAAGAAAACAAGAGCAAAATGTTTTGCTAAAATATTCATAATGACAAGATTGAAATTAAATATTTACATAGCTGTTTATATTTAGCAGCTCTGACATTGGGGCACCTCTGGAGAGGAAGGCAGCAACCAGTTGCAAACCCAGGGATTTTTGCAAGGTATCTAAGAAAATTTACCACTCTTGCCAGCACCATCTTTTCATACCCATGACAACACCAAGTCCAGGCTGGTGAACTCAGAGCAGCTGTGTGGGAGAGCCCTTCAAGGAGCTGAGGATCAGAGTTTCTTCCAGACAGGGAGAAGCAGATGTAAATTCAGTGTCTTCTTTAACAAGAGGAGGCCGTGGTGAATCCTGGGCACCACTGCTGGCACTGCAGGAGAGCAGTGGGATGAGCCACAGGTTAGCCTGGAGCTGCTGTGCCTTTAAAATAGCCAAGGACTCTCCTAAGAGAGGCGAGAGCTGAATAGGAGAAGCCAAAAATGTTTTGTTAGTAAGAGAGCAGCTTTGGCTGCTGGGCTGTCAGCCCCTCCCAAGGAGGGATGGATTAGGTAAGCTGTCTGTTCCTTCCTCTCCAAGGAGGTGACAGAGTTGCTGACAGAGCTCTTGGGCAGCAGGTGCCCAGGCCAGGGTCTTAAGGGTCACAGGGACCATGGGCAGGAGACAGAGGTGGTTCCTAGCTCTGTTTCAGGAAAGCCATGCAGAAGCACATCTGGTGGAGATGGGCAGTGCTGCCTGGGGCAGCCTGGGTGCTTTGGTACCTGTTTTCATTGTGACACCTCCTGCGGGCACTCCTGTACCTGCGACCCCTACGAATCAGGAGGCAGGGCAAGGGCCGTCTTACAAACACAGGTGAAGAACTGGTGTCTGGTGCAGGGGACTCCAGCAGAACTGATCTCTATCCCATGGGATGCATTCCCTGCAGTGAAGCAACCTGACAGGATGGCTGAGTTTGGACAGCTCAGGAGCGGGAAAGGTGAGCTCCCTTCAACTGCCAAGTGGGGACAGAGGGGAGCAGCTCACTGATGGCACTTTCTGATGAAATGTCTCTTAAATTTGAATCCCTCTTGTTCAACCTGAAGTGTTTTTTAAGTTTTTTACAGGCCCCATTTATTTTGACATTCTGCTGGGTGAGAGGAGTGGGACTGCCCGTGTACTTCCCTGAGGCAGAGGGCCCACTGTTCCCCAGCTTCTTTGCTGGATCTCACAGGCACCAGCAATGTCCAGCTGCGCTCAAACTGCTGAGCCGTGAGGCCCGAAAGGAGCACAGCTCCTCCAGCCTCCCTGAGCTGCAGAGCAGCCTCAGCCAGCAGCACTTCCAGAGGCACCAGAGGCAGTTCCCAGGGCAGAGGACGCAGCTGGACACCGCTGCAGTACAGCACGGTGCTGACAACCAGTGGAGAAAGGGGGAAATGTGGCAGAAGTGACTTGAGACAATTCTGTCTCTGAGTAGCGGAGATTCAGCACACGAGGGTCTCTTTCCAGAAAGTCTCAGCCCAGCACAATGTGCAGTTTTTGTGTGCCCGGGAGAACGGAGTGTGTGAGCTCGTTCTGCTGCCTGCAGTCCTGTGGACTGGGAAACGGTGGGATTCAAAGGCCCATGTTTTAGCTGCCCCAGTGCTCCTCTGGTTCTGGTTGCACCCCGGTGCCACGGTGGGGTGTGAGCCCAGGGCTGCTCACACTGCATGGACGGGTCTCTGAGGTAGCAGCCAGGAGAGGCCTTTGCAGCACTGAGCGCTCGTGTAGCTCATGTGTTGACTGGGTCAGAGCCAAAATTAATGTTGCTTCCTCATCCTAAATGCAGCTGTTGCTGGGGTGCACCTGCCTACAGTAAGAAAGTGACATTTGGGAGCTCTGGAAGCTCAGCGTCACTGCCCATCTGTTGGACTGAAGAGTTTAGGGACCTTTATGATTCTTGTCCTCTCCAGAAATTCTCTGTTTGAGATCAGTATCATGAGAGTTACAGGTGTGTGACACTGCTCCATCCCCTTAGCAACAGGGGTGGCACATGGGCCCCTTGGCTGAACCTGATTAAACCTGCAGATCCCACCACAACATCTTCTCTGGCAAATGGGGATCATATGGGGCTTGCACAGCATAAACAGAGGGATGGGAATTAATGCTTAAAAAAAAAAAGTCATGAGGCCATCACCCATCATTTGTTATAAACGCTTTGGATTGGTAAATGAGTAGAGCAGAAATGAAGGGTGACAATTGGTGAACAGGTTTTGGCAGCGAGACAGCAAATAAAGAGGAGGGGATGAGTCATTTCAGGAAAGCTGTGTGAGAACATTGGGTGGCTGGGGTTTTTTCCATAGCATATATATTCAAATATGTATATATGTATATTTATAAAATGAACATTAGGTTAGATTTATTAGTCTCCAAATCTGGAATGGTTATATTTTAAAATGTCCTTTGCAACTTGCATTAGGGCATTCAAGAGGGAGAATAAATAATGCTTACAACTGACAGCAAGAAAACAGACCCCTTGAGACCTGACCTCACACTTTCCTGCCTCTGTCTCCCCATCTATAGAATGGGATCGATGCATTTTGCAAATGTTGGGATTTTCTTTTTTGGGGAGGAAGGAAAGAACCTAGAAACCAGGAGAAACTAAGGCTCAGATCTGAAATGTGGAATATACCTGCTGAGTTGGAGCGCTGCAGCTTTGTGCCCAGGATTTGTAAATGGGAAGTGTGTCTCTTTGAGGATGCCTGTTAATTTAGCAGGGCTTTGGTAATTTGTTTTGTATTTGATTTGCTGAGGAGATGGCTGTAAAACTACTGAGATTTCACTGATTTAAACCTTCCAAATTAGCACAGCAATTTTCTGAACATCTTGTGCAAATAAACAGCACAGCTCTTCCCTCTTCTTGGGTTATTGCTTTGCCTTGGGAATGGCCTTAATGGGAACCTGCTGTGAACTGTGCCAGTGGGGCTGAGATGGGTTAGTGTCTCAACTTCAGGATAACATGGAATTCTCTCTCCTGAAAAATGCAGCAAAAAATAGAAATGCCATCCATGCATTTTAATACCTTTGTGATCACTAAGAGCTGTTACTGTAGCTGCCTTTTCTAGATGTCTGTTAGGAGGCTCAGGGGCTGTTCCTCAAAGGTCTGAACTTCCACAGCTCTGGTGGAGTGAGAAGTGAGCCAGGAAACCCAGCCTGGTCTCCAAACTTGTCTCTTCTTGAAGCACAGCTTCGTGCAGTGGAGCTGTACAGCCCCACATCTGTGTTTTGCTGTCTCTGTAGCAACTGAGCTAAGAATTGTGCTGTCATTTTTCTCTCAGTCTTGTGGTGCTTGTGCAACACTCTTTGCAATTCCTACAAAATTCTCCTTAATTTTAATTCATTTTAGGATTAGAAACCTTTCTGTTCGTAGCATTTAGCTGTAACTGCTTTTTAGAAGAGCTTTACAGATTACAATTGCGGACAATTATAGGCTTTATAACAGCTTCCTTCCAAATCTGTAGCTGTTGTCATGCAGATTTGCTTGATAAACTGGAGACCTGTTCCTGCTCCAGAAAAGACAAAATCTCCGTTGGCTTTAATTACATGTTACACTTCTGTGAGGAGTTAATATTTATAGTCAAAAATGGAGGACCATCCTTTCCTGCCTCCACACATCGAAGTTGCTGCAGAAAAGGTGAAGCAAACTGGTTTTCAAGTTAGGGGTGAAGACACGAAATAATTGTGGCAAAGGAATTTTCAGTGAGACAACAGGAAAAGCCTTGGAGTGGCCAAGGTTTAGCTTGGCAGAAGTCAGGGTTTCCTGCAAAGGAAGGTGGTCTCTCCATGGTCAGGGCTTCCCCAGGCAGGTGGCTGTGCATGCCAGGAACAGTTTGAGCAGAAGTGACTCTGCCTTCCTGCAGGAGTTCTCGGTGCCACTTCCAGACCTGTGTTCTGTGACTCTCCCAGACCACGGCTTTGTTTCTTTCCCTTCATTTCTCCCCATTTGGGAGAGCAGCAGATCCCACATGCTCAGTTTGGAGCTGCTGTCCCAGAGGTCCCACTGAGGTTTCCCATCCCTGTGCTGGGTTTATTAGCTGAAACGTGGCAGCACACCTGGTTCCATAACTGTGCTTATTGCTTGGGATTTTTTTCTGGCTTTGCAGCTTTTTATGAATACAGTGCATATGGCTTTCCTCTCCAAGGAGAAGTGCTATTTCCAGACTTTCCTCACACGAATACTGTGTATTTCTAAAGACAGGATTTCTCCCTTCCTGCTCCAGCCCTGCAGTTGTGCCTTTCCTGCCTCTGGTGCCTTTTGCTGGCTGAAGATGCACTAGAACTAAGTCCAGTGAAGCAGCCATGAACCTGGATCCTGCATCCTGCAGGATGCAATCAGCAATAGTGTGGAGTCTTTGTGCAACTGATACTTGATGGTATTGACGCTTGCTCACTTCATGTCTGCACCTCTTCCTGGGTTATCTGAAAGTAGTCATTTTTATATTAGAACCAGTTTGTCAAATTGTCCAGGGAAGTCTGCAGACAGCTCTCACCTCCCATGCAGTAACACCAGTGCTGGCCTCCCCTCACTACTCAGAAGCAGTGATTTTCTGACAGACCCTACCAGGACACAATCACAGGATGGAAAAGCTGGAGTCAGGAGCTCTCCAGGGTGCACTGCCTTAATAGGATTTTAAGAATGCATCCTATGGGCCCCTCAGAAGGAAGCTGCAAATCATGTCCCAGGCACGAGGAGCCTGTTTTACCAGTGAAGTGCAGGCTGCCTGTACCCCGTGTCAGCACAGGGCTGGTCCCAGCTAGGGAGGTCTCCCACTTACTGTAACTTGGGGAGGGAAATATGACTGCTTTTAGTATGGTCAGTGCAGGTGTCTGGTTTATATTTTTCCCCAGCTTTACTGTTCATAAGATCTAGTTTGAGTCCATTATAATCTGACCTGGACAAATGAATTTCAGGCATGAAACCTGGGCTGGTATTGTGGAGGTGTTTCGGGCTGGAAACCCCAAGAAACACCACAGTGCAGTGGAGCTCTTCTGCCTTCCAGTGGGCTGTTGGCTCATGGGCATTCGGTGACCTGATGATGGTGTCTCATTGCTGCCTTCATCCCTACTGTGACCACACTGGCTTTGGCAGAGTCATCACAGGTCTCTTGTCTGGGCCTTAGCCCAAAAATGTTTTGAAATGTATCTTAAATGTAATTTTTTCCGAAGGAAGGAGAGCTGAGGAGCAGTTGCCTTTGCCTACCCAGCATCACTGTACACTCCCAGCTGGAAAGCAGCCTGGCCTCACACAGACTGCAGCCCCCAGAGCTGCTCCACTGCTGGGAGTTTTGCTGCCTGCTTGCTTTGTTCTGGCTCACCTGAGAAGCCTCATTGCTGGCACTGGGTCTGTTTTGATTGGGTGTGCTCATATGGGCTTTGTTGCTGTTTTCCCAAGGATGTAGAGAGTGATGTGGGATAGCAGAGGGGCACAGGAGAACAGTGGCTGAGGCAGCTGCTGCCTCTGTTGCTTTGGTGAAGGCAGCCAGTACTCTGACATTTGCTGACAGAGGGTGCAACCCCAGTAGTATCAGAGGGATGTGGCTGAAAGGTACCACACAAATGACTGAGTTCTGTGTGGCTGATGCTTGAATGTGTTGCCTTAAAGCTCTGGTGACGTGCCAGCCAGATGAATTCCAGTGTGGCGATGGAACCTGTATCCATGGAGCAAAGCAGTGTGACAAAGTGCACGACTGTCCTGACAACAGCGACGAGGCCGGCTGTGTCCAAGGTAGGTACAGGCAGCTCTGTGCTCTGTGGGGTGAATCTGCCAGGGCTGCGTGGCCTCTGGAGAGGGAAGAGGCCTGTGCTGCTCCTCTGGGCCATGCCAAGCTGCTTCCTGTGCAGTTCTAAGCCATTCTGGCAGTGGGATTGCTTGGGAGAGATGATTGTGCTGACCAGGCAGACTGCATGACTTGAAGAGTTCTTTGCATGATGTTCAGGCTCAATGTTCATTTGCTTAATCCCATCCCATTTCTGCTAATGACGCCTTCCTGAGCTTTATGTCAGCCTGTTTGTTGTCATGAGCCTCATCTAACTTAGTTGCTTTCCTCTCTTGCCCAACATGACAGAGTCAGCATGTGAAAGTCCCAGCAAGTTTCAGTGTAAGAGTGGAGAGTGCATTGACGGAGGCAAAGTGTGCGATTCACATAGAGACTGCAGGGACTGGTCTGACGAGCCTCTGAAAGAATGTGGTACAGTACTTGCCTTCTACGTGTTGCTCCTGTTGTAACTGCTTCCCCTCTTCTCCATCTGGTGCTCACAGCTTTGAGTGTAACCACATGTAGCTGCTAATGCTATTTCTCACTCTGCTCCTCTTTCCTTGCCTCTATTCTCTCATCACCCTTCATATGAATATAATTAGTAGCTTAGTCTGATCATCCGTAAGTTTGAACTGTGCCCTTCTCCACTCAGTTTTCTTGGAGGGATGTATGAACTGAGCACGGGACTAGGAATGAGGAATTCCCCCTCTCCCCAAATACTAGTGTTCTCCACAGCACAGACCACTTTATTTAGCCTCATTGCCTAAATCATCTTTGAATTCGAAGATGATGATAACACCATAAAATATAGTGTTGGGAACATGCTTTGAAGGTGAAAACATGTAGAGTTGCAGCAATCCCTGGGAGATCACTTCAGCCATTTCTGGGCTGTACATTTGTTGCTGCTTCCCTCAGCCAGGACAGCAGGTTGCTCCCTGCCCGTCCTGCCAGCTCTGGGCTGTGGGAATGCCAGAGAGCCAGGGCTGGAGGAGTCAGGGGAGCAGAGCCCAGGCCAGAGCTGTGCCCCTCTCCGCAGGGCAGCCCTCTCCTGCCTTTCCCACCAGACATTGTGGACCAACATGCAGCATTACTCAAACACATTTGTTGTTTTCCCCAGTGCAGAGATGTGTCCAACAGGCATCTCCTTCCATGACATCATGGAGCTCAGTGGCTGCCCCTTAAATAACTCCTGTTCAGGAAGAACTGTCAGTCTCTCCCTGTTTCAGACAAGGAAGTGTGTGTGCATGCCTAGTGAGGATGCTCTTATCTCATGCTTCCAGTGTGCCCTTGCTTTCTTCCACTAATCCACATCTCCCTGTTTCTGTGAGTGGGTGTTGCAGTTGTCTGTCTGTGGAGGTGTCCCGACAAAGCTGGCAGCCCAGTTTGTCGTAGGAGACTGGGCAGTGGCTCAGCACAGCTGGGCTTGGTGCTCAGCCCAGTGGTTGTGGTGCCATGACTGGTGCAGCCCTGGGCTGGCAGTGAGGTGTTGTCTGAGTTGGGAAGCAGAGAAGAGCCCCCAGGGGAAGGTGTTTCTTGCAGGGCACAGTGCTGTGGGTTGCTGTGACTGCAATGCCCACACACAGGTTCTCCCCTCAGGAGGCAGAGGTGCAGGACACCCTCCGTGTCTCTGTCTAGCCATGCTAAACTCTGCAGTGCCCTCTGAGAGTCCCCCAAAAAAGCACTGCAGAAGACAGGACGACACTTGGCTGTTTTACACAGGCAGGGAATGTACTGCTGAAGTTTGGGTGAAGAGCAGCAGCTGCCCAGGCTCCTCCTCCCTGGCTCTGCCTGGCTCCTCCTCAGCTCCTCTTGAGAAGTGCAGCAAGTGAAGCAGCACTTGATTTACAGCCCCTAAATCCATTCCACAAAGCACCTCTGAAACCATGGGAATCCTCTGAGTGAGAGTTTGCTTGTTAATCAAAGCAGCCTTTGCAGTGTTGTGCAGAGAGCAGTTGTGCATGTTTATGACCCCATTTGCTACAGATTCGTGCAAGAGTAGGAACAGGAGATTTCTGTCCATAAATGTCATTGACAACACACAGTGGGGCTGTGGATGCCTTCTCAGAGCCTGGTGAACTTGCTCTATTAATTATGTACTGATGCCTATGTACTTGCTAGGAAGGTGAAAGCATCCCAGAGCTGAGATAGATTCCTTCTGGCATGGTATTTTCCCAGCCTTACTGACTTAATTGGGTTGTGGTTGTTTCCATTTTCTTCCAAGAGCAATGGTTTAATGGCTCTGCTGTGCTGCTCACCTGCAGTGTGCAAGGAAGCAAGAAGTAAAAGATAAATGAAAAATTTGCCTTTAAATTGCATTATAGATTGGAGCAAATCAGTTTTCCTTGTTCTGGTGAGTCCACTATCCCTGAAATCCCACAGCTCCTGTTCAGCAGTCTTCCTTAAGGAGAGAACTTTCTCTTCACCTTTTGTAGGTCAATTACAGCAAGAAGAAATGTTTTTTTCTGACAGGAAACCAGCTTTTCCCAACCTCTCATTCAGTTCTATGTACAAGGATCCATTTATTCTGTTTTTCATTTCAGCATTGAGAGCAGGACCAGAGAGGTGGCCTTGCATTAGAAAAGGCCCCAGGAGAGGATGGGGGCTGTTGCTTCATAAATTGCTCGCTGGGGCTGCGGGGGGCTGCCAGCAAAGGCTGTTGTGGGGGACGTGTCTGTGGGAGGACTGTACCTCAGTGCTAATGGAGTATCTCTTGACAGACTGCACTTCGGTGTTTTCTGGAATTTTTCACATAGATCATTCCTTGGAGTTAGATGGGAAAATAGTACAGTATTTCAAAATAGCTGGCCCCTGGGAGATGAGAGTCCCCCAGCATGAATTATTAAAGCTCAGAGAGACTGTTCAGAAAAGTCAACATGAACCAGCGCATGGGGAAGGAGGAGTATCCTGGAGAGAGCCCTTAGGTCCCTTGGAAGTTTCTCACATGTGGCAGAACAGCTCAAAGCAGCAGCTCTCTGATGGGATGAGATGCAGAGACTCACAGACGCTGTATCCCCAGGGCTCCCCATTCATTGAGCCACTAGCTCTGAGTCCAGATGATCCCACAGTGCTGGTCTGGAATAATAAAGAGCAAGGAAGTGATACAGTGGAGGCTTCCTATCTGTGAAGACACTTGTGCTCTATAGGGCCAGTACCAAAACTGATAGAAATGGGAAAATTTCTGAGGAAGTCTCTTAATTTTATTCAATCTCACAACTAAAAGCCCCCATTTGTCATAGGTGATGTGTGTATCCCCTGCAGGTGTTAATGAATGCTCGATGAACAACGGTGGCTGCTCACACATATGCAAAGACTTGAAGATTGGTTACGAGTGCGAATGCCCGCCTGGATACAAGCTTCTGGATAAAAAAACGTGTGGAGGTAATTGACATGCAAACAGCAGTCCCTTGTGTTTCACCATAGAGAGACGTGATTATATTCACTTGAGCATTGCTCCATCACAGATGGTTTGATTTCAAGTTATTGATGGGTTTCAAACACTCCTTTCAGACATAGATGAATGTGAGAATCCAGACGCTTGTAGCCAGATCTGCATTAATTACAAGGGAGACTACAAATGTGAGTGCTACGAAGGATACGAGATGGACACCCTGTCCAAGAACTGCAAAGCTGTAGGTAAGACAATGCCACAGGCACTGAAACTCTGCTTGCTCAACAGCACAGCTCCGATAAGAAAACACGCTGGCAGGGCTGAGGCAGGGGAACGGAAACAAAAGGAAACAGCAAAGCAAGCAAAGACACTTCCCTGAGAGCAGCACAGAGCTGCTGCAGCGACAGCAGATGCGTCTCTAGGCAAGAACTACTGATCGAGCAGAGCAGAATATTTTAACAGTGTACAGAGCAAGATTGCAGACACTACTTGGCTGTTTGAAGCTGAAACTAGAAAGTCTCTTGACAGGTGTTATTGAAAACACTGCAGCAAAAACATTTAGTGATAGTAGTATTGAAAGAAGGAAAACATCCCAATTAAACACAGTAGCTTAGCCACCCCTCCACCCTCCCAGTTGTAAGTCAAAATCTGGCCCAGGATTTTGCACTGAAATGGGAAATTGGAGATGAGGACATTCCCTGGAGTTTTGCTTGTGGCTTAGCAGAACAGGCAGTCCAAGAGCCAGCGTGTGTCCAGGGACCACAGAGGTGCCTGCATGTGACCACCTTGCCTCTGGAGCAAGTTTCCGCTTATTTCCAGTGTGGTGTAAGGCTTCTGTACAAACACAGCTCTCAGTCTGATAGTTCCACTGTTGTTTGAGAAATGAAAGCTGAATCCAGTCCTTGGGACAGCTGCTGAAGTGACAAATGTGCTGATTTTCTGTGGTAGGCAAGAGCCCGTACCTGATCTTCACCAATCGCCACGAGGTCCGTAAGATAGACCTGGTGAAAAGGGACTATTCCCGCATCATTCCCATGCTGAAGAACGTGGTGGCACTGGATGTGGAGGTATCAACAAACAGAATATATTGGTGTGACTTGTTCTACCGAAAAATCTACAGGTAAGGGGCAAGAGAGGATGTGTGTGTTGGTCCCTCCCCAAAGCTGCATTCCATCTGTACCCCTAAAGCAAGCCAGAGAACAGTGCAGGCTACAGGGCACCTGAGGGCTTTTCTGCCCAGACAGGAAGCCAAAAACACATTTAATTTACAAGCTGAAAATCCCCCATGTATATTCTGATTTGCACAGCTACTGCAGCTTCTGCAGTGGTTTGCTCTGGATTTTAGCTAATGATCAGCCACAGGCTGCTTGGTGTCAGCACAGGGGAGCCAAGCCAGGGGTTCTGCAGGCCCTGGTAGCTCCCACACCCTGGAGGGATACCTGCCCAGGCTGTGCTGGGTACTGACCACCAGCAGCTGGGCAGGTACCCTGAGGGGCCTTCGGGCTCTGAAAGTGGGACAATGGTTCAGAAGAAAGCTGTCAGCTCTCAGTGGGTCTGTCTGGGCAAGGGCTGAGTTTGTGCACAGAGAATTATCCAAGACACTGCTCCTGCAGCTCTCCAATAGCAAATGCCCTGGGATGCTGGGAGTCCCTGGGGACAAGCAGTCTGTGGTTGAGAGCTGATTGCAAGGTGAAAACTCTGGTACTGGAGGTCATTGCTGGCAAGAGATGCCATCTGTCATAATGCTCATCTCACTTGCCTTTCCAGATCCTGTCCTGTTAAGGTGATGTTCCCTTTGGGGTGTCAGATCTTTTACAATATTTAGTTAGGGAGAACTGAAGTGCCACCTGTACTGGAGCCCTTCCACTGTGGAAGCTGCGGGAGCCTCTTGGCTTTCCCTCCTGTGCAGGCATAGGCGGGAAGTGTGGAACACAACTGTCCCACAGGTGAGGGGTTAACTGGCCTGAAGCTGTGCACTCAGAGCACGTGGTGCTCATCACACTGCAATACTGGAATCTTGGGAGCACTGTCGGATGCCCACAGAGCCCTGATGTACCAATTCTGTGGTGCTGGGTCAGAGACAAACCAAAACTGTTGTTGCAGTGAAGATGCAGCAGCGTGCTGGTCATTCAGGCTGGCTCTGCACGGCCATTCCAGCCCTGACTGACACTGTAAAACTGTCAGGAATTCCTGGGTTTAGGCATTTCGGTTCCCAGGCTCTAACCTGATATTGGAGAGCTCAGCTCCCACACAATCCACCTTCTCATTCCATGAGCAAAGGCAGGATGGGCAGTGAACAGAAGATGTGAAGCATCTTACAGTTTCAAATCTTTGGGGCAGGGGGCAGAAACTTCCTGCTGTTTTGTAACTGTTTTAAGATGTACTGAGTTATTCCGAGCCAGACCAAGCTTTTAGAAACACTGATGCAAACTCAGAATAACTGGATTTCAGTTCACTCAGCAGAGTTGATATTGAGGGCAGAATCAGCCTGTGTGGTTGTAGGAGTAACATTTCAGTTATTTATGAAACATCCATGTGGAGTCTGCTGCCTTTTATCGTTTTGAAAGATTTTGAGGCTGCCACTAATATTTAGTGAACATTTTCTTTGTATCTGGTGAAATCACTTGCCAAATTAATGCAGCTTCATGAATCCCTTTGATGAATCATAATTAGCTACACAGCTCCTAATTCTGCAGTACATTTAAGCACATTTATTGCATGCTAAATTCAACTCCGTTCAGCAGAGCCCTGGAGATTTTATTTTTGATGTCCATAAATCCCACGAATTAATGCTGTTGAAGTTAACATGCTTGAAGTCAAATGTTTTCCTGAATTGTGCAGTTATAGCAGGAAGCAGGTAGAACAACGAAATGACAGTTCCCTACTGTTGAAATGCTGCCATACAGGAAGGGGGAAGTAAGAGTTTGTAGGAGAAAGAGAAGGTTGCAGGAGCACCACAAGGGTTCCTGTGTCAGCCCCTGGGAGCCGTGTGAGAGCCCTGTGCCCTCCTGTCCTGCAGCGCCTACATCGACAAAGCGAGCGACACGGCCGAGCAGGAGATCCTCATCGACAGCCAGCTCAACTCCCCCGAGGGACTGGCCATCGACTGGGTCCACAAGAACATCTACTGGACAGACTCTGGGAACAAGACCATCTCAGTGGCCACTGCAGATGGGAGCAGGAGGAGGACACTTTTCAACAGCGACCTCAGTGAGCCCAGAGCCATCGCTGTGGATCCCACACAGAGGTGTGTGTGAACACCACAAACACCCCTTGGCCAACACACACGTTCTAGTCGCCCTTCTGCCCCTCTGACAAACTTGGTAGTTCTCATCTCACCAAGACTTAGATGCCCTTTAAGATACACCCTGCAATGGGACTGTGGAGATGCTTCAGCTAACCCTTGGCAAGGTCCCTGCTGTTAAAGACAGTTCTGAAATTCATGGCCAGGTCGTGTGTTAAGTTGGCCTGACTGGTCCAGGCACAGAGGCTGTGCTGGGCAATGAAGTCTGTCTGACTTGTGTTTGGGCTGTTTGGATGAGTGAATGCCAGGCACCCAACAGGAGAGTTCACAGGGGTTGGTTACTACAGTGAGATTCTGCATTCTGGTGCAAGTTCGGTGCCAGATTACCCAGTGGGAGAACTGCATGTGGCTCCACCAGGTGCATACTGGAACTAAGTGAAGTGGCTGAGGGCTTTGCTGTAATAAGGAGAGAACCTTAGGGCACCTCCTACTGCAATGAGCAGTGCAGGTTTCTTATCCAGAGTCCAGGTTAGTGTTTTCTTACCTCTGCCTCCCTCAGGTTCATGTACTGGTCTGACTGGGGAGACAAAGCCAAGATCGAGAAGGCCGGTCTGAACGGCGTGGGGCGGCAGGTGCTGGTCACCGACAACATCGAGTGGCCCAACGGCATCACACTTGGTAAGTGCCCAGCTCAGAGCTGCAGCACCCACTGGGGCTGAAGGAAAGCTGCTTTTATTGTTAAACAGGAAAACAGAATTGTAAATATGCGAAGGCACCTGCACACACAAATCCTAAACTGGTCTGTCCCTACTGCTCACAAACATGAGCTCTTTTATTTCAGCAGCACAAACAGGAAGTTGCTGCAGTCAGAACCTCATCCTGCAGGAGCCTTGAGTTGCTTGTCATTGTGCCTTAAGGCAAAGAGGAATTCTGGGGGAAGATGCAGAGCTGTGACAACCCTTTGGAAGTCCAGAAAGCATCAGAAACCTGAGTGTTAAGTGTGTCTGTACCTGGGCCTGTCTAAGGAGCAGTGTCAGGATCCTGCCCTGGACTGATGAATGATGCACAGTGTGTCACAGAAGGGGACAGGGCCTGCAGAACCCATTCCCTGTCACCATTCCCTGCCTGCCCAGATGCTCAAGGCAAATGGAACCCATCAGAGGGCTGTGGTGGTTCTCACTGCCACACCAAGCAGCAGAGTGGAAAGGAGGTTTCATGGAGCAGCAGGGAACATGCTGCTCTGGAGCTGGAGCTGTGTGTGTTTAACACCATGCAGATGTGAAGTTCCCTGCTTGGCTTTCAAAATTCTGGCTGTGGCAAGGATATAGGAGGAAATGCTGCTGTCATTAGCTGAAGTGCTACTGCTGTGAACAAATAATGTTATCATTTAGTAATTAAAAAATTAATTAATGACTTGTTTAATTATATAACTTGTTTTGTTGGCGCTCATCCACTTGCATTCTGTTCAGTGAATCTCATCCAAAATGAGTGAATTTACTCCAGAAAGAGAAATGCAGTGTTTGGCATCCCAAATAACATTGGATCCTTTCTTCCCACTCTCACCTGCACCCTCCCCAAAACCTGGCTGGTTGTGGTAGGAGTGTCCCCACCAGCAGACTCCCCCAGCCTGCAGCATAAGAAGAGTTTCTGGGCCCAGGATTCTTCTCCACTCAAAACGTGTGAACCTCACAGCTCCTTTGGAGAGGTGTTTCATTGGAATTTCAGTAGTTGTTCTCCAGCAAGAGGCCAAGGCCCAAACAACCTTGGGAGGGATGAAGCTTCTCACTCAGACACTGATGGAGGGAATCTGGGAAGCCCAAACTGCTGCTGCCCTGCTGCTCCTGGTAACAAAAGAACCTCATTGTACCAGGCTGTCAGTCAGGCATTCCCCACACACACTCACAGCAGAATGTTCCTCCTTTTTAATCTTATTTATAGGGTCTTATCCCAGCATATCTGGGCACCGATTCAAAATCAGAACTAGTGTTAAAAAAAAAAAGAAGCCCAATAATAAAGAGATTAGTCATGCTGCCAGCAGGAAAAACATGCTGGGCAAGAGCAAAAGAGTTGCAAGAGCTATGTGTGATTTTGCTTCATTGTGTTTTACTTTCCAGATTTGCTGAATCAGCGTCTCTACTGGGTAGATTCCAAATTGCATTCACTGTCCTGCATTGATTTCAATGGCAGCAACAGAAAAGTTCTGATCTCCTCTGTGGATGATCTGAGCCATCCTTTTGGCTTGGCAGTGTTTGAGGTAAGAGTGGAAAACGGATGCAGAACAGACTGGAGCCTGTCAGAGGTCTCAGCTCTTGATTAAAAGCTCTGCCTTTTGCACAGCCCAGAGAGCTCAGCGAGGGCGGTCGCTGCTATAGAAACCGATTAACCTGGTGTGGGTTCAGCAGCAAAATTGGTTTTTAAAGCCCTTAATCAAGAGCAATGTGTTATCTCATGCTTTTACCTAATGCAGCACCAGTGCATTAAATGATCAGGGGAACAAAGGCTTCAACTTTGGCACTCACTGTGGGTAAGTTATAGCAGAGAAAGGTCCAGTTGGCTTTTGGTTCAGGAAAACCCTTGTTCTTAAATCCCTTATTCCTCCTATGCGAAGTGTGTGACATCTGGGCAACTAACTTAGGGCACAGTTTCCCCAGGGCCCTGCTGCTCTTTAGTGCTATCCCCAGCAGCAGTGTTTGGAAGGATCTCTGAGGTTATTTCCCCTCTCTCCATCCTTACTGGTCTGAATGGCTGGGAAGCATAGCAGACAACCCTTTTGCTTTTGGTAAGCTGCCCTTGTTGTCCAGCAGTGTGGCTTTCCTTACGGAAATACACGTGGGTTTAGCAGGCAGCAGCACACACAGATGACCAAGCAATTAAATACTGTTTGGTAGCTGCAATTCCTGGGTACCTCTTCCACCAGTAATTTTGTATCTTCAGTCATAGTATGCCATGAAAAAGATGGTAATAAAAAAGAAATAGGTGCTCGGCTTCCAGGTGTGCTCTAGGCACTGGCCTCTTCATAGATACCTGTTTAATGCAGGTCTTACCTTGGGAAAGGAGGAAAAAATCAACAAGGTAACAAATGTTTCTAGTATGGACTATGGCCCTTTGCTCATGGTCTACCCAGCTTACAAGGAAGAAGCACTTCAGAAACAACACGGATGCAACTTGTCTGTACCTTACCAAATTTCTGCTCCCTCACCTCAGTCTCAGAGCTGCTCAAATTACACAGTGCTTTGTAAACGTGTAGGAGCACTGGGCTTTTGAACGTTGTCCAAAATAGAAAGAAAAAGCTGCAGACAGCAGTAACATGAACGAAAGGTGCCCCAAGGTAGGGACATGGTGCACTGACTTTGTGACTGCTGGAGTTTAATCCAACTGGAGCAGGCCAGGTGAGGAATCTGTGCCTTCCCTGCAGGACAGAGTGTTCTGGACTGACCTGGAGAACGAAGCAATCTTCAGTGCAAACCGGCTCAACGGCTTGGACATCTCCATTCTGGCAGAGAATCTCAATAACCCCCATGACATCGTGGTGTTTCATGAATTAAAGCAGCCCAAAGGTAAGAGGTGTCCTCAGGATGTCACGGCCCTGAATCAGGTTTATTTGAGCTGGCAAATGAAATGCTTCCTGATGGTTCTTGATGAGAGAGAAAGCACAGGTAATAATGGGAAATCAATGCCTAATGTTTGAAGTTCCTGCATAATTAATTCAGCAGCAGCATTTATTGGAGAATCTGCAATTTGCTAATAGCTGTTTAATTAGCATCTTTGATAACAGTGAGTTACTCTTGTCACTGTGATGCTTCCCATTCATTATGTATTTGGGAAGTTTTTATAGTACTGTGTAAGGCTCCACTCCACTGTACAAACTGTAAAGATGCTCAAGCAGCCTGATAAATTGAGGTAGGGAGTGGAAGAAGGTCTTTTCAGAGGATCTGATGTTTCTTTGCCAAGGGCAGGACATAAATAATTAGACAAATAACTTGTCTTTCTTTCCATCCTTGAGCAGCTCCAGATTCCTGTGAGCTCAGCCCCCAGCCAAACGGAGGCTGTGACTACTTGTGTCTTCCTGCACCTCAGATCTCTCCCCATTCCCCCAAGTACACGTGTGCCTGTCCTGACAATATGTGGCTGGGTCCTGACATGAAAAAATGCTACAAAGGTAAATACAATCACATCTCCATTTCACTACTCCAGCAAAATCATATTTACAATCAATATATTTCCTGATGGTGAGAACACAAACACCAACTTCTGTACTCCACTCCTTGCTGTCTCTGAACACAGCAGCACTGTGGTGTCCTTTGCTGGAACCCTGCTTATTTTGGAAAGCTTAACCAGAAAAAGATACAGCAGGAAGGGGGGAAAAATGGGCTAGGGTCCAGCACTAAAAGTGTGAATAGTCAGTAAATCATTAAAATTGATGACTCATACACTGATATATTATGTCATCTGTATATGCAATATGTGCTTACATATATTTAGATGTCTGTATATCTATCTATAGATAGATACCAGATCTGGAGAAGCCACAGTCATTGCTGATAATATCCCGAAGAGACGAGTGGCGTCATTGTAGTGTTCCCTAACATGCAATGAGTTCCTGGTGTAAATTCAGTATCTTCTGAGGTTCTGAAAAAAACACAAGTTTGTGAACTTCTTAGCTATCTTCAATACAGAGTGTTTTATTAGTATTAATAAATCAAGCTTGACTTCAGGCAATCATTTCTGTAGCTTTAGGCAGAGAACTATCGATTGTTTGACTGCCTGGGAAATAGAATTGAAATTTGGTTTCTGCTTCTCTTTATTAAATGTAACAGCATTTATATCACCATTTGTGATTTGTTTTATGCACTTGCTTTAACCAAATTTCATTCTTGCTCTTGCAACTACTTCCAACTACTGCAGCTCCTGTGGTGGTTTCCACGAGCACAGCGTCCCGTGCTGCCGGCACCACGACCGTCGCCGCTGTGCCCGGCAGTGCCAGTAACACCACTGAAGTCGTCCCCAAAGCTGTGCCAGAAGCTACAATCACCACCCCAAGTCTTCATTTACCTTCCACCACATCCATCCTGATAGATTCTGAGATGACCACTGGAAACAGCAATTTATCACAGCACTGTAAGAGAATGAGATTCCTCTTTCCTCCTTGTGTATCACAACTCCTCATGCACTGGTGGGAGCCCTGACCTACTGTCTGGGTTCCAGAGGGGTCAGTGCAAGCACATCCTGGTGCTCAGCAGGACATCAGCTCCTCTCTCTGCAGGCACCTGGGGTACCATGGCTGCTGTCATTCCAGTCACTTGGCGTGTTAAGGAACTGATATCAGCTTTTACCCCAGGCACATGAACAACCCTGAGAGGTCACATCAGCCCTTGCCTTGTGCCTGGTACTGGCTCATCCCAGCTTCAGTGCTGCAGAGAGTAGAATGGATGATTCTGTATGTGCTTCACCTATTTTAATTATTAATGTGATCCAGCACAAGTTCTGAGTGAAAAATTCCCCCTATGCAGCTTTAGTGCTGCTGGACATGTGGAATCACTGCAGCCCAGGACAAGCTGCCTCTGGTTTGTGTGGCCGTGCTTGGCATGTTAATGTGGCCTCATCATGACACAGGTTTGAAGTTTTGCATTATTTATCAGAAAAGCATCCCAGTGGAGAACACTAATAGGCTCTCCTCAATGGAACACCAGCCTACATCTCAGAGCTAACAGGCAATCCCTCCAGGTCCTGCTGCCAAGGCAAAGCAGAAAGGCTGAACTGCTGTTCAAAAAAAAAAAAATTCTAGTCCAGAGAGAAGATTTTGCTCTGCAGGACCTCAAATAGACATGTATGTTTAAAAACAGTAAAATGGTGCTTTTCCCCCAAATGTTTCACTCTTTCCATTACATCTGGAAATCAGCAATACACTACCCCTGTCTCTAGAAGAGTGGTGCAGTGCACTCTGTACTGCATGGGGAAAGCACAGTCCAATGGCTAAAATGCATTCAGTTCTCTTCATGCAAGTTTCTTTCAAATGCAATAATTAGCTTTTGAATAAGCCATAGAAGCAAGGTGCTTTAATTGTCCACTTTGGAAATAGTCTGGCTTGTTATTAAGTAAATAACTATGTAATGGAACAGCCTGCCACAGGGAAGTATTTAAAAGCTGCATGAATTGGTGTATCAAAAGAAAAAGTTCTGTTAGTTCCTCCTCTCACAACTCCTGATATTTTAGCAAAAGTAAATTTTCTAGACTTGTTCCCTATATGAGAGCTCAGAGCAAACATTTTAAAGTATAGAACTTGAAAGGTATATTGGATTTTTTAAAATTATATTTTCCTGTAATTGCTTTTTTCTCTTATAAGTACAATATTGAGTTTGGGACCCTTCTTGCACGCTGGGGCAGGCTGCAGCAATGAGGGATAAATGTGTTCACTGACTCCTTAGCTGTAAATAATAAAAAAGGAGAAAATTAGAGAAGCTGTGCAGATGGCTTTGAACTACATTCTTTTTCTGACAGCTCAATAAATCATTAATTGTGTCAGTACTAGAAAGTGTTCTGCTGTGGGTTTTTAAGAGCGCATTCACCATCCCCTGATCCGTGCGTGGCATTTCCAGTAAATGTCATGTTTTTAAAACTGGCTGCCTTTTCTGTGCTTAAAAATTAGTGGCTCAAGCACAGGCACCCAGTTCTGGTGAGAGCTTCTCTGCCAGCCCGGCACCCAACGTGTCCCTTCACTGGCCACGAGCTCTGGGGTGCCCCTGCCCCGGGCGAGGCAGCGCTGCACAGACCTCGTTCCTCAGGAGAAGGAGCTCAGCTCAGCCCAGATCTGGGTGTGCTGCTCAGCGTTTCCAGAGTGATTTTGCTATGAAACTTTTTGTAAATTCTTTAATTGCAAAAGCTTTCTGAAGGGCAGAACAACACAAGTACTAACATTCTTTAAAACCAGCAAACAAATTAAATGATCAGAACACTTCTGTAATTACAGATGCAAATGATGATGAAGGTTTCGGTTCAACTGTGACAGCAGCTGTGATTGGAATTGTCATTCCTGTAGGTAAGCAGATTGGGTTTAACCTTTGAAGGAGATCACACCAAAGTGCAATACCAAATATTGTGTTTACCACAGTAAATACATTTTTCCAGTTTTCAGGTGGGGTGGGAAAGAGGAATTGTTGAATTGGGGAAAAGTAGCCCAGCTTTGAGAAAATGTTATGAGGATGGCTGCAAACATGGGAACATCCCAGCAGCTCCATGCCTGGCTAACAGCCCTTTCTCTCCCCTCTCCTCAGTGGTCATTGGCTTGCTGTGCATGGGGGGATACCTCATCTGGAGAAACTGGAAACGGAAGAATACTAAAAGCATGAATTTTGATAATCCAGTTTATAGGAAGACAACAGAAGAGGAAGATGAAGATGAAATCCACATTGGGCGAACTGCCCAAATTGGACACGTGTACCCAGCAGTAAGTACCTGAGCAGATGGCTGATGGAGATTAATGCTGTTGAGTTCCAATACGGAACTTGGATTAGTGTTGCTTCTTTGCTATGTAACGACACAAACCAGAACTTCTTTACTGTCATTGATTAGGCAGAAGCCTAAACTTCCAGGCAGCCCATGCAGCTGTCTCACAATGTAGTGCTCTTTATCAGATACTCTGTTCAAGTGAAGAATAATTATCCTATGCAAGGTACCAATCTGACAAATGTAAAGCTCCCTCAAGAGCTGTCTCAGCATGGGACAGGTGATTACTCATCCTCTACTGGATTCCACTCTGTCTGTGCTTAGGCTGCTGCCAAGTGTCTGAACTATCGGAAGGATAAATTGAGTTTCTCTACAAACCAGGCAGGATATTTTCTGTATAGTAACAGTATAAAGAAAAGTCACATTCCTCACAAGGAGAAGTGAGTGAGGTTCTATAAGAAGTTAAGGCAAAGGAGCCTCCCTCAGAGCAGCATCCCTGGGGAGAGGAGCACTGGCAGGCAGAACCACTGTATTGTCAGAAGAGAGCAGGAAGATCCGTAGCCATGAGTGAGGGCAGTACAGCTCCTCAGGTAGGCAGGTGGGTGGAAAATGTCCTGTATCATCCAAAGATCCCATACAGACCACACTGGAGAAAGTGCCATTCCTTACAAGGAACCTCATCCAATACACAAGGGCAGGAAACTTTCCAGCACCTCTTTAGTAACTCTTGAGCAAGTGACCTCATCTGGGGAGAAAAAAAAAATCACTGTCTAGAACAGACTTGTCACCAATACACTTAGGGACAGCCATGACAGTTTTAACAAGAAATACAAGTTAGCACCAGTACCACAGTTCACAAAAGTGTGTTCTTTCCCTCCCCAGCGTGTAGCATTAAGCTTAGAAGATGATGGGTTGCCATGAGGATGAAGATGCTGCTCCAATCAACTGAACACTGAACAAATCTGCTTTGGATCACAGAACCTGCTTCTTCTTTTTGATCGTTATTTATGTTGCAGAAGGGTAACCACAAAGTTATAATGAACTGCAAACATCCAAAGGATGTGAGAGTTTTGTATGTATAATCTTTTATACACATTTTAACTTGTTGCACTACCCATTTGTGATAGTGAATAAGCAACAGCTGAGCTACTAACTCAATGTACATAACCAGCCAGGCTGAAGGTTCAGTAGCTACTGCTTTATTTTAAGACTATATTTATAGATATTTTGTAAATATGTTGAATATGCTTTGTGGCTATCCATCAACATAAGTAAAATAAATTCTGTACAGGCAGTTTAGAAATATTTATTAACAAAAGCTGGATTATAAGACCTGTTCTGTAAATATAGTAGAGGAGTGAGAGTATTTATTTTTTGTATGTTTGGCTTGCTGTGCATAGATTATCTGTGTATATATCTATCTGGACAAGATAGATATATAGGCATATAAATATATACATATATATAAAAATATATACATATATTTTAAAACTACTAGCCTACATTTATGAAAATTAGGGATAATTGAATTTTTACAGGATGTTTGAGAAGTTTGCTTTGAAATCTAAAGACACTATGTAGGAAAGAGCTGTAGTGTAAGGTAGCTGACCAGTGAAGCACTCCATAAAAAACAGCTCCTGATTTCCATCCTGCCTCTTAAGGGTTGCTTTTACATTTTCCAGTCTATCCACGAAGAATCCGTGCAGTGCATTTAACTGGAGAGCTACTGCCTACAGCATTTCAGTCAGGAGAAAATCCTACAGCACCCAGGGTTTTTGTGTTATATTGTTGCTTTTTTACAGCTTGGTACAAATTTGATTTGTTGTTTGTTTGTTTCTAAATGTAAATCTAAATGCTTTTCCACATTGGGAATCTTGCACCTCTCAAATCAGCTCAGAAATAACAGAAACAAAGATTTAGCCGTGTATTTCCACACTCCCAAGTGAGCACTCCCCCTGGTTCATCAGGAAAACAACACAATAACAAAAGTTGCTTCCTTCTCTCCTTGCCCTTGCCCCCTGCTCCTACTGATAAAAAAATCCAATTTCAGGAGCTGCTGTGGGCACACACAGGACCCTCTGAAGTGCAGCAGTTCCCTTCCCAAGCACTGCCCCTGGCACAAGCTGCCCCATGGCAGATCTGTCTCCTGGAGCACAGAGCACGGAGGCCGGGGCAGGTTCAGAACTCCCAGCCTTCCCAGTGTCTTTGGCTGGGTCATCCTGCACCTGGCAGGAAAAACACTTGTTTGTTCTCATCTCATTCTATGGGATTTCCTGGGAATTCTGTGGGAAGTGAATACACTTATCTCCCACTGCATAATGGACTAGTACCTCCCTGACCTGTACCAAATCCTAGAGAAATCTTCCTCATGTTTTTATGTCAGTCCAAGTTTTGTATCTGAGCGAGTAGAAGAAAGTCTGAGTAGGTTTGGGGTTTTTTTTTTCCTTTTGTTTTTCTTTCTTTTAGAATAAATTTACAGTGTAATGTGAGCTGGAAGCTGATTCTTGACTAAGAGATGGAAGAAAGTGTCTAAAGCCCTGGTATGCATTACAAACCTAAAACATACTCTCAAATGCCTCATGGCCTGCATAGACAATACAGAAGTAATCAAGCATCCTTCTATTCCAAATTTTAGATTTTAAGGCAGTGACAAAATGAGTGAGATACCCCATTATTGTTTTAAGCTATTAAGCTCTCTTTTTACAAATCCATGCACTGTGTGCATGAAGAAAAAAAGCTGAGAAAGGCTGTATGTGATAACACTGTAACTAACAGACGAATGTAAATATATACGAAAGTTCTACAGTTTTGATACTTTTTTAAGAACACACAAACAAACCTGTACAAACCACGTGTAAAAGGCTGCAGGTTTTTTCAAACCATTGTAAATGAACTCAATGTGCAGTGCTGGTTTCAACCTTTACAGATTTATAACTACTGAGAAGTCAAACACCAAATTCGTTTTTTAAGAAATTAATTATTTTAAATAATGGTTCAGATTGGTAGGGTGATATTTAACATTGTAATCATTTCTGCTCTGTCTTGTCATATTGAAGTTCTGTTAGAGTAAGTTCTTGCTTGGTGCCTTTTGTGTTTCAGTTCTTTCCTTCCAGACAAAAGGCCCAGGGAGGGGTGGGGGGGTGGGCTCTGTGTAACACTTGCTGTACTGGAAACCAAATGAACACGTTTGTAAAACAGTGCACTGTTTCTATAGAAAGATTAAATTTTTTTATCTGGAACTACTGAACTTAATTCCTTCATGGTGTCTGAAAGGGGACTGTATCGTGTTTTGGTCTGGGTTTTCCCTAACTCTTGATTTCCCAAAGCCAGAGAGAATTTGGGAGCTGTCTGTGTGACCCAGCTGTTCAGCTGCAGCATCACAACAGCAGCACTGCAGACAGTTCATATTCCACATGTCACTCAACAGAGCATCTTGTTCTGAATTGTCTTTTTCTGCCACTCTGGTTTTGGTCATCTGCAAATCACATTGAAAACAGCAGCGGGTTCATTGTTTCCTTGAGCTGAGCAATGACAGCAGTGATGGAACTGAGTAAAACCTCCCGTGGTACAAGTGCACCTGTCCTTACCCAGTGTGAGAAAATGTCCCAAAGGTGAGCAGTGCCCACAACAGCACTGCTGGGGTTTTTAACCTGAACTTTTACCTGTTGGACTATTCAACAACTCATTGCAAACTACTCAGTTTCTTCTTAGAGCTTTTGGTAAAACACCTGCAGAAGCTGCAAAACTCCTCACAGCCTCACTTACGCCATCCTGAAAAAAAACCCCAGAAATACTGCTATTCTTGGCATCTCAACAGACAGGCTCAACTTTTTTTTCTTTTAAACATACAAACAGTCCCTTCCATGGTAATAAAGCTGGAAAAAGGTTCACTACACTGGAAGTGTGACAGTAGTTTTGGCTGGAGACACAAGTAACTTGGAACTAAACACACAGCTTGCTCTCTCTTCCCCTTCTCTTGAAAAAATGAAATCCTGGCTAACACAATACAATACAACCTTTCCCCATCATGTTGCACAAAGCCCTTGGAAGCAGTGCATTTACTGAAATTCAGTCAATTCTTGGCCCCAAAGGAAGCAGGCAAGCAGGTAAAACTTTTCAGGCATAGAGAGTTATTACCAAACTAATATGGACTGAGTTACTGGTAAATATCAGTGGCTTAGTTTTCTATCTAACTGAAAATAGGTTTTGCTTACTTCAAAACATTTCTCACTTTCAGTTAAGTATTTTAGCAAAGTAATATGGTAGCAAATAGAAAAAGTGAAACAACAACAAAGAAATTCTCTCCAGGTCTAAACAGCAAGGACAGCACAAAATAAAACTGAAAGAGCCTCATAAGAGAGTTCCAAACCTACATGGGCATTAAGGTATGCCTCCCAAAACAACTCCTTTTGTAATTTATTTATGCTGTGTTAAGTTCTTCATTCTATTTTTTGTTTCCCTTTTTACACACAGTAAGTGTACAGTCTGAGCTAATCCACACCAACACTGCTCTGCCTCCTTCCACGGAGATGCTCCGTGGACTACAGGGACTCGTGAGTCCCTCAGTGTTTATGTCACACACGTAACTCAGTCACCTTTCTGCCTTCTGCAGAAAGACGTGTGCTCATTTCCTTATACTGTCTGTGCTCCATCAAATCAGCCCCTTAACTTTGGGAAACACTTTTAAATCTGTGTTCCATGGTCAGCAAAGAATGAACTGAGACATCTTGTTTTACTTGTATGGCTTCCAGTGCCAACCCCCCAGCCAAGACACAAATCTCAGAGTGCAATTTTTACACAGATAAAGATAAATTTGTGGCTTTTGCTATCACAGCAGCAGAGACAGTGACACAAATGATCAGTTTCACAGCAGATCACCTCCCAGAGAGTCCCCAGAAGGTGGGCTGTTGCCTCAGGCTGCTGAACCTGGACTTCTCATCCCAACAGTGGTAGCAACCTCCAGAAGAAGCCAACGAGCACCAGTTCAGGCTGAGCTCTGAGCTCTTACAGGAGGGCAGTAATGCTAACTTGTATCTGCACCTGTGCTTCAGCAACATGCTTTAAAAAATTATACTTTTTTCAAATTATTTGCAGGATTCCAATCTCTCCACGTACCTCTGAGGGAGAACATTTCCTTAGGGGATTAACCACATCTCCTGCTGAGTTCCCCACACTATGAAGGAAACCACTGTAATCCTGTCAGTGGTGATAAGGCAGTGCCTTAGCAGGGAGCTGAGGTTATGGCAGTGAAACAACCAAATCTCCCTGATAGTTTGACAGGCCCCTGCCTGGTTCCAAGGATGGTGCACACAGGATTACAGAAGGCTGGACTGATCATTTGGTCTTCACATCAGTTCAGTTCTTCATCCCTTGCCTTTAGGCTACAAAGTCAGGTGGAAGAGGAGAGGTTTTACCCACAGTTCTTGACCAGGTACAACTGAGGCCAAATAACAGAGACATTCCACATTACCCTGTTCAGGACTTTATCTGCTGAGTCTGCCAATCAAGGAATTAATTAGTTCCAACTGCAGTAATTTATTTTCACGCATATATTCCCCCACTGGGGCTCAGCTAAAAGCACATACATTAATTTAATTCAAGCCATTACACATAAAAGATGATGGAAAGCCTTACAACCAAACATTCAAGAAAAATCCCTGAATCTATGTATTTTACTAACAAGGCACAGACCTAAATAAGTTCTAAGCAGAGAGAACACCTTGAAATGATGCTTAGAAGTTAAACAATACTTGGAAGGTAATATTTAGGTCTAAGTTGCATTGACAGAAATTTTTTTACAAAGGCTAGTGTTGACTTCTAGACTTTCTGTAATGCAGAGTTGCCTCAAAATTATTGAAAATTTACATTATGGTTAACAACATCTGAAATGGGTGTCACATTTAAAAGCCTGACCTCATGAACTGACTTCATGTTACTTTGATCCTAAGGGCATCAGTGGCAATAAATGTCATGAAGAAGTTAATAATAAAAACTTTTTCAATTACATCAGTGGCTGGCAGCCTGTAGAGGAGCAGGTGAGGTTAACAGAATCTTTTGCTAACAGAGGTCTTTTTGCAGGAAAGGCCACATTAAACCCTTTTTGCCCTTTTGGAGTTCAGTTGACACAAGCTCCATCCCAGTGTGGTGAGGAATGAACTCTCCAAACTACATCTCCCTTTGCTTCCTCCTTTTTTTTTTTTTTTTTTTTTTTTTTTTTAATGTGATTTAAGAATTATCCATACAGACTCCAGTCCTAAAAACCTACTTTGTCTCCTGCAGACTAAGAGCCAAAACCAAGGGCTTGGGCTCACAGTCCCCAGTGACAGCTACAGTTGTTCCTTTGCCTTCCATGGCTCTGCCCAGGACATAACTACAAACAAGCAGTGATGCTTTAATCAATACAACTTCCATGCACAACCACCAAATACAGAACACTCTGGTATTTCCTTCAGTCATGTTATCAGTTTACAGAAGCTCATATGGCATCAATATTTGCTGCCCAGAGAGGCTGTGGCTGCCCCATACCTGGAAGCGTTCAAGGCCAAGTTGGAATATCCTGGTCTAGTGGAAGGTGTCCCTGTTGGAACTGGATGGTCTTACAGGTTCTTTCCAACCCAAACCATTCCATGAGTCCATGAATATGTAAGGCACCACAATGATTAAGCCAGAGAACGTGTGATATTCCAAGTGTGATCACTAGCCTGGAATAGACTCTAAGTAATACAAACATACACAGACAGGGATGCACCCCAAGCCTGATTTATACACAGCCCAAGACACGGGCCATCTGCAGGCCTAGATAAATTAATTGAGAAGCTGTGACAGGAGCATATGATGATGATGTGTTGTTTGTAGCACATCACTCTGGACTTTCAGCTACACTATGCCAGGAATTAGCTGCAGTTATGGTTTCCCATAGCAACAAGATATATGGGACAAATTGCTCAGGAAAACCCAGCCAAGCCAGGTGTTCCCTTGGTTTGCAGGAAAGTGAAACAAGGCTCTTCCCTGTGCATCTGCAATACTTCTTGAATTTAGTCAAAATATGCCACTTTCCACAGCAGCTGGCGCTTTACTACTCCCACACTGCTTCACACCCTGCAGACAAGCCTGGTCAACCCAAAGCAGGACGGACTAAACCCACTAAACCTGCCCCTCATTCCCCTGCTGTCATTAATTCAGTAAGTCCTGTGCACAGCACTGCTTACAAAGTCTTTGTCACTTGGTCACTGTCCCTGCACAGCGACCACACAGCCCAGCTCTGCAGTGCTGCAGGTCACACAAGTGGCTCCCTGCCACAAGACACTACATGACCTGGTAACAGAGAGTCTCATCAGAGATGGCTTCTCTGTTCAGTTCTCACTTACAGAGCAGGAGGGCATTTGGCAAATCCATCCCCAGAACGGCACAGGGCAGGGATGGGCCAGAGGAGCAAAGTGGAGCTTTCTGGGGGGAGCACAAACAGCACAACATCAAACCCCTGCTCACACCTTGGCCAAAACACAAACTCACACCAGCATTTGTACTTACACATTAATGTGATACAGAATTATCTCCCTCTTCCCTCAGGGACCTGTGTGCCATCTGTGTGACCTACTCAGGCAGGCTACAAAGGGTTCAATTTAATCCTAAATACTGGAGCAGCACCTTCTAATGAGCAAGTACACAGAAGCCTTTTAATTTCAGTGAGTCACTTCCAGGCAAAAATCCTAATGAAGACAACATAATTTGTAGTGCCAATAGCTGTTAGTGCTGTGAGGCTACAGAGCACAGTGAGCTTTGATTTAATATCTCTCTTTCAGAGCACACTCTATGTTCGTAACAAGAACAAGGCCAAAGAGGAATAACCTTCAGGTGCTCCTGCAGATCAGGAGCCCCTGATCAGGAGTCCACAGCCATACATTATTTTGATTACCATTCCCTCATTTGAGAAAAATCAACACAGTGCTATCAGAATATTTATGTCATCAGACCCAATGAATCTCCAACAAGATGTGAAATTATATTCATGAAGTATTAACCACTGCATTTTTGAGACTTTTGAGAGCACGTCCTGCTCTTCTGGGCTACAGGGAATCTATCTTTTCCAAACGAAGCAGTAACTTTGCTGGCTGACACTGACCTTATGCAATATCAGATTTGCCTACTTACCCCCACCTCTGCAGCAGCAGCCCTCCAGCATCTCCTCTTCTCCACCAACATTTTTAAAGAGTAAATGCTGATCAAAGCATAAAGTTTGCTTCCAGAGAGGGTGAAATGAACTGATAAGGAAGGAACACGAGATGTGAATGATCTGAGAGCAACGGCAATCAGAGAGAAACACAGGGCAGCTGGGCTGGAACTGTGGGAGGGAGATGGCCCCAGCTGAGACTTATTCAGAGATTTGATTCTCTAACAAGAATTTTAACCTCCAAGTGCACACCACAGGTGCTGCTGACAAGAAACAGAACAACTATAAAGAAAAATGCAGAGGATAACTTTTTAGATGTGAATTCATGTCAGCCTTTGGCACCTTATCATTAGTAGCAGTACTTAGTATAAAGCAAAAACATTTGGCAGTTTGAAAACTGTGTTCACATATAATTACTGTGCTGGCATTCCCCACATTCAACAAGACCATGCAAAGAACTGCACGGTAATTTCTGATAAAAAGGCAACTCCTCCAGCCCCTTCTTTACACTGCTGTGACAACACAGGAAGACAAAGGTGATTACTTTCTTTTCTACCACTACCCTAAAATTAAGCCTTTCCCCACTGACACTCATTTGGCTTAGCACCTCTGATTTGATGAGCACATTGAAGTAAATCTTTTTTAGTTCTTCTCTGACCATCTCAAAGACTGCTGGAGTAAAACTGAAGCAAGGCAAACAAGTCAGTGATGAGCTGGCTGTAAAGAAAATACTATTTCCTTAGCAGAAGAGTCACGTTATAAATTTCACATCAGACCTCCATATTCTTAACATGTTTTCATTTTTCTTTCTTACTCTATGCAAAAAAACTCAGTCACTGTCTTCTACTGACACTTCCTTTTGAGACAGAATGCAATTCAGTCCCCTAAAAAAATACTAGAGTGGGAATCTCTTCAAGGTGTTGAATAGTGAATAAAACCTGAAAAATTCTATGTGAACCTAAATGGCTTATCAGGCTTGCACAGCCAAGACATTCATGTTTCCATAACCCAAATAAAACAGATACAGTCCTATGCAGGCACCTTTGATATACCAGACTGCAGGACAAACTGCCCAGCTGGAGCTGAGTTGACTTGGGACAAGTGAAGTTAGGAATAAAAAAAAAAAGAGAGGAAAAACCACAAGAAAATAAATTCAGCTTCAGCAGAAATAATTCAGTTTTAATGGAGCATGGAATATCAGATAGCCAGCAAAAGATGACCTTTTCTCCAGTCCTGAAATAACAAAGCCATAGAACACAAATGCTGATAAACCAACTTCAACTTTACAAAATCCATTTATGTGAGAATAAAAGAACAAAAGACATGACCTTTTCTTTACTATTAAATAAACCAAATCCATTCTACTGAAGTCTTCTTTTTGAACAAAACTTATTGCCTGACCTTTCTCATTCCACTGCAGAATGCAAAGTGACTGGGCAAGAGTTTGTTCTTCCTAAATCTGAGGTTTGTGCCACCACAGAGAGGAAACTGTGCCCACCTTCCCCGAGCCCAACACAGGAGCAGGTTCTGCAGGCACCATCAGAGATCCGTGACACAGCCCTAAGAGAGGGGCAGGAACAGGAGTGGATATTTAGGCTGGAATGTGACTGCCTGTCCAAACCAGCCCTGTGCCTCCACAGGATTCTGCCACACACAAGTATCAGCTCATGACCTGCACAATGAAGACTGTTAAAAGTGATAGATGTTACTGGAATATTTTATCTAGTACATCAACACTGAGATTATACACAGAACACTGACATAATTTTGTATGCTATTCAAGAAGAATCAGAAGCACAAAATACATTCTCTGAAATTAACCTTTTCAGTGATGAGTTCTTGATAATTTACTGGATTCTCTACACAAACAGCATGAAATAAAAACATAATGTAAATTAATGATAATTACATAATTAATGTAATGCTAGTCTAAACATAATTTTACCTGTAATATTTCTCTTGTGGAAGCAATGCCCAACTAATGTTCAACAGATGGACGTTGCTGCCTGGGATAATGTCAAAATAGCTTTATTCATTGAAAATAGAAATGTGTTATTATTTCCAATCCTTTTAATCCCAAGAGCCATCTGTGGGCAAGGCCTTTTATTTGACATAGAAAAAAACATATGCAAGTGCATTTGCCTGTGTGGAAATAGATAAAAATACAGACATTAATTCCTGAAGCTGCCATCCACACTCTGTTAAACTGCTGTCAACAAGGAACTGCTCGTGCACCATCCCCGTGCTCTGACAGGATGGACTCAGTCACAGCAATCCTGACTGACTGCAAATCAAGAATAATTTTTTGAGAGAGACAAATCACTTTGTTATGAGAAATAACTCCCTGGCTTCTGGAAGGGGATTAGTGTATTACAGCCAGTATCATCCTTTTCATCTCGGTTGTTTCCATTCTCCTGGTTTTTTACTTTTATATCACTGAAAAACTGTGATCCGAACATGGAACAGAACCAATGTGATGGCTCCCAGGGGCAGAAGAGCAGTTATGCACAGCAAAATAGAATCCTGACAAAGATGACCAAGAACTCTCTGAGAGCGGGGAAAAAGGTCAGGAGAACGTCAAGACTGAGAATTGGATCTCCTGCCTGTAAAACAATAATGCTGAACACCCAGAGTCTGAGATTAGATGCCTTCATGCAGCATGGACGGGACAGTTTTCTGCCAAAGAACCCAGAGAAGAGGTGGAGAGAGGAAATGCTGGAGTACTTAGAGCTGAAGAATAAAGAGCATTAGTGAGCAACGAGGATCTGTGACAGTGCTGATTTCAGGGCCCCCATCTATTGCGTGTGAGAGCTGTGAGACCCCTGAACAAAAGCCATGGGCTACTGTGGAAAGGTGCATTTACTGATAAAGCAATCCTTTTCTGGATAAAGAAAAAAAAAAAGGATTTCCATGGCAACCCTGAAGGAATTCAGCACATCACCTGCTGCTGGAGTCTCTGTAAGGGCTCTCTGGAAAGCTCAGGGTTTGCTTCTCGCTCGGGATTCCTCAAAATTGTACAGGGTTTGAAAAAATAAGGATTGCACAGGAAATGGATGGGAATTCTGCATCCACAGATCAAAGCCTGCTCGAAGGCACAGCTATCTATGTAAAAGGAAAGCAATGTATTTCTCTTGACAAAAATTTTCAAATGGCTGTGAAGATTGGAGAGTCTGGTGCATGCAGGGGACAAGCAAGGCTGGAAGTTTTCTGTGATAAGGCAGATATGCCTGAGGTGTTTCCCTTTTTGTTAATGAAGTCTTATATTTGGATTTCCTGACCTACTACACCAGTTTCCTTCTTCATAAAATAAGGGAAAAGCAAAGACTCAGATATAGGAATCAAATACATTGGAAGAACGAGTGGTTTAGAGTTGATGACAAGCAAGAGAAAAAAATGAAATGCAAAACCAATTAAAAAGTACACAGGTAAAAATGTTAGGAATAAATAAAATTCAATTTAAATTTTTGTCAAAGTGTAACAGAGAACATGAGGCCCACTTAGAGCAGCACAAGCATGCCTGAAGGCAAAATCTGAAAGTTTCTGTTATATATGCACTGTCCCAGGTCTTTCACATCTGTAAAGCCTTGGGAAATTCTGGGGTGTCAGAAGTTCTGTCAGAACTTGGATTTAAAAAACAAACAAACAAACAAACTTAGTAAAACATTCCAAATAAAAGAAAAAAATAGAACAATGTTTATTGAAGATAAAAGAAGGCCACATGAAAGCAAAGCAAAGTTTCTGTGTAGAGCTTGCCTGAAGTATCATCCAGAGCAGCTCAGCACAATCAGGATGTCCTTCCAATCAAGGAGGTAAAATGTCCTACACTCCTTTGCTTATTTCTACATTTATAGAGACATAACCCAGCTCTACAAGAAGGGCATGGGCTGAAGGCTAAATAAATACCTGTGCTCACTCCCTGCCACCAGGGAAACCTTTAAAGAGTTTGGCAGATTTGTTTAAATAAAATCAGTTTACACAGAAATACATGACTGGAATACAGCACTTGGCTAACGTCGGAATCAAGAGCCTGAAACAAGCAGTGACATAAAATACCCCTTTCTTAGGTAATACCAACATTTTTGGGGACCTACTTAGAGGACAATTCACAAAGGCTAATTTCAGTCTAAACATGCAGATTCTTCCTCAGAAGCAACCACTGGAGACAAGCTACCCCACATCAGCCCTCATAACTATCTCTGTAAAATTCTGAAGTGAGAATCAACACACATCTATTTTTAAATAAGAGCAAATCCTGTTTTGTGTAACTTCAAGACACAGTTCTACCATGATAAATAAATAAACCCTTTAAATATGTAATATTTGTTTTCTTAAATTATTTGTGGAAATGAACTATAAAGAGGTGGATTCATCAGTGCTGGAGCCCAGGAACTCCTCTCAGTTCTCATTCACCACTGCACCCTAACTTCCAGCCTTGCCAAACCCAACAGGTTCAGATGGGAGCTGACTTTTTAAACCAGAAAGTCAATTACATTATAAACTTGCATTTGACACAAAAACGATCTGTAGAACAAGCAGGGAATGAAAATCAATCAAAACCGAAAAGCTTCACTAAAACTCACACAAATATTCACATGGGAGAGCTGATCTTGTCTGAGGGCAGGGGGATGAACACAGCAACAAGGACAGACCCTTCCAGTCCTGTTTTCTATTAATTTCCACTGATCCTTCTCCTTTCCAGGCACTCATTTACACACAGGAGTCTGTGCTAGGCCTAGGACTTGGTTCATCTAACACAGAAGTCAATAGAGCCCATTTCTGTTTGCTAAGCCATCCCCAGTGAGAACTGCCTTGTGAGCAAACAGGGTCTGTCAGTCCATACCCAGCCACAGCAGCACAGCCCTGTGGGGAAAGCCTCACCTCAGAGCAACGAGGTTGTTTTACTTGGCACCAAAACAGTGAGTGCTCCTTCTTACAGAGCTGTGTTTTTAACCAAGCAGGTGAAACTTATCCATGTTGCAATTCCAAAATCCAAACAGGGATGTCTGTGGTAAATGGTGCATTAAAATGCACAGCTCAGGGCTCACCCAGCACCCCCAGTTTGTCTCCCACAGCCACGACACTCTGCTGACTCAGCTGTGTGCTGACACTCATTATCTCTCACACAATGCACAGGCACAGGAATTCACATTCTTCAAAACCAGAACAAAATTCTCTTCCCAGCAGCTAAAGAAGTAACACAGGCATAACAAGGATCGACGTGCAAAGTCAAGATCCACACCGTGGAGCACATTAAATGCTACAGAACACATTTCAAAGAAACATTTTAGGCATTTTTTAACTTTCAGGGATTATATTCTCTTACTTTCCTCAGCAAAAGCAGTTTCTTTGATATGGGAATCAGTAAGAATTAAAGCCTCTGCAGATACAAAGAAAAAGACTTGCATAAAATTCTCTGTGTTTGGAACATGATTTCACTAGTTACAGACATGGAAAAATATCAGAAAACAACCTGACTTATTTGCAATCTGTGAAAAAAAATCTGTCACCCAGTTCTCCAAAGCGTTTGACATTTCTAATGAGGAGAGAAAAATAGCAGAAATACAACTATTTCAAGAAACAATCACAAATCTTGCAATCTTAAAACTAGGTTAAATTATGGATCCAAAGTAGTTTGATTCATTCAAGCTATCTGTTCTGTTATTGACATGAGAAAAAAACCCAAATAAATAGAAATTCAGAGCATATTTATCTGATTTCCCCCATTTTTCCAAGTCCCACAGATACCTGCTCCCCATAGGTCAGAGAAAATAATTTAAATTTTGCTCTTCTTAAAAAACAAACCAGAAAGTCCCTAACCCAAACCCATCATAAACCAGTGCCAGTATCAAGATTCCATATGCACATTGCTACATTACAGTCCTTCTATCACATGTAAAATAATGCTAAAAATGTGTGTTTATAGAGATATTTTCTCCAGAGACAGAACAATCACTGTTTATTTATGCTTCTAAGCAGAATGAAAAGAACTACAACGCACACATTTGTGCCTTTCACAAACACACACTTAAGCCAGTGCATTCAAGCATGGCATGTTCTGGATTGTAAATGTGTCAAGATAACCCAAACACCACTGGCAGCAACTCTCTACCCATTGTTTCGCCATCAAACATCACATTTATTTTACTTAGACAAAAAAACCTCATACACACGCAGCAAAAAACCATTCTTATCTTACCTATAATATGCATTTATCATAAAATATGTAGGAATTAATATAGAGAACTCAAAGACAGTTGACACCTCCAGAAGGAATTACAATGCAGGTTCTCGGGATAACTCCTATTTCAGTTTGCTCTTCCTCCCAACACAGTAATTTAAATAAAATTACATTAAGCACTGATATTCCTGAAAAGGCTTATAAACAATTTAGAAAATTACAGTGGAGTTACTCTCTCACAAAAAAAACCCCCAAACCAAACAAAACAAAAAACTTAGAGACAAACCAGGCAGTACCTGGTATTACCTTTGGATTGGACAACCAAGTTCACCAAATAAGCAGGGTAATAATTCTGCCAAAAAATCCTTCAATCTGGTATAAATACAAACATTACATTTTTTAAGGTTGTGTTTTAATTTCTTTGCAGTACCTGCAGATGTTATAAAGCAACTGGTTGGCTATTTCTGTATCAGTAGGACTTTTCTACTGAAGGGACAACTTTTAGACATTTTATAGAATGGAAATTCCTACAGAATGCAGAATGCAAGTGGGAATATTCAAGCACAAAGATGTGAAAAACAATGAATAATGGTAAATATTGCCTGACTTAGCCTTGCTGTAACTCTGAGGGAAGCAGAGTGAGCTCCATTAGCCCTGCACTGGGATGTGAGGTAGCACCATCAAAATGAAATCACATCCAGCAGTGTAATCCCATTTCCAACACCACCACAGTACAAACCACCCTTCCCCATCCTGTGGCCTCAATGAAAGGTGTCCCTTCTAGAGATGAGCCCAAGAGATACCCTGTTTCTGCATTTTCCTTGCAGAAGGGAATATTTTACCAAAGGACCTGTCTCTGGTTATCTCCTTTCAGCAGTTCCCGAAGCAGATAAGGGCAGGATTTACCCCCGGGCCATTCTCTCTCAAACCTCAGGCCACCAGTGATGAGGGATCTCAACACACCTGTCCCGGCGAGGCACCAAACTGCTTCAGGAGACAGAAACTCGTGCACTGCAATCCCTTTCATCCTGCTTAAAAGCAGACATGCACAGTGCTTGTTCCCTCTCTGGGAAAAGCAATTCCAGAAATGTTTCAGAGGTTAGCTCAGCTGGTAGAGTGTGGGGCTGATAATCAAAAGGTGCTGGGTTCTATGTCCGTTATGGGCCATTTGACGAAAATGTAGATTTGATGATTCTGGTGGGTCCCTTCTAACTTGGAAGGGGTGTAAAATAACAAGGTGCATATCAAATTCTTGCAGTAACGCTGAATGCCACCATCAGGGCTCATAACAAATGGCCACCAACACCTCATCTTTCTTTCATTAGTATGTCTAAATATCACAAGAAGGCTCTTATTACTAACAAGTGAACAACTACTTCCCCACGGGGCCCGCCGACGGCCCGAGACTCTGCCCTGGGGGCAGCGGAGGTGCGGCGACCCCTCACCTGCACCGTCTCGTGCGGCTGTGGGACCGCCCCGCTTGGCTTTAGGCCGTGTCCCGGCTGGATTCCGGTTGGATTCGGGCTGTTTCCCGGTGGGATGCTGGCTCTGTGCCGGCGGGGTCCGGCTGAGGGAGCGGGACCGAGCGCTTCCCTCACGGAGTGGCCGCGCGCACCGCCGCCCGCCAGGGGGCGCCCGCCCGCTCCGTGCCCCGCGCGCGCCGGTGAGGCGTCAGTGGCGCGCGCCCGCGCGGTGCATGCCGGGCGCGGCACCGGGACCATGGCGAGCGACTTCTACCTGCGCTACTACGTGGGGCACAAGGGCAAGTTCGGGCACGAGTTCCTCGAGTTCGAGTTCCGCCCCGACGGTGAGAGCGGGCCGGGGGCGCCGGGGGCCGAGGGGGAGGGCTGGGCCGCGCTCCCGGAGGGCTGGGTGCCGGGCCGCGGGCAGCCCCGGCGCGGTTTAATTAATGCCCGGCCTCTCCCCACAGGGAAGCTGCGCTACGCCAACAACAGCAACTACAAGAACGATGTGATGATCCGAAAGGAGGTGAGGGCAGCGAGCCGGGACAGCAGCGCACAGCGCCGCTGAGGGGCCGCCGGGCAGCGCTCGGGGTTGGGTTTCCTTGCTGGGATGTTGTGGGCAGGGTTGTGTTTATTATTCCCCCGTTGGAATGTTGTGCCCAGGCTTACGTGCACAAGAGCGTGATGGAGGAGCTGAAGAGAATAATCGACGACAGTGAAATCACAAAAGAAGACGATGCTTTGTGGCCTCCTCCTGACAGAGTGGGCCGACAGGTGGGTGCAGAGTGTCTCTTCTAATTGCTCTTTAATTTTCATGTGTTAGCTTCTTGGAAGCATAACTAAACTTTTCCTTCAAGGCAGTATTGTTTCCAGCCAAAATGGAAACAAATACTACTTTAAAACCTGAGCAGCTTCTCAATGGCAGTGTAGATCCACAGACCTGCTGCATTCGATGTCTTTGTTATAGAAATTTGTAATAAAAACCAAAAACCGTCACAGTACTGGTACCATGAAGCAGTAGAGTTCCTATAACCCTTTTTTTTTTCAGGAGCTCGAGATAGTAATCGGTGATGAGCACATCTCCTTTACCACGTCAAAAATCGGTTCCCTCATTGATGTAAATCAGTCCAAGTACGTACTCTGCTTTTTATGCTGCCCTTGTTTCTATTTACAAGTCTGTATTAGAACTTCCTGATTATTGGGTACATGTATTTTATATTGTCTCAAAGTACAGATCAGCTCCTGGGGGCACCAGTGCTCTGTGTTGCAGCACAATGTGCCAAATGCCTTTAGACTGTGGCATTGTAGGCTGTGTTTTCAAACTCACTGAGAGCAGACCTTGCTGTAGGAAGCCTGTTGCACACATACAGAGTCTGAGCTGCCATTGGCCTGTTTGTACCAATTTCTTTGGGAGAATCAAGATACCTGTATTTCACCCAAGCTGAAAAAACTGTCATAGTTTGGGTTTTTTTTTAATCCTAAGTGCTGTTGATACTTGATTTCGTAATAAAAAAGCATATTTTGTAAAGACTTAAAAATGTTCACAGTTGGAGTACAGAATATTTAATCAGTCAGTCTAGAATGAAACAAATCTGTTAATGGCTAAATGACATCTAAAAAGTCCCCCTGTAGGCTTTGGGGTTTTTTAATATGTTAGTTCTAAAAGTCCCCCAGAGGCTTTGGGTTTTTTTAATATGTTTGTTCTGTAATCTGTTCTCTAAGAGCATCAGTCTTAAACTTTTTTTCCCTTTCTTTCTTCTGTTGTGCACTGCAGAGATCCAGAAGGCTTGAGAGTATTCTACTACCTGGTCCAGGACCTTAAGTGTCTCGTCTTCAGTCTTATTGGACTCCACTTCAAGATTAAGCCAATTTAAATCAGACAAACTGAAGTTTGTATTGCAGTATCAGCAGTGGGGGTGGGAGGGGAAGATCCTGTTCCAGTTCCTCACTATTTCCGAAATTTTTGTGTATTTTACATTATTTTTTTGGTTGTTGTTTTCATTGTTGTTACAAACTGTCAATGGCTCACTTAATAAAATGGTGAGATTTGCGTTTTTAAGTTGTGGTGAGAGACTGACTTGTAACACTTCTTTTATAATGGTGCATTCAGAGTGCATCATTCACTTGTATCACACACATGCTGTCGTTCTCTATACAGCAGTAGAAAAAGGAATTAAGCCTGGCTCTGTGAAATTAAACTTTTGCCAGCTGTCAGGGTAAACTTTTGATACTGTCTTTAGCTGGATATTCTCTTGGCCAGCCCAGCTATGCACAACATCTGACTCTGCACAGGATAACTGGTTATAGCAGCCACACATCGCCTTCATCCCGAGCCTCCAAAGCAGAGACAAACAACAGCCCACCTAGGAGCCAGCCAGGATCTTCACTGATGGTCCCGTCCAGCTTCAGACAAGCTGAAAAGCAACCTAGAACGTACTTCGTTTAGTTCCAGTCTAGCAGCTCTGTTGTGCAGCATCAATTAGAAGACTTTGAGGGGTCCCCCACAAGGCCTGAGGGTGCTCCCCATGGCAGCGCTGCCAATCCACGCCTTAGCTTTCTGTAGCGCCTCTGTTTTTCCCATGTCAGTAGCCACTGCGATTAAAAAAACCCCTTGGTTAATTGACGTTTAATACTGAAAACCCCAGCGCCTCCCTCCCTCCCCGCCTCCCCTCAGGCACTCCCGCCTTTCCCGCGCGGCGGGGCGGTGGCGCCGCCATCTTTACTGAGGGCAGCGCGCCGGCTCAGCCCGGCCGGGAGCGCGGGGCCGCCATCTGCGCTGAGGGCACGGAGAAGGGAACCGCGGGGACTCCGCGCGGCCATGGGGGTAGGTGGGAGCCCCACGGGCCATGGGCTAGGTGGGAGCCCCACGGGCCATGGGCTAGGTGGGAGCCGCGGCCGGAGCCCCGCGGGCCGTGGGGGCACCGGGAGCCGGGCCGGTCGGGGCTGACGCCGCTCCGCCGCTTGCCTTGCAGAGGATCGGGCTGCAGCTCCGCGCCACGCTGGAGAACATCACCCGGCTGCGGGCCGAGGGCCAGGACTTCCGATGGTACCTCAAGGTGCGGGGCCGCGGGGCCGGGCCGGGAGCGGCGCATAGCCCTGATTATTGACAGCTTTCAACCTTGCGATTTGTGTTCTCCAGCTGAAATGTGGGAACTGCGGTGAAGTCTCCGAGAAGTGGCAGTACCTGCGGCTGATGGTGCGTGTGCCCCTTGTCACCTGACACTGAGCAAAAATGAAAACACAAACCTGCCTCTTACACGCGTATCCGCATCAGGGATGTGACAACTTGCCCTCTGGATGAGATCGTTTTTCAATAACTATATGCATTTAGAAAATTGCCGTGTTCCATATTAAAAGAAATATTTGGAGACTGTTAATCGAAATATGCCGTTTGAATGGTGACTGTTGGTGACCAGGTATTTACATCTGCTTTTAAAAGCATCTTTCTGTAAAAAATTAATTAAAAAAGAAATTTGGAAGTGGTATCAAAATAAGGTTGTACCTCTAGCAAGCATATTTCTCTGATGCCAATGGAATCCTTTTGGAGAAGGTTAGGTAAATCACAATGAGTTAAGCATGCTAAATCAGCATTTGGAAGCTGAAAAAGCAGGATAAAATTTGTCAGGGATACTTGTCTGTTCTTAGCAATAATCATCCCTTTTTGTGGCATACAGCTGAATGGTAAGAATATATTTTGAGCAATTAGCAGAGCATGCCTACATGGATAAGACATAAACATCCATTATTCCCTACTTAAAGTCTAGAACAGAATTATTCTTTGATAATCGCAGCTTGTTGAATTATTAATCTCTGCAGTTAAAAAAAAAAGCTGCCTTGTTGCAGTGTTTTTAAAAAGTTAAAGATCATTGTAAAAACTACCTTACCTTTGCAGAGGTTTCCAGGTTAAAAATGTCTCTCTCCTCATGGGTTTTAGGACAGCGCTCCCCTGAAAGGCGGCCGAGGAAGCGCCACGATGGTGCAGAAGTGCAAGCTGTGCTCCAGGGAGAACTCCATCGGTACGTGCTTGGACATTCCATCTCACAGGTTACCTTTTAGTCCCCATTTTTGCTTGACACCGTTTGTAAGGAGCTTTCACCAGGGATTTCTTCCCTTGTACACTGGTGCTTGAGCTCCCAAGAGGCACATTCTGGACATCACATTCAGGGAGACAGCAAGGCCTCCGGGTGAGTCCAGGCTTCTGCATGAACAAAACTCATCTGTCTTGTTAGTTTCCAAAAGCATGCAAATCTTTTGGGCATTGGTAGGACAAAATGGTGCAGTGTAAATTACTCAGGAGAAGGGAGAAAACTTGAATTCTACCTTTAGAAGACATTTCCTTATGCAGGAAATGCTTGGTGACTTTGTTTCTTTTACTTTGTATAAGGAAATTTCTTTGAAAGAAGATCCTGGTGCTTGGTTTGTGCTGAATAAAACTGAAGACAGTGCCACTCACTTGTATACTTTTTTTTGTTTTAGATATTTTAAGTCAGACAATCAAGCCTTACAATGTAAGTTTGTTTCCTCTTCTATGTAACAGGTGAAAGATAAATAAGCATTAACACTAATCTGAGTTTTTGCTTTATCATCCTCTTTCCAGAACACAAAAAGTTGGTCTTGTCCTCTGACAGAAATTGTCTTGTAGACTTCTGCACAGTCTCAAGTGTGGAATAATCTGATACATTTCATAAGCCAACACACAACTGTATCACTCAAATTAGAGGTGACCATATAATGCCCCTCTTGGTTTCCTTTTGAAGTCTTCCTCACTGCAGATTAAGAAATTCTAGTTAGTGACCACTAATTCCATGAAATTATATGAAATGAAATATGAAATGAGCCTTAGGATTTTGCCGTCACTTGGGGCATCAGAGATGACAGTGCTGCGTTTAAAGTAATCCATGCCTGGACTAATGCTTGTCACTGTCTCTATTAGATGGAAACCAGTGGTTTTCTGACTCAATTACAGGCTGAAGACAGCGAGAAATTCAAAACAATTGTGGAGTTTGAATGCCGAGGTCTGGAACCAGTTGACTTTCAACCACAGGTGAGTTCTTATTTGTGATGTCTGTTTTTAAAAGCACTTCTTCTGGAGTGATAAAATACACACTATTTTAAATGGTTCTGGAACATCACAGACCTTCCCAGATTCCCATCCTTCCACAGTTCCTCCTTTTACTTCATTTGACTTTAAAAAAACCCCAAACCAAACTAAAAACCAGCGAGCAGCTAACACTAACAACTGGTATTTTCTGTGCCAGTAAAATCCAAAACTCAGAACACCTTGGAGTCGTACTCAAACTGCCTCACAGGTGACTCAGCACTGCTCCTCTGAATTCACCTGAGAGCTCTTCACTGCTCAGGTTATTGCAAGAGAGAGGCTGCCAAAGGGGAATTGTGAGAGTGCAGCATTAGATGGAGCACCACTTTGCTCCTTGGTATGTCAGAGTACATCAGGCTCAGGTTATGAACACACTTCAGTGTGTGCCCTCTAAGAAACAAACGACTTTTCTTTGGGATTGACATCACCAGAGCCACAGGAAATGAACACTGGCGTTTTTCCATTTGCAGCTTGGCCAGACAAAGCCTGAAGATCACTGGCAGTTGCAGGCTGGTGCAAAGCACACCTCAAGGTTCAGAGTTAAAGGATTCTTCAGGGCCAGTCTGCAGTGACTCATCTCTTGTGCATGGTCATGCTCTATGCCACTTAACCCCCTGCTATATTTAACCTATTATTCCAGTCGGATTAGGTGTAAATAGACTGACAAATATAAACCTGTCTTATCCTCCTCTCAGACTGTGATGCTGTGCTAAGAAACAGCCCAAAAGAGCCGATCCTACAACGAATTTGACATAAATAGAATCCCCACTGCAGTGTGCTGGGGGAGGTCTTTATGTATTTATTCAAGTGAAGTCCATCTTTTGGATGAATGGTTATTCCTTTATTCCAGAATGGTTATCAGTTTATTCCTGCTTGAAAGCTTTACAACCACACCTAGGAACTTGCCCTTTAAGAAAAATCTGTAGAAAGACTACAAAATGTAGGAGATGTTTAAAGCTCTGCATCCTGGCTGTCAATTTTATCTACAGAACAAAGACTTCACAGCTGTAACAGAAGTTTTAATGTAATATTCTGAGTTTGGTGCACTTGACTGGAGGGTATACTTGAATCCTGAAAAGGTATTTCAGTGGATTTTTGGATGCCTAGATCAGTAAATGAGAATATTCTGATGTTTAAATGACTTCTGCAGTTCCAATTTTGTCAACTGCTTTATATTTGGCATGATCCAAGCCAGCCTGGCTTCTGCATGACCTTAGATCTCACTTTTGGTTAGCACTAAACATGCCAAGTGGCCATAAAATCACTGTATTTTCTCTGTATTTTTGGTAGACATAATACAACCACACCTAGAGTCAATTTAAAGTGGCTTAATGTTTGCATGTCTTATTTAAATTATAGTAGTTATCCAAAAAACCCCAACCACCACTACCCACAAAACATTTGAGTGTTTTTTGAGAGAAAGTATCCTTTGTTTCTCTGATAAAAACCCTCTTTTCAGAAAGAGCAATGTAAGAAGCCATCCTGCATGCTACAGAACTGGCTGGGATTTTTAAATGTACTTTTAAAACTGGGAAGTCTTACTGTACAGCTTGGTAACTGAACCCTGAAGTGAGAGAGCTGTTCCTACAGAAGGGAAACCAGAGCACCTTCCTAGGGCTGTCCTTTCTGCACTCTTTAAAAAGCCGCAGCAGTGGTGGCAGTGAAGAACTCTCCCCTGGGAAACGCTTGTTTGGGGATGTTAATCTGTTCACTCAGGCAGCTGATCCTCCTTACACATAAAGCTTGCTTGGCACTTGTGTATCTAAATCCAATACAAGCTGCTCCTTCTCTAGAGAGTCTTGGATTCTGACAATATTCAAGCTAGAACTATTAACTTTCTTCCACATCTTCTATTCCTTTCCTTGCAGTGTATTACGAAGCTGTTATGCCTGTATGGATTCTGAACACAAAGCTATCAGGAGTAATTGAATGCTGCTACATAAAATTAGAAACTAAGGTTTAACATTGTCTAGAATAGTTAGAAATACTTCTTTTGCTGGGAAAAATAGAGGAGCAGTGTTCCCTCATTTTATTCTGGTTGCTTGGATTGAATTTTCCCAATTCACAAGCAGGGTCACAACCTTACACTGACCCTGACTAGGAAAGAGCTTACCCATTCTTTCTACCTAATTTAAAAGAAATACATTTTTGTGCTGAGTTACTTTCTTTAAACATGTTTCAGTATAATATTTATCATTTTCTCGGTACAACTTCATTTTAAAGACTTTGTGCAAATGTGTTTGCAGGCAGGGTTTGCTGCTGAGGGCGCAGAATCTGGCACACCTTTCAATGACATAAACTTGTTAGAAAAGGTATGTTATCTTAGTTTCACTAGTAAAACTAATCATCTAGCTTGCTTTCCCCATGTCACTACTCCAAAATACACACCCTAGACTGCTTTTGCTCTTCCTGTAGCCACAGGAAGGCCACAGGTGGAGAGAGAAAGTGAAGCAACAATGAGCAACCAGCATTACTAACAGGGTCTTTTTAGAAGTTTGTATTTGTTAACTTAGCAGCTGACAAACATTTAAGTCACTCAAGAATTCCAGAGAGCAAGAACCTGGAATACTGAATGGCTGGGGTTATTAAAGTGGTGAGTAGATTTTTCTAGGAAGATCCCTGCCCATTGTCCTGTGCACAGAGATATTAAAAAGTAATTTAGACACTGTCCTTCAAAGCTCAGGATAATGACACCAGCACTGCAAATCTTCCTTGGCTGTGAGCAGGAATCTCAAGGTCAAATCTGTTCCCTGGTATCCTACTTGGCAGGGATCTGCTTGTCTGCTTACCCACCTGACCAGGGTATTGTAAATGACAGATAATCCTTTCACCTGCCATAGCTGCTGTTTGTCCACTACAGGCTGGGGACTACATAAGAAAATAAACCCAGCAATATACATATATACATATATATAAAAACACTGAGACTGAAGCTCATTTAATTTCAGGTTAGTGCTCTTGCTACTCTCACCTGTTAAAATTTAACTTTCTGCAGATACCTAAGACCCAGATTTTGAGTAACATTTAGTTCCAGTTTGAATTCCAGTCTGTGTGCACTCTGTCTTGTGTGACTAACACTGTGAAATCTTATTTCCTACAGGATTGGAATGACTATGATGAAAAAACCAAGGAATCTGTTGGAATCTACGAAGTTACCCATAAATTTGTAAAATGCTGAAGTTCATACCCCTAATAAATTATGACATGTTTATTGATGGAGGAGCTGTAAACATCAGATATGCAGTTTCCTTGGAGTTACTTTTTTACACGGCTGTACTTCAGAAATGGACAGCAAAGTTCACAGAATGATTAAGGTTGGAAAAGATCTCCAAGATCAAGTTCAACCTTTGACTCACATCACTGAGTTATACTTTCTGTCCCCAGTATGCCCTAATAAAATATTTTCCATGGAGCACTTGGAGATGGCCTCAGTACAAACTGAAAATAGTACATATTGACTGAACTGTGCCATTTCCTTAGTGCTGGGGGGTTTTGGAATATATATGGTTGTGGGGGACTGTAGCTTAGCTAATGTGTACAGTAACTACTCAGACACCTTACAGCCTGAAAGGTTTTGATAGTTTGTCACCAGGAAGTACCAGCATTTGATTCTCTAACATAAGCACATAAAGTCTTCCCACTCACCACTCCTATCATGAGGAAGTTATTACAAGCATTAGTAAAGGCACTGTGTTAACTGTTCAAGGGAACAGGTACAGGGAACAGCAGCTTTCTGCCACTTCAGATAAAGGCTGAGGTGAGTTTACTGAGAACATGAGTGCTGTTGATATTTACAGAGTTACAGTCCTCTGAAAAGCAAGTTATCTTTCCAAGTATGTCATTAAGGAAACCTCATTTTTAGTTGACGACAGACTTTGTACTCCTTGGCGAGTGCACTCACAATCCTGCCAGCTGTTCTCATGTTTCAAAACAAAAACCACCACCAAACCCAAAGAGAAAAAAAAAACCCCAACCAATCTTTAGTGAATTTTATTCAGACTTTTCGTCTGATTATTTTTTCCTGATATATTATTTTCTGCATCTTCCCAAATAATCACCTTCCTTCCTTTGTTTAAATGAGCAAGAACAATTATGCTAAGTTTTACAGTAAGTTTTAAAATAAGGCTTTTCAGCTGAAAACTAGAGCAGCACATTACAGGAGCAAAGCCTTCAGGCTTGCATATGAAAAGCATGCCTCTCCCCTGCTAGCACTTTCATTTCATACTTCCAGGATAGAGTATTGCTGACACTTACTGTGCTAAATTAAAAGCTCCCTGGGAGAACCTGGAAGCTGAGACACCCGACGGAAGAGCAAAGGGAACAAGGTTTCTGAGCCTCTGAACCTGATCTGTCACATCCAGCCAACGTGCTCAGACTTTTCTGTGCTGATATATTTGGTTGTTCAGGCCAGTGGGACATGCGCTTAGTTTTACACAGATCACAGAAGCAAACACCGCTGTGCACTTCAGCTCCACAGAAAGAATCGTCCTCCCAAAAGAAAAAGTGGAAATCAAGAGGGCTTAAAAGGCAGGAATTCAGGTTCCACATACCAGAGACAGTGCAGAGTGCTTGCAGCAGTATTCTTTCCAACCTTTGTAAGAAACATGAGCTATTGATAAAGGATCTAACCATGCTGTATGATTTAGATATGACAGTAAAAGAACTTTGTGGTTATTAATAGCTTTATTAAAATACAGTCTTTTCCGGTCAATTTAACAACCCAGTTGGTGATTGCAGGTTACTTAAGGCCTCCCACCTAACTTTTTGTGTCTCTAAAAGCTGTTACAGTGGAAAGGCTTCAAGCAGTTGAGGCACAATCAGTTCTGCTATAAAATCAAGTTTAAAGAGATAAGTGTGACAAGTTAGTAAGCAAGCTTACTGCAAGAGTGCAAATGGAACCACTCATCCATGTTTAAAATTATTGCATGTATTTTTTTTAAAAAAATCAAACAGTTCAAGAGTGGTTTCACAGTACTGTAGTCTGTCCAAACACTCATGGAACACTGGTGTTCCAAGTTCATTAACTCAGCAAAAATGCTTTTTATTTTAGATTATGTGTTTTAAGAACACACGGATCTGTTACTTAATTTGACATAGTGAATGTTTGTATTTCCTAAAATACATTCAAGGTCTGTAACCAATTTCTTTAAAATAGATAGAAATTTCCTAGTGAATCTAACAGTATTCAAGTTCAATGAAGAGGCATGAAGCCAATTAGGCTGGGCAGTCGCAGCCGTGCTGAACACTGATTAGTATGTCAATTAGACATAATCTGCATTTTGCTCTGCAACTGTGAAGTGTTCCAATGTCTTTATGTCTAACTACCTATTTTCTTGCCCTTTAAAACATTGAAGATATCTTCTAGTGACTTGTGTGTACACTCAAGGAATTCTTTCCCATTCCTAGTTGGGTAAGAAGAAACATTACAGCCAATCCAGTCGTCATGGACCTGATACCCTACCCCAAGGCCATCAGACACCACGGGGCCAAACCCTCCTATTTGCACAGCCGGGCTCATCAGGGTGCTGGTGGAGATGATGTTGTGGTTCAGGCGGGCGTAGGCTTGGTCTTGATAGAAATCAGGCAGTGCCAGCCCCCTGGACAAGGCTAAATAGCGCAGGCTGAAGAGATGCCGGTCAAAGCCCTGGCCTGGTGAAAGGAAATAACAGCTATGAGACAGGGGGATGACTTCTGTGAGAACTCAACTCACCTCAGCCACAAAAGAAGACGTCTGTAGAACTGGGGTTTATTTCTGTGCTGGTAGGATGTATTTTTCAGAAGCCAGACTTCTCATGCCCATATCTTAGGAAAACAGCCTGCTTGTTTTACTGCAAGCCTCACCCAGGATCAGGAGAGCACACAAAAGTGCAGTGTTAACAGACAATAATACATTGCATTCTTTGATTAACCATTTTTCTGAACATAGCCAGGTTGTTTAAAGCAGAAAGAGCCTTTCCTAAAATTTATGAATCTAAAGAGGAAGGGAATCACGCACCAACGAAAGGAGGCAAATTTTAAGACTCTATGGGATAATACTCAAGAGTCTATTTCACTGCTGTCAATTTTAATGCTTCTGGGAAGAGCAGTTCAAAAGAAAGCATTTAGAAAATATGCCAGGAGGAGCATGGCCAAAAATTAGTTTGATTTGGAAGTTGTTAAAGCCTTTATTCCCTGCTGAGATAAGACAGTACCTCCTCAGACTTAAAGCCAAAGTTCTTGTTCAACATGCATTAAGTATTTATGAAATCTTCAAATAGTCCAACTGCTCTAAGGACCAAAACTGAAGTATAAAAAATTCTCAACACATGAAAGGTGCTGTGGGAAGCACAGAGGTATTCCTCTCCATCAAGAAATGAGAATGAGAGAATGCACCTTAAAGTGCAGCCTTCTGCTACTGTTTCTGTCAAGTTCACACTAGACCTCCATCAACATTAAATTATTTAGTTGTAAATATTTACAGCAACCTTAACAGACATTTCAGTGCACAAGCAGGAGTGTTTGATGTATTCCTACTTACCCATAGCAGCCTCTTTCGTCAAACGGCCGTGGTAGTTGGAACACTCCACTATCAACTTCTGCAGCTCTTCTGTGCTGTGCTTGGAGAGTGCCTTGACAAAGGCTTCTGAGCATTTCTTTGTGTGGACGGAGGCAGGACGTATGGTTTCTGTCCGGCCGTGTTTGAAAGCTGCAGTGCTGCAGGACTCGTAGGTAGCAACAGTCTGGTCGTACTGGCGCAGGAAAGCCATCTGGAAGGCCAGCTGGGCCACAGCATCTGGGCTCACCTTCTTCTGCTTTAGAAGCTCCTTGCCCCCTTCCTGGAACTGAATTTGGTTAAGAGACAGTGATTCTACAGTGGCATCAAACTTCTGTTTGGCTTTGGTAATCCCTGCTTTTAAGGCATCGTTCAGCTTGAAGTCAAGTTTCTGCACTGCTCTGGAAGAGTCAACCGAAGCAGGCTGGGACTGGGGGCTGATGGCTGGTGTCTTGGTGCTGTCTTTAAAAACCTCATTCTGGAACCTGAGCACAGCCACACCATCTCCCCAGGAATGTTCAAAATTAACTCCTGCAGTGCCATCCTTAGTTATGATAAGATTAAAGGATTTGTCATACCAGCGGTTTGCAGCATCTCCATGCAACATAGTGTGGGACAAGTGCACAAAGTCTTTAATGGGAAAATCATCTAAACTTAAACAAAACATAGCAGAATCTACTTTCTGAAGAGCTTCTTCATTGCCATTCTCCAGTAGATTCTTCCTCAGCAATGCCCATGTATCTCGGTTTTCACTGGAGAGGTAGCCAAGAGGGAAGGCCGGGGCCGGACTGTTGTCACTGAGGATGTATTTCAAGTGTGCTTGTATTTCTGAGGGTTTCAGTATGTTTCCATCTCTATCAATAACATCAAACACGTAAAAGTTTCCATTTCTCAACACTAGTAAATGTTTTGCCTTTTCATCTGTATACAGCTCATCTTTGTTGAGCTTAGGAACCCGTGTAGAATTGAAAAGCCTGAAGTACTGAGACATATCTAGGGGGTAAGCATTGACCATGTAGGCACCAAACCAAGAAATCGAAGAAGGCACAAATCGGATAATTTTTTTAAAGATCTCAGTGTCACTTTTTTCTGGATTGAGGTGAAAAACCTCTGGTTCAAGGTAACCAGCCCTGAAGGTCTTCATAAAACGTAGGGCAGAAACAGTCATGTTCGTAGCTCGTATGAGCTGATCGTTGTACTCCGGTTTCGGATCAGGATTAAAAGACATAAAGGCATTAAAATTCAAAACAACAGGCTCACGTGCCTTTAGGTACATGTCAAACCAGGGACCTGAAAATTGAGAGTTGAGAAAGAGGTCAGAACATAAAAGCAGGTTCCTGAGTCAGACCAGAGGGTCATGTAGTCCACCAGTGATCATGAATAAACACACATTAAAGTGCCTTCAAACAAGACAAACATATGCAGTAATTCACCCAAGGCTTCTCCCAACCCCCATTACGAAGAAGGATACTGCTGGCTAATCATCAAAATACTGGTTTTGGAATAATTCATGTCAAGAGTGTCCATGTCATTAGGAACAAGGGCCAACCTCCCTGTTTTCTATATGTCTCAGTGACAAACCGTAACTGCCACGACGCACAGTGCAGCTCCCCAGCTCTGTATTTTGGTGCTCACCTCACATTTGGGGTGGTTCACGCCCTTACCTACTCTTAACCTATTAATTTCTGCAACTCTCTGCCACTGAGTGCATCTCACTGAGGTTGAACCTTCTACCTGGACTGTAAGAAGTTACAACCTCAATTACAGGTTCTCTCATGTGAGTGATGAACATTCATCCATACTTTTAAAACCACATCTGACATCATCACGTAGCCTTGTAACCTCAGACTTGAAAGTCCTGGGTGGAGGCAACCCTACATACTTCAGAAACCAATTTCAAGTGGAACAGGTCTTTCATGAGGCCTAAAGAAGAAAAATAACTCAACAAAAAGCAATACAGACACCCCACCATTCACGGACAAAAAGCAGCACACTAATTAGCACTGATGAACAACATAAAGCCACCACTTAAAACCCAAGATGTTGTTCAAAGCGAATGGAATGTAAAATATGACAAACCAAAGAGCAGGTTTTGTGAAACAATCTAGTATTCTCTACAGAATGAGTGGTAGCTAACACCCTAACAGTCTCAATAGACAGCAATTACAGAAGTGCATTCACTGGGCAACACGGAAAATTCTACTTCCATAGATATTTGACTACTTCCATCTCTGCTGCTATCTAATACTTTCATGAGCAGACACTTGTACATGGAAGCAATACCAAAGCAGAATAATCAAAAGTCTATATGCATGCTCTCCCTCTCCTGATTTGTTTCTATTTATTCTCATTTTCCTATTTCTGTCACTCCTTTTCTTTGGCTCTTTAAAATAATATAGTTTTGTAGATTTAAGGCTTTTAAGTCCCGAGTACTGATCACTTCTGCCTCCCAAACTCAGTTACACTCTGTGACCCCTCCCCTCCCTCAGAGTTTAGTTTTCTCACTAAATAACATGGAATTATTGGGAAATGTTTGCTTTAGTTTCCTTAAGAGAAATGCTAGATAAGCTCCTCTTTAACCTAAACCCTATAAACTCATGAAAAAATACCACTCTTTCAGTATCTGTCTACCCAGAATTCTGGTAGAATAGATGAAGCTAGATAATGAGCATTCTTCTTTCCACTAGCCTCTGAATTTGCTCAAATAGAGCCATAGAGAGTGTTCACAGCAGGCTATTCCAAGTTTCTGGAATACTTAAAGCTCCAGCCTTTTATATTTATGACATTATGGGCAGTTATGAAGCATGGTTATCAACAGACTTATCCTACACCCAGCAGGCCAACATACCTGTGATGTAACTTGTATGCTTGTTCTGATTGTCTTGAGCAACCAGCTGCTCATGCAGCTCTCTTCCAATTCCCTTTTCAAAGACATGAGCCAGTTCTTCAGTTTTCCTACAGCAATCAAGAAAAGCATCAAAATACTGTCACAAGTCACATTTTTTAAGTGTAACACTTGGCTTTGAAGCAGAACATGAGCTGCAATGTGTGTTTGTCCATACCTGAACTGGTCATCATTTAAAAGCGGTTTCTGGGCATTCAGGTACCTTGTAATTGTATCTTCTAGCTTGGGAACTGGCAGTCTGAAGGAAGTGAAACACAGAGATGTGCACTTTATGAAAAAGAGCATGAAAGAAGCCCGTGTTTCTTACAGTCATCTCTCTTTGCCTCCTTTCTTCCACATCCTTCCTTATACTACCATATATACTATACATAGAGAAATAGACACACATTATACTATATGATACACACTATTATACTATAGATATATATGGGTAATACTTATGTATACGTATTATCCAAATGTCTCATAAGTTCCTTGTGGAATAAGAGAAGCAAGGGACTAGGTGGACACCAACACACTGTAATGTTCTTGAGAAACAAGGCAGAAAAACAACTCGCCTGTCTTGCTACAAAGGTATTGCAGTGATGGGAGATAATCCCTTACAGGTAACAGAGTGGCAGAAACCGCTGCTAGGAGACGCATCCCTGTAGAAGGAATAGTTCGGTTGCCAGCCCTGTTCGGGTCTCCCCCCCACAGCCGGGTGCTGGATATCTCTTCCTCACAAATCTCCTATTCGGTATCTTTGTCTACTTCCTCTGAGCCCGAGTTGTGCTTCCTATGGCAAGGGGATGTTCTAGCAGCAGGCTCGTAACCATATTTACACTCTGAAAGCCGAACCCGTCCCTCCGCAGAGAGCGGGCAGCGCACCCAGGGCGGACATTTCCCCTCCCCGCCCCTCACGGCGGCCCCCCCGCGCCGCCGCCGCCGCCCCTGCCCGCGTCCCCCCGGCCCGCCGGCCGTACCTGGGCAGGCTCCTCTGGTAGTGCATGGTGGGCACGATGCTGCGGTGCAGGAACTGGGCGGCAGCAGCAGCAGCAGCAGCCGCGCCGCTGTGGCCGCGCCGCCCCGGGAGCGCCCGCAGCAGCGGCAGCCGCGCCGCCATTGTGCGCGCCAGGCCCGGCGCAGCCCCGCCCCGCCCGGGGCCGCCCGCCGCCAGCGCTGCGCCCGAACCAGCGAGAGCCCGGCAGCGCTTCTGCTGTTCCTGCCGAACGTCAATCGGTGCGTGCTGCTAGGGTCGCACAGTTACCACGGTGTTGGGGCGCTTCAACACCGTGTGTGTCTGTAAGTGCTCTTACAGACACACTAATAAAACTTTCTGATTCATTAATAAAAGTTTCTGCAGTCCTCTTGTTTTTGTTTTATGTTCAACATACAGACTCCACATATTTTTCTCTTTGGGTTTTCATTTAAAACCCCCCCCGGTTGTTTGGTTTTTTTTTTTTTTGTGTCCTACCGACTACCCAGGATTGAGATCCTGCCCCCCAAAAGAAGAGTTTAATCTCTCCCGAGGTTTTTTTCACTCATACATGAGCATGTAGCAACAAATAACTTTATCACAGTATAAAATGTAATATTGTAAACATGCAACCTTGTTGTACCATGTGAAATATTTTCCATAAAAACACTGAATAATCTTAGAATATCCCAGAAACGACAGAAACGCTTTCATAAAAAAGCATGGCATGGGAATGGTTATGGTGGTGTATTTTTATCAGACACTCACTAGCATAAAAATCAGCGCTGGGATTGAATGCGGACACAGCAAAGGAAAGGAAAGCAATCCCTGTGGCTTAGTCTGATAATCCTCTGAAAGTAAATTGGCCCTACTCTAATCAACATAGTGGTTGGAAGAAAAGTGAAATCATTTCACTTCCAAGATAATAAATGCCAAATGACAGAAGGTGTCCTTGCGTGTTTCAGTCTGTGGCTATTTCCTGTTTGATGCGTGCCTCTCATGCTGCTCGTTCAGCCTTTTTTTTGGCCATGAAAACAAAAAACCCAAGCCTGCTTTAATTAATGAAGTCGAGTTTCACCTAGCTTGCCCTGCTGTGATAGTCCTGTTCAAAATGTTACCTGCTCTGCCCTTTGGGGAAACTGCTCTGTTCCCTGTCTGAATGCTGACTTGTGGGGCTCCCTTTCTAGGTTTGGGTGTCCAGACCCCAAACTGGGGAGGCTGAGGAATGCACCGCCTTTCCCCCAGGAGTGTCACTTTGTTTTGAACTAGTCTTGTTTTAGAAATACTACTGCATTCTGTTCTAATTTTCCAGAGCCCCCTAATCTTCTTCCAGGCTCTTAATGATGTAGTTGATAATAGGATTGTTGGTATTAATTTGGAACAATAATGCCAGCTGCTTGCTCGGTGGCTATTGGCAGAGGGGTGACCTTGCAGGTCAGCTAAGCAGAACTGGAAGTGCTTTGATCTGATCTATACAGAGCCAGATCTGTGCACCCGAACGAGAGGAGCAAGTGAATTCTCTCCCCATGGGATGCTGATTCTTCTCCAACGAGCAGGGAGGACAGCATGGCGGTGGCCCTGGATGCAATCCTCGCTCGCATCAAGGATGTTTGTAAAAGGAATGGTTTGCTCATCCTCTCGGTGTTGTCCGTCACCATCGGCTGCCTCCTGGGATTCTTCCTGAGGACCAGGCGACTCTCCCAGCAGGTAAGAGGGGCTCACAGCCTGTCCCTGCAGAGGAAATGCCAGACTTACATAACAAAAGACAAATGTCACTTGGACAACTTCGGGGTGGGTTTTTGAAGGTAAAAGTCCCATCTATGTGTTTGTTAGAATTGTTTAATTTCATCTGTTTGTCCATCTACGCTGTTCTTTGGGTCTTTTCACACATTCTCAAACAATAGGTTAGCAAAGGGTTCTGCTCTCTTGGACACCTGGTAGGCATAGCAGGAGCACATTAGAATGTTGCAGGAATGGATAATAATAGTGAATTTAAGCTGGATGAAATGTAGCATTTAATACAGGCCTGCAGAAACTGGCAGTGCAATATATTGGATTTTATACTATTTTGGAACACATATAGCTAAAAAAACCACTGGGAATATTTTTCCGCATCAGATGCACAGGGGTGCAGATGTTTATATTACACCAGTGGTGTTTCATATTAATAAATTTGAGACTTCCCATCATTAACAGAACATGTTACTGAAGTCACTTGGGGAATTCTCTCCCAGCACACTTCAACTAAGCTCTTTGCTGGTGCTCATTTCTGCTGTATCAGTCAGACAGCGTAGACAGCAACATGTATTAATAAATGCACTGTTTCAGCAGAAAATAGAAATCTCAGTTTAAAAATATGGCATTTAGTAAATGCAACTAAATTAAACCAATTCTGTCTTCTGCTACTGCAACGTTGTTTGTGTCCAAGCCATAGCTTCAAACACATCTAGGGAAACACAAAATGCAGAATGGAGAGATTATTCAGGGCAACTGGTTCACAGTAGTGCCCAAGAGATGGCACAAAAATTTCATTTTTGTCTTCCTTTGTAAAGGAACGAACAATGCAGTGTGTTTATTGAATAAGAACACATTATATAATCTAATTAATTTTAAAATTGTCTTTTAAAGCCTGCTATCTTTGCCACTTTATGTTTGCACCAAAGGTGCAGATTTTAGCCATGTTATCTGATCCACAGCTCCAGCTGCACTTGTGGAGACAGTCAGTCTTTAGCTCAAAACAATAAGCATCTCTCCATGTATTTCCAGGAAATTAGTTACTTCCAGTTTCCTGGTGAGTTACTGATGAGGATGCTGAAAATGCTGATTCTCCCTCTGGTTGTCTCAAGGTAAGTGAAGACAATGATTGTTCTGATAACTTTTGATGTTTCCTACATGAGATTTGTCATCCCACTGGTTTAGTTGTGACTGAATTAAGTGACAGTGCCAGAGGCATCACTGCCTGCTGTACATTGATAATTTTGGTGGAGCCATGAACATGTTTTTTAATTGATAGGATCATTTCTGCCATACCTCATACAGGTATTACTTGCTTTCAAATTAGTGCATTGGGGTTTTTAAAATTTGTTTTCTTTTCCCTTTGTAATAAGAAGACTTTTTCCTTCAAGTTACTTGGAAGTTAAATGTATGGAATAAATAACCCACCTTATCAAAAAGCTTGCCTTAAATCTAAACAATTGAAGTTAATTCATAGTGTCCTGCAGTATTTTGAGGTGTGCTGAAGTATGATGAATACTGAAAAAACCCTGTGTCTCCAGTTGTATCTGCCTTCTCATGGTTTTTGACAGAACAAAGCTGAGTCATGGTGCTTTGTGCCTGAAACTGGAAGTTTTATAACCATAGACTCACACCTGATCCTGGCTCATGCATCTAGAGAACACCAAGACAGAACACGTAAGGAGATGTTTTTTGAGAAGTGGAAGGAAAGTTTTCCAAAGAAAACAAGATTCTTACATGAGGAAGTGGCATATTAAGGAGGACAGAAGAGGGTTGGAGCAGATTTACATGTCCTTCCCTAAAATGTGTAGTTCTTTAGATTCTCTTGTACATTTAGAGGTGTTAGGAAGAGCAGCAGCACAGCAGGGAAGAGCTGCTCTGACAGAACCTGTGATGGCTCAAGGTTGCCTGGAGATGTGACACCTCTGGGCCTCACTGTCACAGTGGCTGCACTGTGTCCTCTGAGGGGGAAAGACAAGAAAGAAACTTTACAAACCTTCCAAAAGCTTCAATTCTCCTTGCAAGACAGCGTGAGTCCATCTCTCTGTGTAACAAACCAGCCAAGCCTGCTACTACACACTGAAATGGCAGAGTTTGCCAGAAAAAACCACTCCAGACATAATTACATTCCTGTACAGTTTGGGCTTTTTGGGCTGGTTGTCTTTTGAGGTTTTTATATAACAAGCACAGTATTTTCCACACATGAATTTCATAAAATCAGTAAACCACTACTCTGTATTTTTACCTATCTGCATGCACATTTAAACTACATTTCTTGTGGATTTGGAATATCCTCAGCCTGTCCTGCCAAGGCAATGGCATTTAAATTATCTTTTAAATTACTCTCTATTATTGTTTACAATAAAAAGAACTCTAAATATGGATCTCCTTGTTGAAATTAATGCAAGGTTTTCTTTGAACACACAAGTAAAGAAATTACTTGTAAAGAAAAGGAAAGGTGAGAAAGGAAGATTAAAGGAGGGACTTAGTGCAACCGACCCTGTTTCCAAGTCCAGAGCTTATTTTGAAAGGTTGTAGCAGAAGTAAAAAGTGGCAACTGCATGGGTCAGAATGTTGACAATAGACTAGAAAATCTTGCACTTACAGACCACTAGCACAAATCCAGCCTTAAACAGAAATGGCTGAAAATTTGTACTCCCCCTCTTGATGTGATTGCTAGAGAGTTAAAACAGGAACTTTGCAGATTGTATCCATTAGGAATGAGGAAATTATGATACAGTCAGGTATCTCTGAATGGTGTTTATTTTAAAAGTTCCCTGGATGCAGAGGAAATCTGTCAAACAACAGGAGACTGTTTCTTCAATGTACAGTTTCTTGTTTTCCTGAGCTTTTTTCCTGCTCCTGGAACTGCTCTATCCCAGAGCTCCTGTACCTGTTTCTGATGTCTCCTGTCACCTGTGGTCTTACTTTTTCTTTTCCCACAGACAGAAAAACCTTGGAAAAGCAACCATTGCCCACTAGCCTGTCAGTTTAAGCCCTGCATGAGCTTTTGTTTTTGTTGTGGCATGGACCTTCATTAAGGGTGGGGGTTGATATTCTTTCAGTTATCTGGTTACATAAACAAGCTTCACAGCATCATAGAACAACTCTGAAATAAGTATGTATTTATTGCACCTATCCTCTGCCTGAGGTTCAGCCCTGCTCATACCTGTGAGTATCCCCTTTGTATAGGGTTTGCTTTTTCTCAGCTGTGAGAACAGGTACCCACACAACACTTCTGTTAGCAAGATAAAGAAAAAACCTATGAAAAATAGTCTGACAGTTTGTGTCGGCCCATGGGATACTCAATACTGGAGCCTTACAAGATCAAATTTTAGACCCTGTGGTTACTAGATGTACACTGCTTACTTTATGTATACACACAGGATACTGCTGTTAAATCTGGGAATGGAAATATTAACAGAGCTCGGAGAGAAAAGGAGCCAAATCTGAATTCGTAGCTACACATTTAGACACTTCCTAAGCTCTTACTGCAGCTGGACAAGGAGATGTCCTCAACAAGAGGAAAGATCAGCTGTAGAAGCTGTGACGTTCCCTGATTCCCTTTGGGACAGAGGCTTCGATCCTCATTTGACAGCGGCAATGCAAAGAGTGCATTTTCTTCCTTACATGCAAAAGGTCTCAACCTTCAACACACCTCGGGTTTTCCCGCAGGCACGCGCACAGCTGGCCGTGCATCCCGCCCTGAGAGTCGTGTTCCCCAAACCCTTCGGGCAGATCCCGCTGCGCAGCTTTGTTAAATCCGCTTTTCCTCGCCCCTCGGGCATTCCCGGCGCGGCCGGAGGCTCGGGCTGGGATCTCGCAATGCACCCCGCGGCCACCGGGCGGCTCTGCCGGGACAGCGGGAGCCGCGCCCCGCGCCCCGCGCCCGAGCCTTCCCCGCGGCACGGGGATTGCCGGTGCCACGGCCGCCTTCCCCGCGGCACGGGGATTGCCGGTGCCACGGCCCGGGGTCCTGCATCCCGGGGATTGCCGGTGCCACGGCCCGGGGTCCTGCATCCCGGGGATTGCCGGTGCCACGGCCCGGGGTCCTGCATCCCGGGGACTGCCGCTGCCACGGCCCGGGGTCCTGCATCCCGGGGATTGCCGGTGCCACTGCATGGAAACCCCGCATCCCGGGGATTGCCGGCACCACGGCCCGGGGTCCTGCATCCCGGGGATTGCCGCTGCCACTGCATGGAAACCCCGCATCCCGGGGATTGCCGGCACCACGGCCCGGGGTCCTGCATCCCGGGGATTGCTGGTGCCACTGCATGGAAACCCCGTATCCCGGGAATTGCCGCTACCACGGCCCGGGTTCCTGCACCCCAAGGATTGCCGGGGCCACTGCATGGAAACCCCGCATCCCGGGGATTGCCGGTGCCACTGCCCAGGTTATATTCAAATAAAGAGGGCAGCCCAAATTCATTCGCTCAATAATACTGGTTTTACGTGAATGAGAATTTGTGCAGTGCTCTTTCTTCTAATACATCCCTGGTACTAAGAGGTATTTTTCGTTTCTTGATACATAATTTACCTGAAGACCAAATACGAAAGGGTGGATAACAGAAGTTTATGGTCAGTTTTGGCTCGGTTTTTTCTGCTGTATATGAGTTAAGCTATTCCCCTAAATACCAGTTACTCTATTCCTATCCTTGTGCCAGACTGGGGTGTATTTAAAAGACAAGTAGATGTGGCACCTGGGGACACGGTTTACTGGGACTTGTCAGTGGTGGGGGAACAGTTGGGCTTGATGATTTTAGAGGTCTTTTTCAACCTAAACAATTCTCTGGTTCTATAACCAAGTGCAATCAGATTTCTGTACTGTATTATCTAGTGAGGTGCTGAGGAGCAGCTGCAAAATTCTGCCTCTGGGTCTCTGAAGAGCCTGCTCAGAAAAATGTTTCATGAAGTACCCAGGCAGAAGTATTTTCCATAGAATGAAATTGCTTTGGGAACACAGGGCTTTTTTTCATCACATTGCTGGGCTCTGGACTTTTCCCTCTATTTCACTTGAGACAGAAAAATATTGGCACTGAGGAACAGGCCTTCCCCAACAGGGGAGGGTAAAAGCTTCTGCTGGGTTAGTGTGGGGAAATCTGTGGGGTACCTGAATGGTACCATAAAGTGTGTGTAGAGTCCCATTTCTGCACCCCCTGTCACGTGTATCACTGTAATGTAAATAACAATAAAAGTACATTTCACCCCAGTGAGAACAAGCTGTTAGCCCTTTCCTAGGATATTTCATCTCTTTTTTGTGGACAAAGTCAGTGCAGAGATGTGAGCTTTAAGGAGATGACCAGAGGGGATAAATATATTTAGTTTCAGAGTGAAAAGCAAAACTGCTTGGGTGAAACTGAAGGAGAAGGATTACCCAAGGGTAAGAAGAACCAGACAGAAAGCAATCTCACTTGACAGCATTACACTATTTTCAATTCTCCATATTGCTATTATATTGCAGAACTGATGCCAGATTACCCAAAAGTCCTCATTTGAGATGCTTCAGCTTGTAGAGGAAATTTTTATCCCTCCTCCATGTCTCAGACATCTTCAGAACTTTCTCCACATTATCATCTGGAATATTATCAATGTTCTTAGCTGTGTTTAGGAATATTAAGTCTAATGGTCAGATCCAATACTGTTTTCTAGTGTTTTCTTTTACTTGTGCAGACTGTTTCAGTCAAAAATGACATGTTACAATTACACATCCTAATGACAAAATTGGACCAGCTCAGTACCAATTATTTAGGGAGTGTCAGTAGGGATCTTGTGACGTGCAAGAGGAATCTGGGGCCACAGAGTGAAGGGGTGTGGAAAGCACTGAAGTGATTACAAATGGGGTATGAACTGTTTGTGAACTGACAGAATTTTTCTGTAGTCCTCTGAGAGCTCTAAAATACTTAGTGTCTCACAAAGGAATGGGAATGACATGTGGAGCTTGAGAGGCTGGCTGGATTCCCTCTGTTTCCTTAGGAAAAATCAGTTGAATAAATCTGTCATTTGTTCATAATCCAAATTTATGTTTCAAATCCTTTTGCTTTTTGCTTAATCTAAAAATGCTTGGAAGAACTGACAGAAGAGACAAAATCAAGTATTAATAAGATTCTTGGCTTCTTCCACCATGTGAAGTTGTACATCCATATTTAATAGATAATTTGTTTGCATCCTGACCTTTGAATTTAGGAAACACCTTTTTTTATGACAAGAGCTGACATCAACAAGCCAGGCTGAATTCTGCATGAGCTACACTCCTTTATCAGTCAGTGACCAAAGGTTGCTGTTCATCCCTTCCAGCACTCACAGATGTATCACAGTAACCTCACAAAGGCAGGTGACAGAGCAGCCACTGGACATCAGCCTTCACTGTGTGCTGTACAAAGTCCTGCCTTGTTTACATTAGTCCATAAAAGCCAATTTCCTATTGCACAAGGAAGAGAAAATAAAATGCATTATGTGAATTCCTGGCAGGATTTTTGCTGTGTATGTCAATTTGTCATTAAGAGTTACAAGTGTCAGATGACAAAGGAGGTATCAATGGGTAAAAAATAAAAATCCTGCTATTTTATAAAGCAATTTAAGAAAGAAAATCTCCAAATGATGCATGTTATGATGTATTAGAAATGTAGATTGGTTTCTTTCCTAGCAGCCTAGCTCTGGAATTAAACACAATCACTGCAGACAGTGTATTGCAGAGAGCAAGATCTTCTAATGTGTTTTTGTTGCTTGAAGACTGAGAGCCAGATTTTCCATCATGCCTGACACCTTTGGGCTTCCACTGTGTTTAGTCAAATAGCTACATACTGAGCCTCTGAAAAGTGAATTCACATTTCAAGTGCTATTTACAGCTGTAAATGTACAGCTAGTCCAACCATACAGAAACTGCTGCAGCAGTCCTGTTTGTAGTAGAGATACCACTTCCTGCATTTGGACTGTTTTTGAACTCAGACACGATTTCATTTATATCAAGATATCTAAACTTTAAAAAAAGCTGTTTGCTATTACTTGACTTGCACAGGAGATGAACGTTAGTAGCCCCCTGGACCTTCAGGAGGACTCTAGACTTCTCAACTCCTTGAAAATCATGCTGTAACACTATGACATTTTTAATAATCCATGACATTGGGGATCATTCCACTGACCAGTGACTGAGACAGTCCCTTGGCTGTGTTCAGACCAGCAGAAGGCTGCTGTACACCAGTGCTGTGCAAAACTACTGTAAGATATCTCTGTCAGGAAGGGCAGACCATGGGGCAGGGTGAAGCAGAGACAGGGATGGGCTGTGATCTTCCCACCACCACCACTGGCACTTCTCTGTTGCAGCCATGGCAGTATTTTGCTCTGTAGGTGTTTTTCATTATTAGAAGACAGCAAAAAACGTTTCCTGAAAAAAAAAGTCTTTCTGACCCTCTTTCTCACTGCTGAAATAATTTTAACTACTCTAGAGACTAAGAACAAATCAAGCCTTAAACTATAAAAAGAGCCAGAGAAAGTTTCTTCTCTCTTTCTTTCATTACTGTCAAGAGTTTTCTCTGTTGCAAACACTACTCTGAAAATGGTGCCTCCATGGAAGTGAAGCAGCCTCTTCTGAAAGCACAGATAGTTGGGCACAGATGAGGAAAAGTGTGATGGTTCACTGCAACACAGAGATCTCCTCAGGCAGATCTTTTTTTTTTCACTGTAAGTGGTGTGTCTTTATTTAAAAGTGCCTTCATTTCTCCGTTTCCTTGTCTATAAAATGGAGATGCTGCCTTCCTGCATGAGGGGAGGCTCCACTGGTAAAGCATTTTGAGCTGATTAAATGGTTGTGCTATGGAAATGCACATTATTATCATGCTGAGACCTGAAGGCACTGACCTTGACAGAAAGGTGAGCACCAGCCTGCCTGCATGATCAAGCAGCATTAGTGAAGGCAGCACTTCACTTTCATGATGCTCCACTGTAACATCATCATCTCTAATGTAGCTGTCAGAGGCACTTCCCAGCCTCTCTGGGAGAACTTGCTCAGGAAGGTCCTTTCCACGGCGTGCAATTACAAAATGAGAATGGGAGGGAGGGAACAGGATGAATGAAAACAAACATCATTCTAGGAACAACTGTTGGTGGTTAATACTTGACCATTACTTCTTGACAGGATTAATGTCTTTCTAATCACACTAATCCCTTCTGATAACTTTATCCATAATCCATCTATTTCAAAGCAACATCCAGATGGCTTCTGGTGGAAAGGAAGACAAAATAAACATGCAGAACGGGGTCTTAGCAGCAGCTTCTTGTATTTTCCCATTCTGGGGATATAGGGTTTGATCTTGAGACAGGACAAAAAATGTGCTTTCATCAGAGAGCAACAGAAAACCCTAGAGAATTGCAGAGAAGGAATAAAGTTCTATTTTTATTTGTAAATAATATACCTGATGCTTATCTGTGACAGCCAGAACAAGCCTAGAGGTGCTCAAAAGGGTTTAGCTACTTGTTTGCATGGGACTAATTAGATTTCCAAGATATTGGAAAGAATTCCCATCTTCTTTACATCAAAAATTTTGTATTATTTTTGGGGGTTTTACACAGATTTCCCCCAAAGCAGACGTGAAACTTAGTACTTGATTCTTTGGTTTGTACAATTACAAATACTTTAAACAATGCAGAAACTGACTTTACCTTTTTAATTAGTCATGTAATTTCTAGCATTGAAGGTATCTTCCCCTTCCCTTTAGGCTTGACAGGTTTTTTTCTATACAAGCTAAGAAATGGTCTCTGAACATTAAATTACAATTTTGTGGATATTTCTTCCCAGACTGATTAAAGGAGTAAGATGTACAGTAATTATTTAGAAAACTGCAGATTGGTTTTTTTATTGTCTTTATCCTGTTTTGTCCATTTGACAATCATTAAAACATGCTATGGAAGCTACACATAAATCATACATGTGGAAGCTATTTAGTTACACAGTATCTCAAATGATTTTAATCTGTGAATCAAATATCTGCCCTGTTATTTCAAGGCCAACCCGATTCCGGGGCTTGACAAGAATTAAAGGTACACTATTTTCCATTCCAGTGGGTTTCATGCAAGTCAAGTAGTGGAAGCCATGGGAATATCTTTGTTCTGGTTTAGAAGAAGCTTGGGAAACTCTTAAGGAAGTTTTGATGTAGCCAAGAGTGTCTGATGAAAATTAGATTTAAAGGGAAGACCTGAGCATGATACAGTGATCTTAGTTTGAACTAGCTGCAAGCTTATTCCTCCTGGCCTCCCTGTTCCCTAGGAAGTAAGAAGAGCACTTTTTCTGGTCATTCTTTGGCTACATTATGTGAATGTTACAACTCTAGAGATCAACAGTAATAAACTCCTGTGATGTAATTGTGTATGACTTGCTTTGCACAAGAACTGTGGTAACCAATGTCTCTTAATCTTTGTGTCTTTTGCCCTTTTCCTTCTGACATCAAACATATGAAGTCAAACAAAAAGTAGTGAATGAGTGATTACTGTCTCATTCTAGTTACAGGCATTTCTTTCTGAAATGATTCTGAGCTATTGCCTAAAATGACACGACCAATAAAAGTCCCCAGAACTGGTTGCAGTGGTCCCTTCCTAAAACTGAGCCCTGCGGGCCATGGAGAACACAGGGCTTTGTGTGAGCCCAGCCCTCTGTTCATGCTCCTGTCACATCAGTTACCCCATTGCACCTCCATAGTTAATTACTTTTGAGGACTTTCTCATCACAGCATGAACTGAGCATGACTTTATCTGGTGACAGGATAATCTCATTACAGATGATGATCTTGTTAATGAATATCCCCAAGACAGAGCAATCTCATTATTAGCCCCCTCAGGATTTGTCACCTATGAGCCAAGGTAAGATTAGATTCCAGCTGAACAACATCCTCCCAAATCCTAGGGCCCTGCATCTTGGGGCTGAGGTAACAACCCTAAAGTCACCTGAACCACTGGACATATTTAATTAGGATTCTTGTCCCTAAATACTTCTGGAAATACTTCTCAGGTGAACAGTCAAGACAAGTCTTCATCCTCTGCTATTCTGTGGAACAAACATGGCACAGAGGCATTGAGGACATAGGGACAGAGTGGCTTCCCCCAGTGACAGTGGCTCCAGGGCAGTCCCAGGGAGGGAAGGGGAGTGAACTCTGTCTCCTGGGGGGGGCCCTCTCCAAGAAACTGCTCTGCCTGCAAGTTACAGCTCTGCTGCTCAGCAGTCAGGCCTTCACACCTCTGCTGTCACTGCCCTGCATAATGGATCTATAGAGAACTCTGAAAATTGTTACCATGAAAAACATCCAGCTAGTTAAAAATCAACCTGATTCTAATTTTTCTGTCTTTTTTTTTCCTTCTGGAAAGGTGGGGTGGAACAGTGCTGTACTCTAGTACAATACAGATATCTACCCTGGGCAGCAATGAGCTGTCAAACTGGCTCAAAGGCCTGTGGAACCTCAGCCTGAGAGAAGAGTTCAGTCCTAAAAATGTAGTAACAACACAGGGTTTTTTTCTGATTTTTTAACAGAAAACTGTCACATTAATTTGAGATAAATGTATTTAACCTAAATGTTTTATTAAAAAAATAAGTTTTAGAATATTTACTCTTTTGCATGGACTCATCCAAGGGAAATGTCAAGGAACAAGGTAGCATTCCTACTACTGTATTTTCAATATGCAGTGCTGTGTTTGTACCCAGTGCTTTGCAGACACACAGAAGGGTGGGATTGTTATCAAATCCAATGACAAATGAGAGCAGAGAACAATGGCTACAAGAGTGAGAGTTACTGAGATGCTCATTTTCTAAATTATCCAAACTCCAGTACACCCTTGCTCCTATAGAGTTAACAAAACCCATGCTAGATGAGAGATTGGCAATGCAGAAAAGCAATACATTTTCTTAATTAATCTAGTGGATAGCAGGAACCTGAACACTAAATCCACCCATTTGATTTCATTAAATCTACTATAAAGGTTAAGCTGCACTTTAGCATTGGCTCTAGACAACCTCTCTCAGCAGAGTGAGGTCAAGGAGGTCTCATTCAAGGAGGTGCAGCTCAGTAAATGTTTATGAGAACAGGCCTGATGAACAGGTCTGCTCTGATGAGAAAGCTGGACACACCAAATAGTAAATGTGGTATTTTATTTCACCTGGACTTTTCCTGAGATGCATGCTTTGGAGAGTTCACAGAGAATTCTCCAAAGTTAAATCTCAATTTAAAGCCCCAAAAAACACGGCTGTCAGTGGAAAGTCAAATACCAGACTCGAGTCACATGGAAACAGCATCAGGGTCTGTGTCAGAGCAACCTGAAGCAACTCCAGGGGCCAAAGAGTGCCCTGTCTAATTTGCCTGTAAAAGAGGCTCAGAGGGAGCTACATCTCATGGTAGGGTTGTATGGCTTGGCACTGGGAAACTGCACAAGCAAGAGGATGGACACTGGTCATGCTCTGGGCAGGGAGCTGAAGAGGAAAGATCCTGATGGGTCCCTTCCAACTCAGCATATTCTATGATTGTGTGACTGTATTATTCTCTGATTCTATGAAAAGGCTGAACTGATCACAGCATTTTCTTTGCTCCCAACTGGGCAGACATTTCCCATGGAGAGGTTTCCTCTGCATCCCATCCACTGTCTCCACTTAGACTGGAGGCACACAGAATTGCAGTCTGCTCCCCAATGTCCCCCTTCATAAAGCAACAATATATTGTGCTTTGAATTGATTTAGAAAGAAAAAAAAACAAAAAGGTATTCTCTTAGGTAAAGAAAGGACTATATGATAAAATTGCCCCTTAGTGTTTTTAATTTTGAAATTGTGGCCCTACTTCACACAGGAAGGGGTGAGGGGGCTGGTTAGATTAGATTTCTTCAGCGGTCCATTCAAACCTGAATTATTCTATTATCCTGTAAAATTGTGTGTAGAGTTTCATACACAGAGTTTTAATAACTGTTGCCACTGCTCCTGTGAACTGAGCCATGACATGTGTAACTTGTGTAAAACTGTCCCTGGAATTTCAGGGAAGAGTCAGGAGGATTCAGTCCCCACATGTGCAGCCTGACTTTGTAAGCTCCTTCCAGTACCCAGGATCTGACCTGGCAATTGGAAAACACCTCTTCAGACCCAGAGACTGCAGCTTTAGTGTTACTGGCAAGCTTACAAAAACACTGAGATGTGGAACCAGCTGTAAGGGAAGCAGGCAGACTGGAATAATTCAGAAATGAGGCTTTCAGCTGCATTAATGTAATACAAAAGGTACAATTTGTGTTTTCTTCCCACAGCTTGATGTCTGGGCTGGCAGCCCTGGATGCCAAGACTTCCAGTCGCTTGGGAATCATAACCGTCACTTACTACCTGTGGACAACGTTTGTGGCTGTGATTGTGGGGATAATTATGGTCTCCATTATCCACCCTGGTGGAGCAGCACAGAAGGAGAGCACTGAGGAGGGTGGAAAGCCCATCATGAGCTCTGCAGATGCACTGCTGGACTTAATCCGGTAACCACTTCCATTCTTTCTGCTGTCTGAACGCAGCATTTTGTACAGAACTGCCTGAGGGACTGTGGCCTGAGCTTCAGTACTGAACCTAAGGATAACGATTTTGTTTAAATTGAGAAAAAAGTAAATTTTAGAAGATGATTTTCAAGTTATCAGATGTTTATACTGGCTGTTTCTAGTAAAATTTAAATGAATGGCCACCAACCAACAACATTCGAGCAGGTCTTTCATACCCCACAGGATTCCATACAGACTGTGGACCTCACTATCAAACTCATTATTAAGGTCAAGGGAGTATTAAAATGCAAGGTTAATTTAAATAAGGGTAGACAGTTGCAGTAGGCAAAACCTTAAATAAAGGGATGAAATACACATTTTTCAGACAATAATTCTTAAAAGTGCTGTTACACCTGTTCATACCAATCTGCAGGTAAAGGACATGATTAGAAAGACCACTGTTGTAAATTTTTTGTTCTGCTTTGTGGCTTTTCCTTATTTGTTTTACTTTGTTTGGCAAAAGGCAATTGTTTTTCTAGAGCAGCATTAGAGCACTGCTGGAATTTCATAGCCTTGCCTGAAATCCCTCTTTGCACCAACATTTCAGGTGCTGCTAGGATTAGTTTCTTGACTGAACATATTCTGTGCCTCAGATTTATTTTGCTAATGCAGAAAGACCAAGTTTTGCCTTTGTTTGGTAGTTCCTCAAGTTGGAGATCTCATACTACATCGGGCAAGGTCAAAAAACATGGCCTGAATGAAACATTTGCAAATATCTTCTATAATTTCACTTTCTACAAACATTTACCCAAGCAAATCATCATAGCTTGTGTGCACATTTCAGGTATCCGAGTTTCCAAGCAGGGATGTGCTTCTAGTCTGCAAAACCTTCAGTTCTTCAGTGGTTTGGGCAGGTGTCAACAATGACAAGGTCAACAAGCCCCTCTCATAACTAAAGGTTAAAAAGAGAGAATAAAGCTCAGTCTCCTTTTGCTGTGCTAAGCAGCAGCCACAGCTGCAATCTTTCTACCCCGAGAGCACAAACGGATGGTTTTCATTCCTCTGCCACAGAAATAACCACACTGACTAAATAAATAAATAATAACAACAAAACTGTGGGGAATGGGCTTTCAGCCTAGGCAAACAGTGTGGGTGAAATCCTGGCTCTGCTGCAGTCGGTTGCAAGACTCTTAAATATCTGTGTGGAAGGCTGGATTAAATGTAATGATGTATCCGCTGGTTTGAGCTAGAAAAGCTGATCCTTTAGCTCAATGGTAAATCACTTCCATTCACAGCTGGAGACCATCTTTTTCGGCCCAGATTGGCTTATCTTCCCAATTCATTAATTTCCTCTCCATTTATCAATTGCATATGTGCCCAGAAGTTTACACAGGAAACATCTGGTATGCTGCAAATGAAGAATGCTGAATGTCCAAGTGGAGAGATGATATATGTGACATTATTGTGGGGTTTATTTTAAAAGCATCAATCTTGGCATGGGGATACATGTATTCACCCCCACTGATTTCAGATTTGAAGCCATTTTGAAATGATGAAAACCATTATTATTTCTTGTGATGTTAAATACGACATTGTCAAGTCTAGAATTTTTTGGCAGGAAGGATGTTGCTAGAAATTGAATGTCTTGAATATTTGTGTGAGGATTTTGCTTTTAGAAGTGGTTTTAATTAGAAATTAAAGGATGTACTGAATCAGCAAGAAATGAAACCAAAAACTAGCACAGACCCTCATGGTTATCCTAAACACTTGCAACACTAATCAATAACCACATTATTATTATTATTTTGCATTATTTTGTAGATGTATATTGTACATTTGTGTATTTGTATATTTGTCCATTATGAAAAAAACCATAAACAAACAAAACCCCCCAAACAACGATTTGATGAGGAGATAACAGTGACACTGCTCTGCATAATTCTGAAATGGCTCTAAACCTCACATCAGCCAGGAAATACATAATCTCATCAACATTCTGAATTTCAAGCCTCAAAAATTGTATCCACGGTTCAAACTTTTTTTTTTTTTGGCCACTCTAAACAGCATTACTTAAAATAATTCCTTTCTAAAGGGAACCCCAGGAGACTGGGGACAAGGTTGTTCTGCTGCCTGTGGAAGATGCCCATTGAACCAGGTGGTTCCTGTGCAGGAATCTCCTCTTGCAGAACCTCCCCCTCTCTGTTGGGTGTGGGCTGAGGACAGGTTCAGGAGGCAGCTGTGAGCCTGAAGCTGTGCAGGAGATGCTGTTCCGAAGGTGCTTCTCTCTTCAGCCACCACTTTATTGCTGCATTCAGACAGATGCACAAATCTGCCCTCATTTTATTCAAGGTTTCTGCTGCAAGCACTGCAAGGCCTGTGAAAGTATATTTTCTTCCATTTAAAGCTCTATATAATCCTCAGGCTAAGGAGCATGTTGTCTTTAAGCACCTGGTGCTCTATGAGCTTTTATGGATTCATTCTCATGGTGTGCAATACTTCTGTGAGGTAGGCAAGGACAATTTTCCTTTCTTACAGCTAGAGAACCAAAACACATGGAAAAGAAATTACCTCACTGGGGGTTGTTCAGAAAATTCTGTGGGGCCAGAAGAAATATTCCCAGCTCATACAAGACCTGGCAGGCTTCTTGTTCTAGGAATGTGGCTTTGGGGCACCTCAATAGCAATGAATCAACAAACATCTTTGCCTTCTTCTTCCTGTGGGAATTACTGAAATTAACTTTATACTTTGTCCCCAAAAATGAGTGACATTTTAGTAGCCTTTTATGAGTTAAGAAATTAAGAAAGGCAAGATACCATTTTTAAAAGGTAATTCAGATTTTGAGTGTTTTATTCAAAAGAACAGAAGGGACATATTTACAGGAATAGTGTTCAATTTAAAATGTTAGGTTTGTTTAATTTTGTAGCATAATCACCTGACTAGGAGAATACAAAATGCCTATAATTTGGGGCCAAACATTGGTAAAACTAGTCCTGTGAGCCAGGAGCACACTGTTTGCATTAGCAGTTAATATTTCCACCACATCTGTTACCTTTGATTTAGAAAGGGAAATTCTGCTGCGACTGAAATCACGCCACCTGCATTTGTCACCAAGGGAAACAAAATTTAGCTTATGAGATAAAACAAACAAGCAAACACCATAAACATTCACATGAGGAAACAAGTCCCAGCCAAACTGGGCTCCCCCTCCTGTTTTCTGTCAGGCTGACTGCAAATCTGGGCACCAGCAGCTGCAGGGTTCATATACATTTTTGGTTTTTCTCAGGTCTAACAAGACAGTGTGGCACCGTAAACATACTCAGCTCAAAAGCCCCAAATAAACCAACTCAGTGAAGGCAGACAGGATCAAATCACACCTTGAGCCACGACAAATCAATTTGTACATTTCTGACGTTTAGTGGAAGGAGAAATCAGAACATTTTACCACTAAATATTCAGGACTGCATCCAATTTAATAGCAGGTACCCTGAAAATCAATTTGGCTTAACCAAGAGAGGTTTTATTTTTATACCATTAAGAGTTAGAAGAGGATATAAACACTGTAGAGGATTTATGTTTTCAAGGGAATCCTGAGCACTCTTTAAAATCACTTCCTTTCCCTTTTTTCAAGCTAAAGGCTATATTCTATATTATTGAAATTGTGTTTCTTGAAAATAGGGCAAGAAAAATCCAGTATCTGTTGTAGTGTGCAGAATCAGAAATCATACCTTTGAGGTTTACAACTGAAGACTGAATTGTGTGTAGACATAAAAAGATATTTAAGAGTGCATTAAATGATCCAGGTTTAAAATATGAAAGAACTTTTTAAACTAAATGTGCCATACACTAATGTGTCTTTTGCCAAAAGCCACTGTGTACTATGATAGAAATATTTATCTGTCCCCCATGGCAAAGCACCATTTTTACTCATTTCAGATTGTCAGTCTTCTTCTGTCTCACAAAATCAGCTTTGTGCCAGAAATGTTCTGCACTGAGACCAGGTCTTTGCTTCTGGTTAATTTTCAAGAGTTCCATCTCCACAGGAGCCCCAACCTTAAGTATTTACAAAGGACTCTGAAGCCTCTAAAATTGTGGTCCTATCTGGCACAAAAGGAATCCAACATGGAAAAATGATAATTCCATGATGAAACCCACCCTGAGGAGATGGGCTAGGAAGTAAATTCTGCCCTCTGGTCAGGAGGCCTTCGTCACAGAGGGGGAGGTGCACAGGGGCCATGAATTCAAACTGCACTAGGAAAGCTTCAAACTTGCAGGGGAATCTGTTGTCCATCCTCCTGACATACACTTTTTATGGAATAACTTGTCTTGCTGGAACCACAGTGGAAATACGTTGGGCCTGTCACGTTACCTTTGATATAATTCAGCCTTTCCAAGATGCCTAAAGCTGGGATGTACTTGTGCTTCCACCCTCAGAATGCCATAGCCTTGTTGGGGCTGTGGCAGGACCTTTTCTTTCAGGGTAAGGAAGTTCAGATCCCTTACTGGAACTGAAAGGCCATGCAGCCCTCAGGACAGATAAAAAGTCCATAAAAAGTCCAAAAAGCCAATGATTCCACAGTATGAGTTCTGCTCTGATCTTTGAAAAAACCCAAAGCAAGACAAAATAACTTAGACCCGATTAGTGATTTGTGCATGCTCTAAGTACTTTTTATCCCAATAATGAGGATTAATGCCTGGTTAATTCTGCAAAAGCCTTCTTTGGTCCTTTTAGCAGGAGGTAGCATGATTGATACTGAGAAATGAGATGAGGCATTGGAGGTGACTGCTGATGTGCAAGGTGGTTTCTCACATGTGATAGGTTGGTTTTTTTGGTCTTTCTGGGTTAAATTTTGCCCTTGCTTTCAGCAGTGCACACCCTGCTGGAGCCCCCTGACCCCAGCAGGAAGGTATCAGATGTATGACTAAGGACAGGATTTGTGGCTCATGTATAACAGTAGTGAGGAGTCTACACAGCTGATGATGAATTCATGCAGAGGACATAAAATGTAAACAAATTCTTGAGCTTAAGGTAATGTCACTGAGAACGACCTCAGCTTTAGTAAATAGGAGCTATGGTGCTGTTCATTCTTGGACAAACTTGGAAACTTTACAGTTCTCATCTCAAGCTACTCAGGTTCCATTTTTGCTCTCTCTACCCTTGCTGTACAGAGTGACAGGGTAAGGTCTCAAACACTTAGAATACTGTCAAATTCCCAGCCTTTAAACAATGTCCTTGCAGGCTCAGCTACACTCACTCAAATTTGAGAGCAGAGTGTCCAAAGCTGCTTTTATGCCTCGTGCAAATATAGGCCAATAAATATTATGAGGACACACATGTAGCAAAACCCCCAGTCTGATGGCTTTAATTCCACAGCGTGGGAGACTGCAGCCAGACTGTCTGGTGTGGCAGGGATTAGGTGCTGATAACATCAAAGTCTGAGAGCAAAACCAGATTGGGGCTGCAGAGCACAGGGAAGGGGTGCTGTGAGTCAAGGAAACAACATCTGCCGTACCTGTGGCTGTCCTGCACTAGAGCCGCTGGCCTCATTTCTGACTGAAAGGATCTGCAAAAGCTGAATGCTTTGAGTTAATGATGCTGTAGTCAGGGCTCAGAATGAGTATTCCAGACATTCAGTAGCATTATACTGGAACCAGAATGTGGCCTGTTATTTCTAGCAGAAGTTTCCCAGGAGATGTGAAAGGAGCTGTCCCAGTAGCTGCAGGCTCACGTTCTCCGGACAGTTCAGTTGACAGTGTCACAGTGACACAGTTTAACAGTGCTGCTCTTTGTGTCACCCCTGTGGTTCTCAGAGCCAACCACCTTCTGAAGAGACAAGAGGGCTCCCACATCCTGGGAGCAGTGCTGAAGAATGGCTTCCTAACACAATTCAGCCTCCTAAAGCAGCTGAAATTAGGGAAGCAAAAATGATCAATTGTGTTAATTCATAGGTCAGTTGCTGGGAGGCAGTGGGGAAGGGAAGAGGACCATTCACTTTTGGCAAGATGCTGATTTTTCCTGTGTCTAATGGAAAGCTGCACTCTCAGATCTGCTGCTCAGACCAGGTGCTGCCTGCACCTGATACAAGTCTTTAGGATTTTCTCAAAATCCATGACTACCAAATTGCAGAACATGTTGCCATAGTTGTCTTGTATTACATGCACATACACATTCCTAATTCAATACATCTACATCTGAATCCTCTTAGCCCATGGAGAATTAGGGAAGGGCTCCAAAACTTGCTGGTAGAATGCAGCAGCCTGTGCATGGCTGTAGCCAAAGATGGTGATTAGTGGGTCACTCGTGCGTCTGTGCTGCTGTCACAGCAAATGCAGGCCAGGCCTGCTGTGCCAGCTGTGGCTCAGTAGCTCAGCTCTGGAGAAGGTTCACTGAGCTGATATTGAAGTTTCATGCATATTCACCCTTTTAGCCTCAGCTGAATACTCCTGCTCTATCTGGCAACATTCCTGAAGCAGAAGATGCTCTGGGAAATGCTGTTCCTCAGGGCAGGCAGTATTTAGCTGTTAATTTTTTATGTAACCAGAAAGCCTGTGTCTCAGTTTCTGTTTTACAACAATATCTTTGTCTCAGACCTAAATTTATCTATGTTTTAAACCAGACTGAGTCACTGTTATGCAGCAGATTTAATTCCCTGCTCTTATGTGAAATTATTTCTGCTAGGAATGCTGAACTGTACCACTGAGGTTAGAGACAGTGTTGCTTGTGCTAGAGAAATGAAACCCAGATCCCATTAAGTTTCCTGCACTATTATTTTGTGACTTGTGTCTTGTAAGCAATCTGAAAGCAATGCTGGAACTTCAGAAGTATTTTATCTGCTTGGCTTTCTGAACTGAACAAACACAACAGTATTTATAGGTGCTGACAGCAAGGATGAGCTCAGTTTGAATCACTGCTTTGCAAGTGCTGGCAGTGCCTTTAATTCAGTGATAAACACAGTGCCTGAGCAGGGACACAGCCTCACTTTGTGAGCCTGGTACCAGATCCACGTGGGTACATCTGGGTCTCATGCAGAGCTGCAGTGAAGTTCACAGAGATCTGCAGGGGCCAGTCTGGTGGCAGGCTGGGTGCTTGGAACACAGGTGGGCAGAGATGGACAGGCTACAACACTCTGCCGTTAATTTTGTCATGTGTTTGGGCAAAGGCACATGTCTAGGTTTGGAGCCAGACTGAAGCTCACTCTCCATAGCATTCCCCAGGGCTCAGGTTTGGTGGGCAAGAGACCCACAGGGACTTGTGAGGATCCAGCCAGCCCTCCCCATCCCAGTTCTGTACTAAAAAGTGAAATCCTCCACTACCACTCTCACTTCAGTCTCTTGTTCTGAACCATTCCCAGGATATCCTTGCTAAACATCCAGCTCATGGCTGGAAATATCAATGTGCAACAAAACACACCCCTCAAGCATGAAGTGTTTCTGAACAGGCCTGGCAGAAGCAAGAAACCCTCCCAGTCACCTCCCATCTCTAGGTGGCAGCTTGATATTTTCTTCTCATTATTTGCTTTTAGGCTATTAAAGTTCTCATCCACCAATTGCTCTCTTAAATGTTTTTAATTAACAAAACTTAATTTTGGCTAATACTGGATTTTCTCAATCCAAGTAAACCTGCTTAAAATAAAAAATAAGCCGAGGCCCTGGCAAACACATTCAGGTCAGCCTTTCACCGGATAAATTGTGTAACTTTGGTGAGGCTAGTCTCAAAGACTGGATCACAGTGCATAATATATTAAAAAATATTGGGAGAATTCCAGCATCTAGTATTAAGTGGGTAGTTGTAATTCCTGCAGGATAAAGAATGATAAAGAAACAAAATGCTTTAATCCTCTACAAATTTGTCTAACATTTAATCTAGCTACTAACCATATGATATTTCCTTTCTCAAGCACTCTTAATTGTTCTTAATTCTACTAATTAGGACTATGAGGGAGAAAGTGGAAATCATCAGCAATTAAATTTATGTTCCTGTGTAAAGCCACGGGTTGTATGTGAGGTGCATACTCAGAGCTGTGCTGGAATCTCCGTGTGATCTCTGCTTTCAGAATATTTCACATTCACACTGCAGGTCAGAGCACAACCATCACCCTGAGCGCTCCCGTAGCACCTTTCAGCCCAGCATCTCAAATTACAAAACCAAGACAATTTAATATTAATGAATCCTTTAACAATGTGGAAGCAGAATTCCCTTGGGAGGCCTAATAAAGCAGTAACCACCTTTACTCTCCAGTGCTTTCCCCCTCCTATAAACATCCTCTCCATCCTCCCAGGCCCAGCTCCATCCAGCTGTTCCTCAGTTAGCTGCCCGTGTCAGCCAAGCCCCAGGGCTCAGGCAGAAGGTTGTGCCTGCTCCTGACAGGGAGAGGATGCACAGCTGCCTCCTGTCTGTGTCCTGCTTTGGCCACACATTTGACATTTGAACCAGAGAATCAGCAGCTTCATGGATGATCTGCAGAGACAACACGATGCCTTTATGAGACTCATCTGCTCTCAAGCAGCAGGCCAACAAACCCCTCTCAAGTTCAGTCTTCTGTTTCAATCATTACACAGTGCTACTATCACTTAATTAAAAGTTTTCTCCCACAGTTCTCATTGAAAAGGATAATTAATTACCTTTTTGTAGCAATTGCTCTTTGTGCTTGATGCTACTGATGTAGCATCTCTCTCATACTTTTAAGTGCGACCATAATGCCATGTTATGATCACTTAAAATAGAAAAAATATTGTGTTTTCTAAGCCAGTGCTGCACAGTGACTCTGTCACCAGCGAGTATGTGTTGCTGCTGCTGCTGCAGAGAGGAAAGCAGCTCTGGAAAATGTCTCTGTTCAGAATGCATTTAACTGTCCATGCACAAAGCAATTCTCTTTGGAATTAGAAGAGGCTTTTCACATATTTTTAAGTGTTAACCTGTCTTGGGATTTAAGCAGGACTTTGAATTAAAAGTAATTTTGTTGGAGAATTCAGGAGTTTCTCCTTGCATAAATATATATATATGAAAGCAGATAATTGGGTCATAGGCTGTCACCATCTTCTGCCCCAAGGTTCAGAAGCTTAGGATTGGAAATAAATCAGTCCTGAAAATGATCCTATTAGAATCACCACACAGATCTTGATTCCCAAATGGTGCATGGAAATGTATGACTTTTTAGCTATTTTTTCCCAATTATATTATGATTCCTCTTTGAAGCCTGTAGAGGGTGTGCTCTCCATTTGAAATTAGGATTGAATATCTTTCTGCAAAGTAGTATCTAGCTCAAACTGAAGCTATAAATTAACTCCAAATATAACTCTGTGAAATGTTACAGAGTGAGATACACAGAAAGTCAGAAAAGGTGACAAAGAGAGTCCCTTTTGGAATTAAATATCTTTTGGTCTCCCTGCAATCTCAGTGTTCGGTCCTTGCCTTCCTCTGTAGCTCAGCTGTGAGCAAAGATGAAGCCATTGGCCTCATTCAGCTTCTTGTTCTGAAGCCTCAGAACTGCATCAAAATAAAATTTAGCACAGACTGTACAGCTCTAATCTCACCTGTTTTAATCAGGAATGAGATCCTCTTTTTGAAAAGCAAACTGTTCTTGGCCAAACCACTGCAAAGTCTACATCAGTTGCAATTTCAGTGATGAAAATGTATCGAGGTACTACAGCCTATGAATTAGCACAGGAGTACTTAGAAGTCCCACAGCAGATTACAGCACCCAGGGGTCTCAGGAATACCTCCCTGACTGTCTTGAACAGCTCATTATCTAAGTAGGGAAGACAAAATAAGGAATAAAAGATCATTCATCCCCCAGTCAGCAGATGGGGAAGGGAATCATAGGAATTATGTCGCCCCAGTTACAACATGGAGATTGTGGCAGAGCCAGAGCTCCTGGGTCTCACCCCAGGTGTTTGGAAGTCCCAAAACTTCTGTTCTGAGGAGCTGTCTCTGTTGAGCCGTGCTCAGCCAGGCACAGCTGTACAGCAGTGGGAGAGAGAGGCATCCTCTGCACTGCCCAGCTCTTGCTGTCCAGGAGGGCAAAGAACTGATTTATCATGGGAGACCCAACACACAGTAAGAAGAAGTTGGTTTCAGTTCCATAGAAATTATTCTTCTATTTGTTCATTTTTAGGAACATGTTTCCAGCCAATCTTGTTGAGGCCACATTCAAGCAGGTAAGTGGCTATATTCCTTTTACTGATGGAAGACATGAGCCAGCATTATATGAAACATGTATCTTTGTAAAATACAACCCAGATACAGACATAGCATAGGACTTCAGCCACTGCCAGTACCTTCAGCATTTAGGAATTAATGAGTCCCAGTCCATTAGCGTCAGCAGCCATGGTATCTGAAGGCAGAACAGGGATAAAGTGCTCTCTAGTGTGACTAGAGAATAGATATGCACCCTTATGTCAGCTCCACATCCACCTGAGGAGAGCTGGAATAGATTTATGAGCACCCTGCAACACCACAGAAAGGAAGAACAGAATACCATGTTCAGTTAAAGCAACAAAATAATGTATTGAGGAAGAATCTAATTACTCAGGTTGGAATTTGGCCATAAAAACTCATCTAAAAGTTCTGAGTAAGAGGCATGGCTGTATTTATTTCACCTGGGGGAATATTTCATGGGAAGCTCACAAAGAGAGGGGCACTCAGAACCTCTAGGGAGTCATTCCTAATTATGTCTTACAAGAAAGTAGCTCTGTCAGGAGGCAAAGTGTTTGCTGCACCAGGGTCTGATTATAGGAGACTCTGGTTTTGTTATGTTTTTCCAAAAATTCCACTGTTTTTACAGATTTTAGCAGATAGGGACAGGAGTGTTCATTCTCCTTTCACACCTGTCCCTTCAACATGCAGCATTGTTGAAACAGAGCACTTAGGAGGTCTCATTAAACTATTAATTCCTGCTGGGATATTGTAATAAAAACAACTTTTTTTTCTTTCAGTATCGTACCAGGAGCATTCCCATCATTAAATCTACCAAAGCAGCATCTGAAAGCACCACTCGTCGCATTATAATATACGGAGTCCAGGACGAGAATGGATCCAATGTCCAGAACTTTGCCTTGGATATCACTCCCCCTCCTGAAGTGATTTACAAGTCAGAGCCAGGCACTAGTGATGGCATGAATGTACTTGGGATTGTGATATTCTCTGCCACAATGGGTAGGTTGCAGACATGTCTGGTTTGTAATAATCCAAGTGTCCATTTAAGGGAAAGTGACTGGGGTTGGGTTGCTTGGTTTCTTGATTCAGCTTTTTTAACTGCTTCTATCTAAACTTTGTGGGGGGAAAGGCACAACTGGTACAGAACTGTTCTCCCACTCTTTTGAAGACAGATTTTCAAAATCCTTGATGACTTGTGTTCCACGGAGTTGTGTTTTCTGTGCATTCACTTACAATCTTTTTCAAATTTTTGGGTCAATTATTTTGAGCTTTATTGATGAACCATTTTTTGCTGACTGTAAGACACACTAACACAGTGTGCTCAGAGGAGGCAGGAACTCCCACCAGGTCAGGCCCATGGCCCTCTACCAGTATTCCCACCCAACTCAGATAATGAGCCTCAGCGATATCTTGAATAAGTGAGCTACAAAGGCATATTGTTTTATGAGTTTTAAATCTGTGGATCTCCCTTTTTAGATTGAAACTCCTTGATTTTATTTTTGCTATCCTGCAACGAAGATAGTTATATACCACCTAGTAGCTTGTCACAGTAAGAGCTTCTGTCTGGCTTATTTATTTAGTTTAAGTTGCTGGAGGAACTCATTGGTGCCATGTGTGTTATATTATGTTTGTGGATTTGAAAGGAGACATTTAAACAAACATTTCCTAGTTAATCATAAAGTTCTGATGATTTTTATAAGAAAATGCTGATCAAATTTTCCTTGGAAGTTAATCTGGTCAGCAGAGGTAGTTCCACAAAACATCTTTGACTGCATTTATTATACTATGGTTTATACCAGCACAAGGGGTCAAGATTCAAACCCGGAATTAGTGGAGTTGTCTCTGTTTTTTTATTTTCTCCAGTGGGTGGTATTCCATAAGCAACCCTGCTGGAAACTGGCTGTCTCCCAGTCTGTAGTATTTTATAGTCCATTTCCAATGTACAGTGTCACTGCAAACACTATTCCAGTCAAAATGTACTGGATAGCAATGAATTAATTACATGTACTTATTAGGACCAAGGGCAATTTTCTACTTCTGCGAAGTGGGCATGAGCTATTATTACAGCTTCTTTAAGGTCCTTCAGCACCATAATGGCATAAAGGGACAAGAATTTAAATTTAGGTTTGAGCTAACTGTCTTTTCGTGAAGCAGGGGGTTCTTAGTATGTTCAGTCCAGGAGTACATCCTGGGTGTGAATGACTGACTTCTTGGCCAGGCATGCATTAGAATGGGCAATACTGGGCAGGCAGAGTGTAAATCCTTGGTGTTGTGAGTAGCTATGCTGCCTCTCCTCACAGAGTGCAGGAGTTTCTGCTAGAGATGGTGACAGTGGCAAAGCGCTTGAGACATTGGATCTTTTTTTCTTAGAGGAGCTCACATTGTTTATTCATTGCAAGGAAAATCTTTGCACCAAAATGGACTTTGGTACATCAGGGCTGCAGACAGGAGGCCCCAGTCCTGCCCACTCCCCAGTCTGTCCCCACCAACACCCACAGGCCTAGGCAGGACAGTGTTTTAAGGAGAAAGTTGCAGCTGTCCCTGTAAAATTAAAAAGAAGACATTTCTTCTTTTGGGGATTATGCAGATTCAGCAGACTCTTGTAAAACAGCCACTGACCAGGCTAGAAGAGCTGAGCTTCTTAATTATTAATTATTATTAATTATTAAATATATACATAATAAAATTAATTATTAATAATTAATGTCCTGCTACCAAAGATGAGCAACTTGCTTAATGAAAGAGTGTTCTCTTCTGACGTAAAAGTTATGGCTTAGACGAATACTGACAGGCTCACGGACTCACATCTTGAGCGCACTGTTATTGTGAAATCCCTGGATAAGGCAGCTGAAGGGCAGCAGGGGATGGCCCTGGAAGCGGCGCTGCCCGAGCAGTGGCTCCGAGCTCTGGGCTCCAAGGGACACAGCCCGGGGACACTGCACATCCAGAGCAAGTGGCAGCACACACCCCACTCCTGGCCCCTGCCTCCCCAGGCAGCTCCCCTCAAAGGCAAACTCCCTTGGTGCAGCCAGTTCTTGAAGTGCTTCCTCGAGCAATTGACTCGATCACTTATAATCCTTTCAGGGAGGATAATTTACTATAGGAAAATGTCATCTATTTATATGCATTAATGGGAACTAACACTGTCTGGAGAATATATGGTTAGATGACACATCCCAGAGCTGTATTCATTTCCTTTCTGAGCACTGGGGGCACATAAATGGGTTTTATTTGCTTTCTTCTTTAGTGGTTAGTCTTTATAGAAATTTGGCCTTTCTCCCCACGCATTTCCTTACCTCCCCCAAAACTGCAAAGCCTAACTGATTATAAAGGTTAATTATTGTCATGTAGACAGAAAGCTACTAAAAATATGTTAGACACTTCATTACTAACTCCCTATCACCAGACCAAACCTCAAAACCTGGGTTTGCCTCTCAAGTTCCCATGGGTGCTGCCTGGCTGTAGGCAGAGACAGCTCCCTTCACTAGAGAATGTTTTTCAGTTTGTCCTCCATGTATCACTCAGAGCAGGTAAATCCCTCTCAGGGCTCTATGACAGATGGTTAAGGACACAGGATTGCTACCAGGGGGATTTGAGTTACACAGGGAGGGAAAGCACTGGGGCTGTGTGTGAAGACACCTGAGGAACTGAACCCGAATGCTCTGATTGCAGGGATAATGTTGGGAAGAATGGGGAACAGCGGCGTCCCTTTGGTCAGCTTCTGCCAGTGTCTGAACGAGTCTGTCATGAAGATAGTGGCAGTTGCTGTTTGGTAAGTAACTGTTTTAGTAAGGAAATAAATCCTTTATTAAAATAACAGAAGAAAATGCACAGAAATCTCGCCAATTTATTTCCAGGGCAATAAATGAGGGTGAACAACCCTCAGTATTGCAGGGCCTCAGCATTTGAGGATGCACACACACAGTCCCTGGTCTGTACTACCCATCTGACAGGGACACCCTCTATGTTACTCCCACATAACAGAACGTGGTATAGCTGGGTGGGATGTGCTGTACGCCCCAAGGGCACTGCCAAGCCCTGGGCATGCCAAGAGGGATTACAGCACCCAGCCCACTGTAGCTGGTACTTCCAACCCTTCCAGCACTGCTGCAGAGCCAGCCAGACCTGCCAACACAGCTGCCCCAAGGAGCAGAGGAGCAGCAGGTGGCTGCCAACAACGAGAACCATCAGCTTAGCACCTTCTCCCCACTTCAGAATGTCCCCAGTGTGGCTCAGCCAGATGTGGGGCAGGGAACCACTACCAGCACTCAGCCTCTCCTTCCAGCTATGTGGTCCAATCTGAGCTAGGTCAGGGAATGATTGCTTGGGTGGATACCTCAAAGGAGGCAGTTTATTTCTGGAAAAATGAGGAAGTCATGTAAAGTCTCTGGAGATGGCACAGCTGCAAGTGGAAGATGGCTGGATGCCCCAGATTATTGGGTTTTTTTTAATCGAAAGCTTTTTGGCATCCTTGGCTCTGCACGTAGCTGTGCACAGAAACACAGCAGATTTGATAAAGCACCTGTCCAGAGTGGATTCATAAACTAACAATTCTTCTGCCCCAAATCAAAGCCCCAGGCAGTCCAAGAGCATGTCTAATCTATGTTGGTGTTTCTCCTCTGTCTTCCAAAGGCAACATAAACATTTACTTAAGAGCTTCCAACGAAAATCCATGAACAGTTGCATGAGCACAAACACATGAGAGGAGCTTAGGATTCACTCCCCCTCTTTCCAGTAATTTACCTGCCTGAAGCTAAAAAGTCAGAGCTGCCTTTGGAACCAAAACATTTTAAAGTCGTTCCTTGCCAGCACCATAACCTTAGCTGTGCTGAGGAGCACCCTACACAAAAAACTGTTCAGTCCAGTGCTCTGGGCACCCTCCTCTCATGTGTGGAGACAGAAAGCTGAACCCAGCCAGAGCTGTTACTGCACTGCCTCTGGAAGGATCTGCCAGCCCTTACTGTGTGATGGAAGGGAGCTGTCTCCTAATAATGACTGTCTTTCTTTTCGCTCAGGTATTTTCCATTTGGAATTGTGTTCCTAATAGCTGGCAAAATCTTAGAAATGGATGACCCCTCGGCCATTGGGAAGAAGCTGGGTTTCTATGCCATTACAGTGGTGTGTGGCCTGGTGGTGCACGGGCTGTTCATTCTGCCAATGATGTACTTCTTCATCACCAAGAAGAATCCCATCGTCTTCATCAGAGGGATCCTTCAAGCCTTGCTCATTGCTCTGGCCACATCCTCCAGGTATCACAGAGTTTCTAGACAGATCCAATAAAATACTTGCTACATCCTTACTACAGCTACCTCTTGGGAATAGCACACTACTGCTGTAGTTGAGCAGCAATATCTGTATCTGAACAATGGTCTCTGTCCAATTCACTGGTATAAATTTAAAAACTGTGTGTCTCAACATTTGGAAGTTATGTAGGAGCCATTGGACAATAATGTTTGTCACATTGTTTTCCCTTGGTTCAAAAAATATTGGACAAAACCATTTTTTCGTAGAGGACTAGAAAGGAAATACATTCTTTTTCCATATAAAAAATAATGTGCTTTTACAAAGTTAATGTATAAGAGGAACACACAGTTTGCCCAGACTTCATTTTTGTTATTAGTGGGAAACCTCCTATTTCAGTAATGTGGAAACATTTTATCCTTTCTACTCATCTTAGTCTTTGTCTCTTGGTACATTAAGAAAAGACTGTGGTTGCAAGCTATTGTCCAGCACTAGGAAAATATTTAACTGTTCTGCTCAAGGAATAGTATTTTTTGCACCCTTTTTAGGGAAGATGTGCAATGAGTTTTAACCATAGCTGAACAAAGGTACAGTGAAAATGGGAAGCAGCTTGTGGACTGGCTATGAAAATGACTCCCAACATGGATAAAATGGTGCATGAGAAGTGCTTGAAAGGGCTGGAATTGCCTTGCATGAAGCAGAGACAAGAATGACAATTAAAATAACACTTCTGTGTAGCCAATATGACAACACAGTTTCATGGCATCTGTGGCTGAAGGAATGTAGAGGATTAAAAGAAAGGGGAGGAGGGAATTATTATTTCAGTACAGAAGGTATTGGATTTCCACTGTGACATTTTACAAGTTGTTTTCATATATAATAATTTGCTCCAAAATGACCTATAAAGAGCAGCATACTGAGAAATATAAAATCAAGAAAAATTACATGGTGGGTGGTGTTTAAACTCTAATTAAGCTTCAATAATTAAGGAAAGCTTTTTTATTAGAACGTAAAAGGTTTGTAGCTTGAGATGTCACCACATCTCCAGAGTCAAGTAAGATGAGAATTTTGCACTCAAAGATGTTAATGTTGGAAAAGGCTCATCAGGCTCACATTTGACACACTTGACTATCTGCCCTGCTTCTCTAGGAATTCTCCTTCTGAACAACTCTATTGCTGACAATTCAGTTTTTAAATCCGTACCATTCCTTTCATTATCTTTTTTTTTTTCTAGAAAGAGATAACTTGTACTAAAAAACTAATCTGAATATTTCTCTTTTTAGAAAAAAAATACAATAACTTTTTCATGAGTATAGATGCCTTTAAAAAGGGAGGTTTAATAAAGACTTACAAGATCAGCAGGTATTCCACCATTTCAAAATAATTACTTTTCTTAATTTTCCATGTTACGCATCAGCATTGCATTTTGGCTTTATCACCAATGTACAAGTCCTTTACTGGTCTGGAAATGGATGAGAGAGAGGTGTCTGTCTCTGCTGAGCCTCTTTAAGGGAAAGCAATTCTTACTTGAGGTTTTCTTCAGCCCCGTCTCCTTATCCCAAGCTGATGTGGGAGTGCCACTGACAGTGGGAATACATAGGGAATTCAGCTTTCTCTTAAACTTATGTTGACTTTGACTCTCCTGGGCTCTGAGTCCCTGGTAAGAACCTGTCTCTGGAGATATCTCTGCTTTGAGACAGCACGTTCTCCCTTCAGCTGTGCAAGGAATAATTATTCACAGGCCCAGAGAGGGTGCAGTTTGGGAACAGAGCTCTGGCCCCAGCTGGAAGCTCAGCCTGTCACCAGCATCACCAGCAGGACTTGCTGCAAGATTTTGTATCTTTATTGAGAGAAGCTAAAGCACCACCAAAGTTAAGGTGAGTCCTGAGGAAAGGCTCTGAATGCACAGATTTGGAGCTTGGACATGTTTGGATTTAGCTCTGTCTGTCTCTCCTTAAGACTGTGCATACTTTGCAAATCCAACACAGGCCCAACATGGTTTCTCATGTTTTTCTGCTCAAATAGCAGTGTCTTGTCTAGAGATAGCTGAACTTTTCACCTTTGTTACACTGAAAGGAATGGATACTGCACATAACTGAGCTGTTGCCAAAAGAACATGCACGAATAATTGGGGCTGGACAGGAGAGCTGCCTCTCCTGACAGTCAGTACATCTGTATTTGGTTAAATAAGACTTGCCACAGGGGCATTATATAACACTTGTCATGTGGGTATTGGATTTTCAGATCATCCTAGAGGAGAACAAAGAGCTGATTTTAAGAATACTGATGTGTTTCTTGGAGATGTTTCTGTGTTGGTTCAGGTCTACATCTAAAGACAGAAAGAAAACCACAGGCCAGTGTGCTGATACTCACTGCAGATAGTCTGCACCTGTGGAAAGCTTGTTTTTAAAGCTGAAGATCAAAGTATAAGCAGCAAAAACAACACCATTTACAAAACTCAAGAATGTAGCACAGGGGAACCTGAAAGCCACTCAGCAGCCATCTGATGGCAATGATTTCACTGAATCTCAACATTATTTCTGCTCACTGCCCTTCAGTGAAAGGCTCTGCACCCCATTCTCAGTCCCCTTATACTTCCCCAGAAATCCCAACCACAGCAATATTTTGGTTTGATATCAGCAGGGAGGCAGGGGCAGATCAGCAGATCTGATGCCTCTGGTGCATCCTTTAGGACACAATGAAGGTGCACAGCTCCTCTTTTCTGCATCACCAAGGGGTGCACAGCACGTGCTGCCTTTGCCCACCCTGCTCTGCTCTGCTCTGGGGTGTCCAGGGCATTTCTGACTCTGCTTTCTTCCCCCCACACTGCCCCCGATCTTGTCACCTCTTAACCACACTGAAAAAGCAGAATTTGGCCTGCAGGCAAAATTCTTCTTGATTTCAGCTTTCCTCATTCCGATGGCAAGAGGGAATTTTGTTTTTCTAGGTCATCTTTCCATATCATTAATGAATTAAAGCAGCATCTTTTCAGTGGTACATCCCATCAAAAGAAGCAATTTTCATCTTCTCTGAAGACAAATTATAAACCATGAGTTTTTCAAGGGTTTTGCTGCTTATGAAACACTAAGATCTTGGCTATTGCACGGTGTAAATTAAAGGCAGATTTAGAAAGGGGAGATGAGATCAGTGTGCTGATTTTTTGGAGCAAATATCAAAATGCATTTGAATGATAAGATAAACAGAGCAGGCTGAACAGCTGTTCTTCCACAGTGACTGGCTGTCTTTGTGGCTCTCACTACTAAGAGCTTGGCCTGGGCCAGCATTAGCTTATGCTCAGTCTCTGCAGCTGCAGCATTTTGTCCCAAAACTAAGATAAGACTCTGAAAATGTATTTTTAATTGTTCAAGTTAATGCTGGGAGAAGATACCTCTCAGCTGAAAGCCTTGGGTCCGTTTTTAAAAGACTTAACAGATTGAGATCAGTGCTTTAGAGCATTTTTTCCGCCTAATAAATATTAAATTTCAGGCTTTAATGTTACTGCTTAACAGTAGATAAAAGTAGCTTTCAAGAAAACAAACTTCACCTAGTTCAACTGGAAAGACAAATTACACAAAGTATTTATTTGATAATGTTTTTTATAATATTGAAATTATATATTAATATCACTCCAAAATTATGGTAGGAGCTTTTTTTTTTGGCTTTGCCTCCTGAGAGTCACCAACAGCCAAAGCCTTAAATAAGACACATATTTTTCTGGTATGTGCCAGATGATACATTATGAGTAAAAATGAACCATCATGGATCAAGACAACCTCTCCTAGGATACTCCACATAACTTCTGTCACCTGGATTCAGGAAAACTTCATTTATATGAAACAGGTGCTGAAAGGGTAATCAGGGATGTAAAGCAGCAATCTTGTAGGATAGAATTTAGAAGTCTGATTAAGTCAATCCAGGCTGAGAGAGGATATATTTTTTTTCTAATGTTATGTGTGGCAACAGCTGATTGTGCAAGGAGAAATGCAGAAAGCACAGAAAAGCGAGTTTTGTGTAAATTGACAAGACGACCTCTAGATCATAAATTAAGTTTCTCATCTGAGCAGAAAGTTCTGGAAAGTCTTTCAGCAGGAGTAGGTAGGGCAGACATCCTCCTAACTCCAAGATGCAGTGTCATAAATTTGAGTGACACAATGTAGTAGTTGCCTGTGCTAAGAAAGTTCAAGAATCCACAACCTGGAAATTTCCTTCCTTTCAATATCTTGCATGTTTTTCATCATCATTGCACTTACATTCTGACCATTTTCTTTTTTATTGTAATATTTAACAAAAACAAATCCAATGTCTTGTTATGTGCTCTAGAAATTTTACTTCAAGCAGCATTAAATTCAAATGAAAGACACACCTGACTCTGTGAGATAGTGCACAAGTTTAGAAGTTGAATTCTTGCAAAAACAGTGTCACAAAATCTGTTTACAACAATGGAAATTGATACAGATTTTGCTGATTATGCATTGGTATTATGAGATTGTTTTGCACAATCTTTTCCACATCTCAACCAAACTGGAATATGTTGATCAGTTAAAATTTGCATATTTGACAGCTCAGCTCTCTGCCCTCTGAACAGACAGACACTTAGGTTTAATATTCTGCTATGTCAGATTGTGGGTGAGGTGAGAAGGACTTGTAAGATCACCCTTTTTCTCCTGTTTTCCCCCCAAAGAAATTAGGCAGGCTTTTGTTACAGAAAAGCCAAACGTCTGAGGGAAAACTGTCTTTAAAAACAAATAACTCTCCAAAACTGAGTAGCTGCAGAAAAGGGAGACAATGAATAATAAGGTAAATCATTTTTTCTTGGCCAAGCCTCTAGTCAGAACATCTAGAAATGCCACTGAGTCTGCTCCTAGTTGCAGCTACTCCAGGGCTCTCAGTTCTACACTATTTGTGAGCCACAGCCTCTTCTTTTAGGAACATTTTATGGCAAACAAGACACAGAGAATTTCAGTCACTCACAAATGACAGTGTGAAAAATGACAGGCATGCCCAAGAGAGAAATGACATCTCATATGCAGCTTGGGGATTATGGGGTTATGCTTTGCTGTGTTTGTTTTTGAAAATAAATATTGATTAAATACTAGGATTGCCTGAATTAAAAAGTTTAATATACCCCAGTTATGGGAGGTAATCAGATTTCCATTGCTTTTTTGCCTTTCCAGAATATTTACATACTTAGAGAAAGACTTTTGTCTGGATTTTCAGGCAGTGACTGCCAGTTTGTAGTACATCATTCAGCAGTCAGACTTCATAAAGTTACAGAAAACAGAGATATCATAATGAAAACACAGCCTTGTCCTTTTTTCTTTTTGTGTTTCCATTGCAGGAAGTTACTTTTCCTTTCCAAACACTTTCCTCAAACAACAGCTTGCACAAATACAAAATGACAACTCCTACTCATGGAAACATTTTGCTTCTGCATTCCTGCAAACCTGGGGTTGTGATTTCAGAGTTTTTGGAATCCCTCTGTGCTTTCATAGGACATTTGCAACAACTGAGAAAGAATTTGCAGATCCAATGTTTTATCTTCAATTAAGAACAGCTAATGGTCATTATAAGATTTAGGTATTGGAGCCACATTGTGGTGTGAGGGTCACAACACACGGTGACAGAGCAACCTGAACAGCCCAAACCAGGGCAAAGACACCTGGATTTCCTGTCTCAGGGCATGTAAATCACATGAGAACAGGACATTGAAGACCACAGCGTCACCATACCAATGTTTCCCCTGTAATTATCTTTTTTAAGAGGTAACTTTGGAATCATTTTGAAGGAGTTTGCTATATTACATCTATTTAAATAGTCTCAGATACTGAGCAGTGTATTAAAATCAGTATAATAACAAGGAAAATATTTTGCCATTTGTATATTTTCTTCAGTGGTGTTACTCATTTTCCATACAAACTGATGTGCCATAAAAAAAAAACCCTCACTCATCTGAATGCAGTTTCACTACTCATGACATATCAGTGAATGTGATACCACCTGGCAAAATGCAGACTGTTACCAAAAGGCTGATAAAATTTACAAATAAACATATTTCAGTGTGTTACTATTTAAAAATTTGTGCCTCTTACTGAAAATGAGAAAATGTATGACCATATAGTATTTTGTTAATTGTCTCAGTTAACGAAAACAAAAGTCAGAAACATATTTTAGGGTATGAAATTTTGAGTCAGTTTTGAAGGGATCTAGTGCAATTTAAAATAAATAACTGTCAAATGGTCTTATACCATTCCATTCTATTCCACACACATATATCTCATTTACATATGTACACATTACTATATGACCTGTAATTATGTGGTTGTTATATGATCACCCAAGGGACATGGGCAGATCTGTCTCAGAGAGAAAATGGGATTTTATATTCCTAAATACAGACATTTTGTCTACAACTTTTATTTTCAGGCTGCTGTTGATAAGATCTTTGTCTAACCCCTTGCAGAAATAAAAAATTATTTACATATGAGCTAGGTCTGGAAGGAAACATTTTTCGAAACCACGAGTGTACAGCAGTTTTCAGAGATTTTAGTAATAAGCTGCACAGGGTGTTGTTCCCTTTCTTGCATTTGAGTGTGCAACACTGACTCTGGGGGATTTCTGTCCCTTTTCTTCTGAAACAGGTAAAGAGAGAGTAAGATTCCTAATTTTGGGGAGCAAAATCACTAACTCCAACATTTATACGTGTAACTGTCCATATCCTCCCTCAGGAGGAGCGAGTGCAGAGCAAGGAGGGAGAAGCAGTGCTCGGATGGTTGTGTAGAACTCCCCCTGCCAGCACAAGGTTCACTATGATTTGTCCATTCCCCAGAACCAAAAATAACCCAACGTGTGCTTCTGTGCTGTTTGCAGCTCAGCCACTCTGCCTATCACTTTCAAGTGCTTGCTGGAGAACAACCACGTGGACCGGAGGATCGCGCGGTTCGTGCTGCCCGTGGGGGCCACCATCAACATGGACGGCACGGCGCTGTACGAGGCCGTGGCCGCCATCTTCATCGCCCAGGTCAACAACTACGAGCTGGACTTCGGGCAGATCATCACCATAAGGTACAAACCACACGTTCCACCTGCCGGGGTTGGCTTGTCTGCAAGGAATCGTGGGATCTGCTGAGCTGGAAGGGACCCAACAATGGTCTTGTTGAGTCTGAGCACAACTCTTGTGTGTAGCAATGGTCAGGACAAAACTCGTCTTGGCTGTTATCAAGGGATGCATCCCTCATGGGAAGGTTATGCAGAGATCAGGGACTGTGCAAAGAGAAATTTTACTGGTCCTGTTCAATAAATGCACGTGGACACCAGGAGATGTGGTTCTGTTTGAGGGTAACTCAAATAATTTTTGCTTTTAGGCAACCCATTGATCACTTCTAGAATTGGAACATTTTACTATTATTATTGGTGTTTAAAACACTATTTTAAACTTCACAGTTTTTTTCAAGTCTGATTTGTGTATGTAAGTGAAAGGAAAAGGTTAAAAAATTGCAGAACTGGAAGTCTTATATGAAGTAATGGAATAGTGTCTGCTAGGAAGCTCTCGCAGGATTAGGGGGAAGAGGAAAGGAGGACAGATGCTACTACCAGGGCAGGTTTCATGAAGATGTCAGATCACTCAGATGGTTTTTGTCTCCTCTTCTGCTTGTTAAAGCAGAAAGCTTCATAAACAACCATGCTCTCAGTGGGTAGAGAGTGTTATAGCTGTGCACTCCATCCTTGAAAGGTCTGTAATGGATCCAAAAGACCAGAAGATCCAGCAGAACAATGACTGCCAGAGTAACTCCAGTGACTGCCAAAGAATTCCCCAGGGACTGCAACCTGCAGGTTTCCAGCAGGGAACAAATGATTATAAAAACATTCCTCATAGTCAGAGCTTTGTGCAACAGATTTGAGATCTGCTTAACCACCCACCCACTGACCTCACCACTGCCCCGTTTACACTGCTGGGCCTTGCCCATCCTTCTGCTGGACCTGAAAACCTTCCTAACAAGAAGAGGAGAGTCCTTAAACTAACCCCAGATGACAGCTGAGCTTTGCTAATGGGCTTCTGGCAAGACCTGGTTGGACTACAAAAAGAAGAAATAAATTGTGCCCATATGAGCTCTTGCTTCAGGCTTGCACTCTCTTTGAAAACTGTTGGAATGAGGCTGTGCTAAAATTTAGTCTTTTGTGATCTGGAATTCTGAGATATTTTTTTAGCATGTGATGCTAAAATATGTCCCAGAGCATGAACAGACATTACACACACTTTGAAGTAAAGAACAGTAATTTTTAAAATGAAGAAGAAGGGTGATAGTAAATGGAAAGAATGTAAGCTCTAGATTTTTCATAGTAGACTCCTCTTTTATCTCTTTATTTTTACCTCCCATACATATTAAGTGCTAGTACATAAGGACCAGACAGAAGTAAAACAGTAGAATGAAAATACAAGTAAAGAATGGAAAAAAATCCAAGGAAAGAAAAAAAAAAATACAAATGAGGAAGCTAAACAGGAAATCATGGTGGACTCAATACCTTCAATAATGTAATCCAAAATCTAACTGTATTCTATAGGCCAAACCTATCCCAGATCTTGATACTTTAGGACCTGGAGATTTAAAATTCAAATAATTCTGAATGCCAGGATTTTTTTGCCAGAGGGAAAAAGCTGTTAGACAAATAGTCACTCTGCTTTGCTTATGGTTTGTAAAATCCAGGTTGACAGTTTCTATCAATGCAAACATTGATGTAGCAGAGAGAGTAAAGATCCTATTTCCATCAACTGAGCATCTTACAGAAAGAAACATCTACATTAAGGTAAAGATGGAATGGAATGGAATAGCAGAGGAGCTTGTTTGTAAAACCTTAGTTAAACAGTCCTGCCTTTGCTCTCAATTAAGTCCTGAGACTTTGTGGCCTCATTTAAGAGGCAGAAGCAGTCCTGAGCAGACAGCCAGTTCACAGCACTAACTGGAGAGCCTTTTAATGTTCATTATAGTTATCTCTCACTCAGCTACTGAGCTTCTGTCCCTTCCTATCCATGCTCTACTACAATGTTATTAGGATGCTACACAAGTTAACTTTTGCAAAATGTAGGTTCAAGTGTTTCCCCTTCCCCATCACACCCACAGGCTGATGTATTTTTTTATTGCAGAAAAGGGCTCTAGTTAGAAATATTGCTGCTGCTGTACTGGTACACTGTACAGCTGTCAGCAAGGGACTGCATAGCCCTGTCTTTCAGTTTCCATATGGGTGAACACCGTTATCCTCATTTTCCATAGGATGTTAATGAGACTTAACTGCTTGCCAAAAGCTCTGACATTCTTGACTGATGAATGCAGAGGACTATCAGTGTAAATGCTTTCTGTCATCCTTTTACAACTGTCAACATTTGTTTTTTGTCTTTCTGCTGGATGGCCTAGCTCTTGGAAGTTGCTAGTTGGGTGGAAATTAATATACCCAGTCACTTTTGCTCCTGCAGAAAGGAATTAAATCCCTCCCTTAAAAATAACATTATGAAAAAATGTTAAGCCTGCCAGGCCTACTCTTGCCCTGGTCTCCCATTCATTTCTGGTTGCCTGGCTGAAAAAACGGTATGAAGGTCAAGTAAAAATACTTTCCAGAAACTGAAGACGTACAGTCACATTCACGCCTTCTTCACATTTAGATCCAAGTATGCAAAGCCATGTGCTGTGCAATGGCTTCACCCCTGGCCCAGCTCTTTACCCTTGGCCTAACCCTTGAGATGGACAGACAGGAAAGGTGGAAAGGCCCCGGGCAGGGCCAGCACGGATTTGCCTGGCACAGGAGCTGCCCGTGGTGAGCCAGAGGTGTCTGCTGGGAGCTGGGCTGCGAGGAGAAGCAGCAATGAATGAGTGGGGCTGGCAGTCTGAGTGGGGCTGGCAGTCTGAGTGGGGCTGGCAGACTCTGAGTGGGACTGGCAGACTAGCACACAGCGCTGGCTGGCACCGTGACCCATGAGAAGCTGCCATAACTCAGGGAATCCCACAGCCTGGCTGGCCCCTCTGATCAGCACCTTTGACACTAAGAGAGTACAGAACTGCCCCACCAGTGCCAAGGGTGCAAAGGCTGAGGGTGAGAACTTAGCCCTGGGCAGTTTGGTCTGTTCTTGCTGTCTCACCTGGATTCTGTCCACAAAACACTGGCACTTCCGTGCAGTGGCTTGTGTGAGAAAGAGAATGGTTTAGAAACACGGTGTGGTTTCTTGCAGGAAGTAAAGCTTATTCCTTTCTTTCTTTGTTAAAGTATCACAGCAACAGCTGCCAGCATAGGCGCTGCAGGCATCCCACAAGCTGGGCTGGTGACGATGGTCATCGTTCTCACCTCGGTGGGGCTCCCGACCGACGACATCACCTTGATTATTGCTGTCGACTGGGCACTGTAAGTAACACAAAGCTCTTGAGGCTTCCATGGTGGCAACTCTGCTAAAAAGGAGAATAGTCTCCAGGGTACAGTAAGATAGATTTATATAAAAGGCATAGGAAGTGATTGTGTAATTTGAAATGCTGTTAATGTGGCCTCAGATTAAAAACTCTGCAGATGTGGACATTACATTGAAAAAGACAGACAAGTGAGAGTCTAGATAAGTCTTGGAAATACGTCTTGCATGGAAAGGCTGAAGAAGTGGAGTCCATTTAGTCTAAAACCAGAGCAGGCTGAAAAGGTCAGCACAGCAGCTTTTTACATAGATAAGATTGTCCAGAAGAGGACATTGACCAATCTTCACATTCACAGGGAGAGAGGATGAAGAAGTAGAACAAAGCACCTACCTCAAATCAGATCCCAAAAAACCTAAAGAACTGCTTTTATCTAGAAGGATAGTCAGGCAATGGAAGTGGCTGCACCTAGCCGGGCTGCATGATGATCTTCAAGGCAAGTTTGAAGGTTGGGCCAGAGAAATGTGCATAAGGTGCAACTCTGGCACCTTGCCTGGACAAGGATAAGGGGCCAACATTCCTAGGAAACATGGTTTGCCTGCACTCTGTTTATCAGCCCACTGACATTTCAAGGCCACTTTAAATATTCATAAGGAGTGGTTTATTTGAACTCTCAGCTTCTATGTAAATGCAGATGAATCAATCAATTCTGAATAGTCTAGGAAGATCAATTATAAAATACTGGCCCCTAGCTCATTAGCATGTCAATTAACTGCTTAAATAGCATATGCATACACAAGGAAATGTCCAAATTATTTTTTATTTAAGCTATAAAAAACATATCTCTGCTAATATAGGGAGTTTCATTACATCAGGGTTCTGGGTAAAAATGTGTTACAAGTCCAGTCTGTTATATACCCTATTTTATTCAGCTTTTAGCCACCTATTTTTTTGTACAAAGAATTGTGAGAAAAAATGTTTCCTGTTTGGTGTAATAGAATATTATTATTATTAGCATTAATAGGAGTCATGAATCTTGTGTTGTACGAATATTTTAAGGCTGTATTACAAAAGCCTTTTTCCCTCTACACTGCTCAGTTTTTGCCCAGCTCTTGCAACATCAACATTTCATTGTTTTTCCAGTAAGCCTTCCAGCATATATGGGAATTATGCTTCTTTTTGTCTTACACAACTTTTCATAACAACAGAGAAAAAACTTTTCAAGCTATAGTTCCAGATGGTATTAAAAAGCAAGTAAGGAATAGACCCAATTTTCTGTCTTTTGCAGATGACCTTTCAAACAAAAAGTAAATTTCTGTATTTCGGCACTTGGTGGTTTCAAGAGCCTGCAGATGCAAAGTGTCAACATGGTTGACATGATGAATATTTTCAGTATTAGTTTTGGAAGTACTGGAGTATGAAGAATGCTTAAAGAAGGCTGGTTAGATGATCTCAGGAGACTGAAATACCCATTACAATGCACTGCAGGTATTACAACACTCTTAGGTAGCCATAACATGTATGTGACCTTCACACCTTTAGCTAGTGCTTAGAGACATAAAGAAGAAAATCAAAATGCTTCCCAGCTCATTTATTAAGCACAAAGTAAAAGATTTGCATCTTTAATAATATCATCTGCAGCTAAAATACCACTGCGACACCTGATACCTGACATGTCTGCACTGAGAGAAATGCCACCAGCAGCAGGGTGGCCTCTCAGGGGACAAATGTCTGTGGTGTTGCTGTGCTTCTGCTCAAGTGTAGTGCAGACCACTCCAGACACGCAGAACATGGAACAAAACTGGTCAAACAGTGGCCAGGCAGTCCCTTTTCTTAAGAGTTTCAGTGTGGAGCATTGTTTCCTTGGAAAAATCCTGTCTTTAGAAAATATGCTCATCAGAGCTCAAAAGGGGGTGCAAACTCTTGAGCTCTGCTCATGCAGCTTCTTCTCCACCACAGCTCACTTGTTGCACAATCCAAAATTCACAACACTGAATATCTTTCCAAGAATCACTATTTGATAATCAAGCAAGGGGTAAAAGTCAGTGTGTAACAGGAACTTTTATCATTATGTGCTGTAACTGGTTTTTTTCCCTGCTTAAGGTGTTCTTCTGGAAACTGTCTTCAAGGCAAAACCCAAAATCAGAACAGCAGGAATTAAAAAAATGGATTGAGCAAACAAATGTAGGGCTGGGTCCTGGAGTTAACAACCATGTCTAGGTGTAGGCTGTGGAATATTGTTGCTGAAGTTACTTGCAGTTGCACCTACAATTTGTGTAACTCCATACACAAACAAGCTTTCGTGCAGGAACTTTCATGATAATTAAGCAGGCAACTGCATAAACATTTATATGCACTGAGTACCTGCCTAAAATATCTGAAAAACAAATCAGCACAGAGTTTCAATTCTTTTCTACATTAAGATACAGGACCAGAAATCTGGGCAGTGTTGATATTGGCCTGTCACTGACTTTAATAAGCCAAACATCTGGAGATTTCTGAACCTCCATTTTATAACCTACATTTATAAATTAAGTTACTAATATGACAGAGTTTTCAGATGTGTAAGTTTTTCTTGGAAAAGACGTAATGTATTTCAGACCTAGAAGCTATATCATCTATTTGAAATCTCATCAATTTTAACTAATAGGTTCCAGGACGATTCAAGTGTAACACTTGTCTTTGACAGCCAGTTACTTTTCTCTATTTATGGTCTGTATTTTAATAGGTTTATTTTCTACACAGTGGGTGGACGGTGTAAACAGGGAAGAAATCCCATAAATGAATAACTGAGGAATAGTTAGACTATATATGTACAAAATACTGTCAAACATACAAATTTAAATTGGAAAAGGTAACTGAAAATTAAGAATCTTTAAGAGCTACTGCATAGCCAGCATAAGAGCCAAAGTCACCACAGGTTCTACAGGAATGAACATTATTTAAATATGGTCAGTGGCTGCCTGGTTTGTGAGTGTAGTTACGTTGCAATCATCTGAATTATTTGGATTGTATCCTGCCCATTCTACCAACACAATAATCTTCTTAAGTAGCACTTTGGTTGCTGAGATTGGTGCCATGATCACTAATATAAGGTACTGGTTGTACTAGCTGACCTCTGCTTTTATTCAGTTCAGACATTTGCAGCACCAGGCTCCAAATCCAGCCATACTGCTGGACCTTAACACATAAACCTGGACAAAATGCACTTGTGATGTGCTGTTCCACCCTTCCAGTGCTGAATCAACTTGCCTCTCTAGGGGGACACAGCTGCTCCACTCAGCTAGTACACAATAAAGTGTGTGGCAGCACAGCACACCAAGCTCAGAAAAGGCTGAAAAACCCAAATGAGCTGCTCAATAACTAATGGATGCCTGACATCAATTTTTTACTACCATTCCTAAACATTTTAGCTCAAAGAAACAGCAAAACTGGCCTTCAGCTGTAATTAGGGCTGATGGAGGCCCAGGAATTTACCCAAAGAGCCAAGAACTTACCATGACTGTTTGATTTTGCAGAGACAGGTTTAGAACAATGATCAATGTCCTGGGGGACGCGCTGGCTGCTGGGATCATGGCCCACATCTGCCGGAAGGAGTTTATCAAGGACGGTGACGAGGTAACCACGCCGAGAGCCAGGGGGTGCCAGGGGGTGCCAGGGGGTGCTGGGTTACGGCAGAGAACCTGTGAGCTCCCACATTTGGTTCCTCCGAAAGCCTGTAAAAGGTGTTTCAGAGAGAGGACAGAATTAGGCAATGAGCTGCTTGGCACACGGGGTGGAGGGGTCTTTTTCCATGAGGTCATGTGAAAAGCCTCTGGAGTTCAGGGCTTGCCAGCCAGCTGTGTCTGGCACACCGGGGACGGAGCAGGAGAAGCAGCTGTGCTGTCCTGCAAATGCACGAGATGCTGGGACTGTGAGTCCCACACTCACCACCCAGGTCCTGACTGGCCAGTAATTTGTCCTTCTAGGAGTGTGACCAACAACACAGCAGGGTGACAAATGTCCTTGACTACTTGTGTGTAGGGGAGGTGAAGGTATCTGTGAGTGTGTACATGCATAATCAATGAGCTCACATCAAAAGCAACTACCCCGGCCACTGCAAGCCCCTGAGTCAGCACAATCTGAAACCACCTTTGCAATCATTTTCTTTCCAGACTGGCACAAGCACATGACTGCATTCTAGACTTCACTCTCAGACAGCTTCATGCCTTCTACATTTAATACCAGTCCTTCCTTACATCTTTGTTTTTGCTCCTCTGTATCTTATTCCATACACCACACATACATCTGTATTCTGCCCCTGCCTCCTTCCACTCCTATGCATTTTCTCCTTCCTCTTTGGCATGCATCACTCACTCTTTCCTTGTAACAGGTAGTCCTCATGTCCTTCATTCAATCCTTGACAAAGGAGATTCCTAATTCCATGAGCCCATCAGATGTGGATGTGCTAATCTCCAACCATTTCAGCCCATGGCAGACTCATTACCTTTCTTCACAAAGACACAATGGTTCATGCAGGAACATTTCCTCCTCAGGACTAATTTTCACAAGGCATGTTTAATTTCTGTGTATCATCTGTAGTATTCCACATAAACAGCAAAGTTTTGTTTCTATCATTATTTCTCTCATTCTCCAGTCTTTCTGATCAATGCCATTCTCCTGCCTTCCTGCAACATTAATTTAAAATTCCTGCTCTTTCAAGTTGTATGTAGGAAGACAGGCGGTGTCCTCTGGGGTACGTAGCACCTGCAGCAATTCGTGATGACAGGATTAGGCCTGACTACATGGGCTGCACAGGCAGCTACCTGCAAAACCCCTAAAACACAATCTCTGGGTAAGGCAGATCATCCATTACAAAGCCAGAAGTGTAGGCTGAGCTCCTGCGTAACACAGGCCTCCTGACATTTCACTGCTGTATTTAGAACTCAGTCAGAACTTAAGAAGAGATGTTTCAGTAATATAAAATCTCTCCTAAGGGATTATTTAGTCATCTGTGATGAGATTTTTCTTTGAATCATGCTCTGTAATGGTATTAAAATATACTGCTAGTCTGCCATACGTTTTGGCTGCATAATTTGAGCAGTTAGTAATGTATACCCAAAGGCCTTATTTTCTCAGCTGCAAGCCCACCTCTTGTCTCTGCCAGTATTTACGTCTTACTTTCCCATCAGAATCTGGTTTGATTTAAAGAACACTTCAATATTTAACTTATGAATCAGTTAATAAAAGACCCTTTATTTCTTTCAAAACAGTGCAAACTGAAGAGACAGGTGTTGGTTTATTGGGTCAGAAGAAAGGCATAAGGTAACAACAAATGGCTCACTGGTCTATTTAACTGCACCCAAGAGCAAGCACTGCCCAGAGCTCAGCACAGTGGCCACTGAGAGTCTGTACTTTTTGAAGTGAGCCCTGGAATTCTGGTCTCTATTTACCCTACTTATATCACTTTACCAATGGCAAGCAGCTGTTACCAGGAGTGTAAGTTAAATTAGAGTTGTGACAGAATTTGCGTTTTTACACAGACTCCTTCACTCCATGCAGATGGTGCAAAGATGCCTTAGTGTATATGAGAAACAGCTTCTGGAAGTCTACGGAGGCTCTAGATAATCCTGGTGAATGTAAAGCAGCCCATAGGCTTTCCAAGTAAAAATTCCCTTCCTGTTGTATACAGCAATCAGTGGCAGTATTCCAGATCTTAATGCTTTTCACATAGGTGCCATTGATCTGTGAAACTAAGCCTATTAACGTCCATCAGATTGTGGCTTACCAGAGAAATGGCTGTGTGAAGACCATGAATGAATCTCGTGGACCAGACACAGTGAAAGGGCTGCAGCACCACATACCCGTACAAGTGGAGCAAGAAGAAAGTCCAGTGGAGAATCACACTAAGAAATCCAACAGTAAAGACCACTGCACTATTGAAATAAATGAACTAGAAACAAATGTGTGACTGCTACACTCAGAGGTATCTCACACCCCAGTGACCTGATACCCAATCTCTACCTCACAGCTGGAAGGAGGACTCTTTGCCTTGAACAGGAAAATGTGGAATTATCGCCACCCTGCCTGGACTGGAGCTAGGAGACCAGCTGTGAACGGCACGAAAGGCACACAGCTTGCACGAGACATGGGCTTCTTTAGGTGGAAGATTTTACCACTGAAAAATTAACTAATGGACTACTACTGTTTTATTCTGCACTCATTGACTTCAAGATAGTATTTGACACTCCTTTGGCTTCTTTTTTTTTAAAAGCTTTTTTTTTATTTGACCCTTTCTGATTTTCTAACCAAAGCCTTTTTTTGTGAATCTCAATAATTACGAACACTGTAGAATTTTTGCTATGTGAAAATGTTTCACCAAAATTGCTAAAGGTACTGATTTTGTCTAATATTGGCTAAATATAGAATTTGTGCTTAGTTTTAGAACAGCAGTAAGAAAATCACACTGATTTCCTGATCTCAAGGAGTTACATCTACTCTTAAATAACAGTGCAAGCAGAGGGGAAGCGAAGTGTGCATTTGTGCAAGAAAGGGCATGAAGGAAATTGTGATGGGCAGCCTTCAGAGACAGGCAGTCAGGTGTGATACCTAACACAGAGAACTCCTAGGCCACTGCAGAGCACAGTTTGCCTTCCAAGTGCCAGATTTATTAACCTTTTTTTAACCTAACTCTTCAGTAAAGTCAGTTCCATGCACATGCAGTGGCAGAGGCAATGTGAGCCCTAATCCATAAGCACTGGTGCTAATGTGTCCTCTCCTGTAACCTCTAGGTTGTTCTACTGTAAATATGTATAACCTCACAGCTCAAGCTCATGAACCATGCACTGCGTCCTCAGGGCAGACTGAACACAAACTGCAACCTGAGGATGCTGAGTTATGATGGGGTTTTGTGAGGAGTTTGCTGTGGAAACTGCCCCATTATTTCTCATAATTCATTTGACAGTTACTCCCTTTCCACTATCTACTGAATCTTTCACTTACAGTAAAATCTGCTGCATATGTTTCCAATGTTTGTGATAGAGAACATTTTTAATAAACCTGCCATTTAAAAACAGGCTGTCTGTGCACTTCTACTATTGGTGTCTTCCTATGTCTCTGCTAAAATAGACAGTGGAAGTGAGGAGACCTTTTGATAAGTTGGGATTTGATCCAGAGATTACATACCAGCTCATACCATTACACTTGACATATTATATTTAGCTACTTGTGGCATAGCAGCTTGAGATACCATGTGCCTGGTATTCTAATATGCTCCTCTCGTCTGCAGAGAAAAAATAACCCAGTCAAAAAGGGCAATTTCTGCATTAACCAGAAGCAGAAGTGCTTCATGCATTAGTTCATTGCAGATTCAATGCATCATTCATTCATGATTAGTGGTTTTCCTGGGATGTACATGTTCACCTCTTCTTTGAGGGCTCCTGTTCAGACTATTTCTTATGTCATGCACTAATTAGTTGCCTCAGAGCACTGTAGTATAGGAAGCTTAAGTACCAAATAGTAAAGCCAGAAAGAACACACATAGGTCTTCTTTGTCTGTAGTTCCTCAGAAATTATGTATTAATTTGAAAATATGTACAGTTGGTAACTATTTTCCTGATTTGAGCCTAGAGTGAAAACAACAAACAGAGAACACAAAGAATAGGGAAGAACTGCAATGATTCCGAGCAATTTGCTCCAGAACAAGTCCTGTAAAGGCCCTGCTCCGCTGAGTGTCGTTAGAATGAGAGACTGGGGAGAGCTGAGCTGCTCTGTGCCTCTCTGAACAGGCAGAAGCACTGACTCACAAACACAACATCTGATACTTTCCATCTCAGCAGCACTGGCAGCTCCAGGAGGTTCCCCTCATCCTTCCCCAGCTGCCCATTCCTGCCTGCACTGCCTCCCCTCCTTTCCAGCTGTACAGACCCAGTTATTTATGAGGCCAGACAAAGAACCAGATGAGCAGTATTTTTAATTCAAACCAGTTCACATATGTTTTTAGCATAGTCCTAACAGACAGTTGTGTCAACACAAGGGAAGGGGTGACACAGGGACAAGGTCAGGCAGCCAGGAATGAAACAGGGCAGGGGCACATGGGCAGGGCAGGATCTCTGCATGCCAACTTTGCCCACAAAGGAAACACAACTGAAGGTTTCAACTTCAGCCAGTCAGTTACAGCTACATGAAGTGACAGTATAACCCTACCAGTCATCTACCAGTTTACAATCACTTTGCATAGATAAAAATGATGGAGAGAGAGGCCGAGCAGATCCAAGATTTGTAACAAGTAGTTCCAAACTGAGTGGTTTTGGAGAGTCTGCCCACACACCATGCCACTGTGCCAAGCAGAAAGTGCTCCCAGCCTTACCAGCACCTTCCTCCCCAGCCACCTACAACCTTGGGCTCACCACAAGTGCAAATCCTTTTGCCCCTTGCTGAGACAGCTTACTTGGTGTGACACTCTGCTGGAGTCATGGCTCAAAGACCTAAGTCAGCTCTGGTGCTTAAGCAGCTTCTACAAGGACAGCTTCAGATGAGATAAAGCATCAAAGACCAGCAGCCAGTTGTGCTGCTCAAGTCCTACACAACAAAGAAAACCACAATTTTGCCATTATGCTCTGACAAGTAGGTAATGTGGGAGTCTCATGTGTGAAGGCACATTTTTATGGAATCAACAGGCTGCTTTAAAATCTGCTTTCTGCATTCAAACCCTATTCAAAGAGTGTCCAGTTCTGCTTTGCAAATTGGAAATGCATTATGCTTTTTACATTGTAGTGTTTGGATCTTTAAAACTTGGGGCTTACACCAATATGTGCCTCTCATTCAGCTGGGAGGAAGCCAAGGTGCTGTTTCTCACCTGGCCTTTTTCATTTGTGGCATGAAATGCTGGTTCCTAGAGGCCTAAGGCACTTTGGGGCTTGGTTCTGTAAATATGTGCTGCTCAGTGTATTGTGACCTTGACTGGAGCACCTGACTGCTACTGCACTGATTCTGTACTGAACACAAGACACCACTGTCAGTTGGGGAGAGGAAACTCTGAAATTATGATAATCTCTATGGTAAGTTTTCCTCCATTTAGCTATTTTCTGTGTCTCGTGGTGTGTGTTGTCAAGCAGCTTGATGCACAGTGCAATTAGACTAACAGTAGCTTCCATAACATATTTGTATGCATGGTTCTGTTCACATTTTCCAGCTATAATCACACTTCCTTCCAACAAAAATAACAAAGCTGTTGATTATCAAGTTAGAGTGCAAGTTTTGTGTTGGTAAATATGTTTTTCCTACTTTCAGAGCATAAAAACAAACATGTGACCTTTATAGTCTCAAAAAATTTATATTAAAAAAATCAATCAATCGACCAGTCAATCACTTATTACAACAGTTTGCATGGTATAATTTCAAGCATATGTGGAAAGAACATATTTCTTAATTGGCAACATTCAATCCTGTTTTGAAGTTGCCTCCCCCTGCTAAACAGAAAGGGAATGTAGCCAACTAAAGCACACTAAAGGCACACTGGGGAAAAAGTCTTGAGGAGGGAAAGAAGGTAATAAAAACAGTGGTGCATTGTATACAGCTATAGAAGAAATAATTTTGGAAGTAACCCAAATTAGCACATATTTATCAGAGGCAGTTGTTTGATGCTTGTTCATTTGCAGCTCCCTTGCTCTGATGATACTACTGAGAGGAAAGAAGCTGCTGCAGATTGTTGTGGCATAAAACATCATTAAAGACATTAAAACAGGTTCTTGAGGATTTTGCCAATGCCAAGGAAGTTTTGCAGTGTTGAACTGCTGTAATAAATCCTTGTGCAACAATTAGAGCTGAGAGGAAGAGACACAACCAGAGCACTTACACATCCCACTAACTCCCAAGAGCTTGTGGCTGCCAACCCAAATACAGAAGTTTATGGAACTAACACAGTTATTCATATGCTCTGCTAGTCTTAATTGATTCCACTTAAATGACTTAATTGCAGCTAAGTTTATTTGTGCCTCCTGAATACGTATCCCAACATACATATACGATGATCTAAATAGTCAAAACAATAAATTGGAGATGCCCACCCTGCTACACCAGCAATTCTAAAGCACTCAGAAAACACAGGAACTCTGTAATGCCCCCATTTGATGAGCTCTCGCTTTCAATTCTACAACAAACATTAAGTTTAGTCTCTTTTTAACAACAGCAAACTGATTTGTAATACTTTCAAAGCAGACAGAAAGCTTCATCTTCAAGCCAGATGGATAGTCTTGGAAATGACCTCAGTGCTTTCTGTGCTTTCCATAAAAATGAGGTAACTATTAGCAGAAGGTGGTTGATGTGTGCAAGCAAAATGTGTAACCTGGGAAATGAACTGAATGTGGAAAGCTCGGGCTGCCTTTGATCTTGTCCAGTTGCCTGTGCCTCTGCTGAGCACCCAGGTGTGTTTTTACAGCCAGAGCAGCTCTGGCACTACAGACAGGGACAATGAGCACCTGCAGGCACTGGGCTGGCTGAGATCACAGCCCTGCAGCTGAGGAATAAGTACAGCCAGGAGAGAAAGCAATGAAGGGTTTTCTACAGGGATGCTACTGTTGCCTACCTTGCAGTGGGAGAGCACAGCTTTTTGCAGTAATAAATATCTGACTTTGCTGCATTTGGAAAAGAGGCCCCAGAATAGACACATTTAATGCCCCTATTCACTCAGGGCTGAGTTGAAAATGAAACACATGTATTAAAATTCTCAGTTTAGCCTGTGATTTCACCTACAACTAAGGAGATGAGAGACACTTAAAATTACATTCCTAACTAAGTACTCTAGAGCTTACTGATTGATATTCCTGGAATTTATAAGAGGATTTGTCCCACAAAACCCCAAAAGGATGAGATCAATAGAACAGGAAGGGTGGTCACTGCTTAAGGTCAGGTTCGTTATTCACTCAGCCTTCCCATGTGATCTCGAGTGACCACAAGAATGCAGGGTTTGTTTCCCATCTGTAAACAGAGAAAAGGTCCTTTCTAAATCAACAGGGTGATGCATGGTAAGGATGAATGAGCTGAAGACTGAGACAGTTACATAACACGTTAAAGGGGACTCGTGATTACCTTGGATTAGCCACTTCTGTCTCTCGGGAAGCACAGGATCACTACTCACAATATTCACAGGAATTGCCAGGCTTCCATTTTAAGTGGCAGAACCTCAGATGCCATCATTTATAAAATAGCAACGGTTGCATCTCTGTTGCCTAGAAGATGATATATGGGAATGGATTTGGCACAGCTGAGACTTTGGCAGATTTGTGCCACAGGGTATTTTAGAAAGTTTACAGGCTGTCAAAGTAAAATCAGAGCAGTCTGTCATTGAGAGTGGTATTTTGGGGAACGAGTATAGAAGGCTTCAGAAAGACAAGATGGGGAATATGGCAGGTGAAGAGGAAAAATGTTGAATCACTTCTCCTGCAGTAGAATCAAAGCTTCTTTCCCTGCTGGCTTCACGATGAGATGGCACCAACAGCTGGAGATGCAGGGAGGGAGCAAAGCATCCCTCTCCTCACAAAGCTCCTGTCCCCAGATGGCCACCAAAGTCTGCAGGTACCCACAAGCATCTGTGACTCCTTCACAGCTGTCCTTCCTTCCAAAGCAGCACAGAGCTGTCAGCCCAGCACAAGAACAAGCAAATGTTGTTCCTGAAGAGTTTGCAGTTAAATCATTACTAAACTCTAGACTCCCCATTCCACTGGGAATTTCACTGGGATGTTCTCAGGCAGGTCACAGCTGTGCTTTTCAGGTTCCACCTCTGGAGTTTTGTTCTGCCAGGTACAGAGTGTTCTGCATCTCTTTTGCCTTAAAATCAGGCATCTTTCATCACAAAGAGGTATCTGCATTTCATTTAGGAATTAAATGTGTGCTTCTGTGTTTCTGCACACCACACCAGCTGAAAGGCAGGCTTTGACCCACCACATGAAACTCACTGGAGTTAACTGCTGCTTTTGAACTTTCCTAAAAAGGATCTGCTATCTCTAGCCCCACCATTCCTCCCTCCCCCAAAATAAAAAGCATTTTAATAAGATGGAAAAAGTAGGGGCAGAAAAACAAGAAGTGTTTTATGTTCACAGATATCTCATATTACATCTGCTACAAATACTGCATGGCCTAAATGGCAAAACCAAAAGAAAAATGAGACTGACCTCGAGATGTTTCATTATGATTTCATTGCTTCTAGTGGTTTTATTGGGCTTTACCACTAGGCTATTAAAAACACGTGGAAAGTATACAGAACTAAGTCAAACTGAGCAATTTCAACCCTAATCTTTCATCTTCTTTTCCATTTAAATACTTTCATATTTCTTTAACATTTAATGAGTTTCCCTGAAAAGAAAGTGCAGAGATTTGGGTAGTCTGTATTGACAGTTCATCAGTATAATCTTTGTTTTAGAATAAATCATCCACTTTTTTTAATAAAAGAAAGAACTTCTCCGAGATGAATCCTTCCTAACCAAGTATCTGAGGAGGAAGGAATCGGGATGGACAGGAGGGTGTCAGTCCAGCACTGGTTGGATGTAGCTCTAGCAGGAAGTTTGGCAATGAAGTTTAAAAGCTCTGCAATTGGGAGAATGTCCACAGCTCCTTCTCAGCTCTGGTTTCCTCACTGGTGCTGAGCACAGGCCCGAGGTACAGCTCCATACTGCACTTCCTGCACCAGCTCTTGAGTCAATTTCACAAAAGGCATTAGGGGGGATCTGCATCCCAGACATTTTGTTCATCCCACAGGTGGGAACAAACTGGAAACCTCACTTGGGTTGCTTCTGCCTGGTTTGACATTGGGAGATCCACTGTGGTTCTTCCTGCCTGCTGTGCAGAGAGGGTAGGAACAACCAAAGTGAATCTTCCAGTGTCAAATCATTCAGCTGTGGATGATGGGGGTGCCTCAGGGTACAGCAACTCAACTCCTCAGAACACCAGTGAAGTGCTCTGAGTTTTATCCCACTGCTGCATTTGCACTGAACAGACCCAAAACAGAGACCCACCAGAAAGCAGGGGAGACATCTAGAGTGCTATGTAAGTAACCAGAGTTAATTTAAACCCTGTACAAAAGATGTATCTTAAGATCTTTTTAAAGCTAATCCCTGTGATGACTGTCAAAAAACACATAATTATATCCCACGTAATAAAATGAGTCTCATTAATTTCTTGTATGCAAATAGAGTTGACAATACTGAAAACCAATACAAATTTTTATCAGAAGCAACATTCTCAGCAGTATCATAATCATATGCTAAAAAAACATTCTGGAACTATCATGGGGAAAACTTGAGACAGCCTGCACAACTGTGCATTAAAACAGTCTTTGCCTGATTCAAAACCATTTAAAGGACTTTATTGATGGACTGTTTAATGTCCTTGGATACTACTGAAGAATTTTTATGGAAATACTTTGTATACTGGATTATTAGAACACATTTATCATCCACTGCCTGCACATATATCTCACAGCTGGCTGACTTCACAATAGCAGCATGAATCAGAGCTACAGGGCACACCAATATTTTCCTCAGTAAAGGCAATGGAGTTCTTTAGGGAATTTACTCACTGCTCTTGTATTAGCAACATAATAAACCAATTACAATGACCTCCATAAATTAATCCCACTAGAGAAGGATATATTTTGAAAAAACAAAGCTAAACTCATATTATATAAAACTCTAAGGTTTTAGCATAAGTACACCCAAACGCAGGAATCAAGACTCACCAACATTACACTGCAGAGTGAAATTAATTAACAGGATACCAGACTATATCATAGAAGCTTTCCAAGAGACTGCTTCCCATCAAAAATACTGTTTGTAAAATGTGTCTTTACTCTTATTAAATAAGAATAAATTTGCTTAAGTTTTTCTAAGCAAAATTTGCAAAAATGTTACTGGGCTCAGTCAGCATGGTGAGAAGCTGCATGATAAATTAAACTCTTATTTCCCATCAGGAAACACTGTCAAGAGAGAACAAACATGAAGTTTTGGTCAGACCCCTCCTGCCTCCCTGCTCTGTGTGGACCAGTGAGGAGCAGAAGAAACAGCAGTGGGGTCCCAGGAAGGAGGAATCTTCCTGTTCTTATCCACTTTGTTAATGCAGGTCCACAGCCTCACTCCTGCGTGTACCAAACGCCTGCTCAGGAAAAGTCCTCTGTATCTGTCTGCACAGCAGCAGAAGAGGAGGAGGGGGTTTGGCCACAGATGCCTCGGGAGCGGCCCTGCCAGCGCAGCTCTTCAGCACCTGCAGGAGTTGGAGGATCCTTTCCCCAGCTGCCCTTTTAATGTACAGTCCTGCAGGATTTATGAGAGGGAGCTAAGATAAATAATCTCCAGGTCCCCAAAGCAGCGATTCTTCTGTCGAGCAGATGCAGCAGCTCTTCGCCCCGGCAGGGCTGCCTGGCCCAGAGCCCCCGGCGAGAGGGGCAGCTGCGAGTCCCGGGGAGCAGCCCCGCAGGGACCCTGTCCCGCTGTCAGAGACACTGTCCCACTGCCAGGGACCCTGTCCCTCTGCCACAGACACTGTCCCACTGCCAGGGACCCTGTCCCACCGCCAGGGACCCTGTCCCTCTGCCACAGACAGCAGACAGTTCCTCAGGAGTTGTCATTGCTCCCTCCAGATAGCCATTGGCAGCCTCCCTCTGCCCCACCACATCCCCCTTCAAATTTCATCCATAGTTTTCCTTTGGAGGTTTTTCTTCTTTCATAAAATTGTAGAATTGTTGGGTTGTGAGAGGACCTTGAAAATCACTTAGTTCCATCAGCAGGGACAGCTTACACTAGACCAGGCTGCTCCAAGTGTCATCCAACTCACCTTGAACACCTCCAAGAAGGGGGCAGCCACAGCCTCTCTGGGCAACCTGTGCCAGAGCCTCGCCACCGTCACAATAAAGAATTTTTTCCTAGTATCTAATTTAAACCTACTCTCTTTCAATTTGAACCCGTTCCACCTTGTCCTGTCACTACACGCTCTTGTGAACAGTCTTGTCCCATCTTTACTAAAATCTTTTTTAAAAAAAATAGTTTTTAAATAATTTTTCCTCAGAAGAGTATCTACATACTGCGTAAAGCACTTCTTTTTCATTAAACACAACACTTAGAAGCCCAACACCACAGCATGGCGTGTGAGGCCCTCGAGGCAGGGCAGAACCCCCTCAGCGCACCACAGAGCCCTCGCCTCCGCCCCTCACCTTCCCTCTCTCCCACACGGCCCCTCCGAACTCACCCCTCCTGCTAGCGGAGGCTGCGGACAGCGGGATCGTGGTGTTCCTTAAACAGGTAATATCGAGGAACCATCTCGGCACGGGGAAAGCCTCGGCGTTGGGCCGCCTCCCTCCCCACAGAGGGGCCGCCACGGCCGCGGCCGCTGCTCCCCTCACAGCCGGCGGGATGGCGCCCGCTCCGCCGCGGGACCTCCTTGCGCCTTTGGGTCGGGAGGAGCCCTGCGGTTGTGTGAGTGTGGGGAGCAGAGCGGAACAGAGGGGAAGAGGGTCCCCTCATCCCGTCTGACCCCCGGCCCCTCACAGAGTTGTGTGAGTGTGGGCAGCAGAGGGGAACAGGCACAGCACCTCGCGGGGAGGCAAAAGGCGGCAGTCCGTGTGGGGAGGTAAAACCTGAGGGAAGATACAGCGCTCCCAGGCCTTTTCCCCCAGAAATCCCCAAGTAGCGAGCCGTGGGGTTCTCGGTGCGGGGCAGGAGGCGGGAGGGGGTGTCCCGGTGCCCGTGAGGGGATGGCCGTGGGGCAGGATCCTGGAGGAGAGGGGTGAGGGGGGAACGGCTGCAGAACGCCCGTCCCCAGGGCACACACAGATGGAATACGTGCCCACCGCCTGAAATAAAAGCTCGTTATCCATGGGCTATTTTTGGCACGTGATTAATTCTTCATAGCTGTCAAGCTGCATTTGTACTCCTGTCGCTGTGAAAAATCATAGCTCGGAAAAATCCCATTTCCCCCCGTTTTGTGCAGTATCCTCTGTAATAAGGAAACATGGCTTTTAAGAGAAAAACAGCAAATAAACCCCAACTTCAGCCTGCATACAGACCACACAGGAATACCAAGCACGTGTAAATGCATATTTAGAAATAAAATTACCAACTGAACGTTTTAGACTTCAAGTTTTCATTATTCATACATCTATCTCAGCCTTAAAACTCTTCTATTCTTCTCTTTCCCAAATCCAAGCAAATCACTGGAAGAAAGTTAAATGAAAGCAATGATTGTGTTGCCTCTTTGTGGCCTAAGAAAAGACCAACTTCCCAACTCCCATTTTCACTAAAGGAAATAATAAAATTAGACCCCGTTCCGGGGTCCTGCTCCACACAAGGTGTGGGTTGGATTTTTGGATTATGGGTACCACCCACAGTCAAAAAAATATGTGAGCTTAACCCTGTGGACTTCTGATTATTCCTCAACGTCCCTTTTGGCATCTCTTACTCCTTTAAAAGAAAGAAATTAACTACCATTTTGGTCTGACAGTATCATGTCCAATGTCATAGGTGCTGATGATACCAGGTAAGTGAGGAATCAGGCCTGGGGTTCTCCCCCACCAGTCTCTTACCGAACAATCAAAGACTCTTGGAGCACTTGAGGCTCTTACTGGAGAAGAGTGGTAGTTGTTTTTTGGGGTTTTTTTTCCTGCTGAAAAACACTGTCCCATTTAACGGGCAGATTCAGTGTGCAACTATTTTGAAACAAACTTGGATAAGGGTTTCCTAACTTCACCTGGTCTGTACTATATGCACCTTAAACTGTAGATGGGTCTCCTTTGGCAAAGGCTGCCACTTGCTCAAGAAGCTTAACAGTCTGTGTATCACCCTGACATTTTGGGCCTGATTCTACAGGTGCTAAAATGAGCCTTCACCCCTGCACTCACTGCATCACACTCTCAAGGGATTCAAAGAAGTCTGAGGCACCTGACTTTTCACAGAACTGTAGTCCAAGGGGCAGAAGTTTAAAGGCAGTAGAACAGTTCTCCATAAAACTATACAAATCTGCATATTCTCAGCTTGTTTGGGAGTTTAATAAGCTGGGCTTTTTCACAGAAGACTGGCAGAACTTCCACTGGTATTTGCTGGAGATAGCTAATTGACTTGAGCTGCATTCTGTAGACATTTTACATAGAAATCTATCCCACCAGTCATTTGGAAGGATATTTTATTGCTCAGCTGTATAGCTGATATTCAAAAATGTGTGGGTTTTGCAATTTTTAGGGCCAAGCGTTTACTTTTTCAGGAAGCAATCTTTCCTTCTATGATTAATGATTGTGTTGAATTGTCTAAGGTAGGAAACAACAGCTTGAAATTACTGTCATGTGCTATGGGAAACCAAAGGGAGAGTGTGGAACTAGCTCTCCAGCAGGAAAACAGCTGGTAAAAAATTAAGCCAACTGTGTTTCCAAGTAAATCCTGGAATGCAGTGTGCAAAACAACACGTGTTCAATCAGAAATCCTCAAAAGAAAAGGACCATTTTGTCAAGCAGATGAGCTGCCTCAGATGAAGGACATGATAACCAATAAGAAACTTGTACCTCTGTAGGTCTTCTTTTGCTTGGTTTCTTTATTTTCTATGATTCCAACAGGAGCTGAGAGCACTCAACATCATAAAATAGGGGAGGCTTTAAGGGAGTACAACAGCAGGCGCTGTCTCCAGACTTGAACTAAACAAATTTCTTTAGACACTTAATAGTTTTCTCCTGAGACAGCCCACACTCACTAATCTCTTCTGCATCATTAGTCTCACTCCTGACTCTCAGTGTGAATGAGATACACTGTGAAAAATTCTACCACGTACATTAAACTTCATCCTGTCACGCCATCCTCTGATCATACCTTTGGAGACATTCACCCAACTGCCCCATGGGCAAACAACAGCAAGACAGAAACTTTACCAAAGCTCTGGAAAGCAGACACACAGATTTTATATATATATTTATATATATATTCACAAGAGCAATTGTTTTATCTTAAAACCTTTCTAAAACAGGAATATACTGCAGGCTTTGGCAGTAGAGATAAAATATTACGGGATCCAGCCTTATTTTGTTTTTCTCATCCAAATATACACATTGTTATAACAGAGAAATAACTGCATCCAGAATTATTACTGCTGCTTGATGACCAAAACGCCTCAAACACTGCTCTGCACATGAAACTACTGCAAATATCCATCTACCCTGGCCAACAACAGCTTCTTTTGGGTGGAAGAAAAGAAAAGAGGCATAAACATGGTTCACTTAAAATGCAGTGACAAAAATGGCGTTTGAAGGCCTGTGTTCAGAACAGTCCCACATTGTTATTACAGATGGAAACAGTGAGGGAAGAGAAACAGAAGAAACAAAAGCCAGCTTTTGTGAGTTCCAGAGCAATCCCTTATGATCCTGGGTCCTGTATAAGATGATTTGGAAGCTTTGGAAAGGCATTCAGGGTCTCTCCCAGAATAAGGCACTGGAACTGTCTCCCATGAGCCTGGCCCAGTGCCATGACAGTTTCTGCGTAATGCATTGCACGTTTTGCTAAGTGTTCTCTGTATATCTATAGAGATATAAACACATAGACATATATGTATTTTTCCATATGTTTTCCTGCAAAACAGAAAAATAAAATAAGTTACACAATGGAACACAGAATTCACAGTAAGACAAACTTAGTACCTGTTGACATGTCACACGTGCCCCAGACTAAACCAGAGATGCATTGATTTTGAACATATTCTAAGTCTGCAGAAATAAATTATTTCTTGTTTAACAAAGTTTTCATATAGCCCAGCCAGGAGGGCTAATGTCTGACTTTCCCAGTACCTTCTGCCCTTTTCAAGCCCTGTTATCTTTTAAGCTTATGAGCACTATTCCCAGCAATTCCTTGTGTCATTCTCAGTGACAAAATGTTGATTAGGGACAAAACCATTTTTTTAACCCACTTTTAGAGTTTAGATCTCCAGAAGTAAAGAGCAGTCCTGAACCTCATCATCTTTGAACATAAGATGCTTAAGAGATGCAGTAAATAGAACACTACTGTTATGAAAAAATGCGTTTTCTTCAAATATCATTCTCCCTGTATCTTGTCTTCTGCAGCTGAAAACAGATTTGAGTAGAGAGACTATTCTTTTAATAAGAAATACACCAAGTGTAGCATTGTCTTCCCACTATGAGTGGTCAGTGATTTAAATACTGCTTTGTATTTAAATACAGTTTGTAATCTTAATGACTCATTTAACAGACACCAATGGGTCTAATCTTCCTTTAATTTGTCTAATTTTTTATCTGTTTTCAGCTCACATGTCTTCTGCATCAGCAAGCTTCACTGTTTGTTCTTTGTTTTCCTTTTGAACTAATTGCTTAAAAGGATCATGAAATACCTTTGCATTTTTTGTTATCAGAATTGATAAACAAGGACCTGCATCTTTAACTATTGTGTCTGCTGTGACTATAAGCAGAAGCCAATAAGAACTGTCCATTGCCTCTGATAAAACAGATACATACTGTTTCATTTTACAAAATAATGTATTTTCAACCCTTTTTGATTTGTGATTCCCCATCATGTTTTAGGGAAAGTCTTTGAGTCCAGAGCTCAGACACTCACTTGTTATGCTTCAATCATGTGTGTAAATTGGAATTATTTACACAAGAGTCTGAGAACTGGGGCCTTGATTTAACTCAACTACAGTTGTTACCTCCCACGTGATGGGATTGTGTGAGTTCACATTTTATCTCAGTTCTTCTTCCTCTTCCTCTTCCTCATCTTCCATTTCCTCTTCTGAGTCATCCTTATTTGAACTGTTGCTGAATTCAAGGTTCCCTTCAATGTCCAGTACCTGTAAGTGCTTCAGGTTTTGGAAGGTACTTTCTTTCAGTGCTCCAACTGCAATCTTATTAAACCTTAAACGAACAAAAAGGCACCCCTGTTAAAATAAACCCATTTTTATATACAACACAGAAATGAGGAGACTAAGAGGAAACCATTCTGCAGCTACTCTAACTCTACACTGACCCAAGTTACTCTAAGTTTACTCTGACTCACAACAGCACTCCAGAAGTGCTGACTCCTCTGGATGGGGGAAGAAAAAAAATCATAATATTCAATTCCTCCCCCACAAATTCTTTCTCTTGCTATTCTCCTTTCTCCTCCCCAGAGAGAAAAGGCATCTGCTTCATAGCCCACATTTTAGAGTATAACTGATTTTTCATGACATTCTGTGTCATTCCTTGCCAGTTTAATTCTGCACCTACAAACTCAAAAAAGAAGATCCCTTTAGAAACAAAGCAATAATTTTTCAGCTGTTATTTGAGTTTCCAGGAATACAGATAAACTAATCTGCAGTTTAAGGACCTGTCACATATACTGATCTGTTACTCTTGAACATGCTTAAAATTGTATTCTGTGTACTATTCCATGTATATGTTTATTGTTTCACAGCCCTGCAGTGATTAATGGCCTCCTGTTAAAAATACAACCGAGCCTGGGTGGAGTTGCCTCCTGAATATGTCAGCGAAACTGTTTTGCAAATTCCTTTCTTCTTTATATAGAAATATAGAATGTGGTATGTGGTTTCTGGTTCACATCCAAGCATTCACTAAAATCTCATAAATGTGAGCAGCTGAATAGACAGACTGCTCTAATTTACACCAGACTTTGTAATTTTATTTGCTCGGTATGGAATCATTCATCCATAAAGGTATGCTCCAGAACTATGCAGAACTACAGGGCAGTTTAGTTGCATATAGACAAAATAAGACCATATTTAGTCTTTTGAACACATCCATTGGATCAGCATAATCAAATATTCTGTAGGGATTCATAAATTACTTCTAATTAATATTTTCAATAATATTGCATCAGATTAAAGCTGAATATATTACGGGGACAGATTCACTTCTGGTGGTATAAATCTCTGCTTAAATCAGTTGTTACTGTGAGTTTACATTACATGTAAAACAAGGTCAGTATCTGTCATCTATAAAAACAAAGTCCTCATCCAACTGACAGTGGGAAAAAACCCAGCAAAGCCCCTAAACTGAGTTAAGTAACTGTCACAGTTGTAACTTGTCACTTGTTTCTGACAAAACTACCAAGGGAATGCACACAACTCCAAGATTAGTCACACACACCTCACTGGAGGGGGATTTTGTCAAAATCCAGGGCCAACAGACACAGCTGTACTTGTACAAGGGGATTGTAAACTTTGGCTCACAGCTGAATACTGGAATATGACATCATGTTAAACATTAATTGCCCAGAATTACTGGCATGCCCAGTCCATTCTAATAAACATTGAAAAGACAAGCTCTTTAAGAAGAGCTTTTTATGTGTATCCATGTCTTTTCTGAGCAGATGAATATAGTTTTATCACATACTACTATAAGCCAGAGATGCTTGTTCAGAAAGTAAGGCTTTCAAGTACTTTCTGAAAAGTAAGTAATTATAAGATGGATGAAAAAGGAAAAAATCTTGTGTGTTGAAGTGGAAACTTGACCTTACCTGAGGTAAATCCCCTTTATTTTGGGTGTGGATTCAAAAGCATTCTCTGAAACCGTTGTGATCTTGTTGTTCTGGAGATACAGATATTCCAGAGATTCTGGCAGGCCTAGTGGGATAGATGTCAGCTGGTTGCCAGCCATGTCTAGTGACTGCAAGGAAGAGACAACAAGGGGTCAAATAACTGAATTTAGAAATTAGAAACACTCCAGAAAGAGATTGAAGTTTGAAGTTATATTTATTATAGAATAAACTAATTTAATCTACCTCTAATTTGCATCAAGGTAAGTGTGGCCAAGACAGTTCTACTCTCTCACACTCCTACTGAGCATCCTGATTTCACATGATACGTCATGCTGGTTTGTTTCAGAGTTCCAACATTTCTTTATCTCTGTCCCCAGGCATTAGTCCATGTCTGCTTTAAGTAAATTAAAAACAGGCAGGGTTTCAGATATGCAGGAGAATTCCTTGGCATCTGCTACTGCAAACACTTCTCTGGCTAAGGTTGGTGATAGGTACAGTTACACATGAAACCATCTGGAAATATTCTAACATGGAGAGTGTATGAAGACAGCAGGGCCAAAGGTCGTGATCATTTCTCAGATTAATTTTATGCAAGAGAATGGATCTTTAGAAATGTTTTGTTATCCTGTATCGTAGCATTTTCTTAGCACCAACCTGACACACACTCGTTACACACTATTCAAAGCCACACTTCTGCAAACAATTGTCCTCATTCCAGTGTTTTTATTCCTCACATAATGCCAGTCTGGAAAACAATTATCATAGAACGATCGAATTGTTTAGGTTGGAAAAAGGCTTTAAGATCATGGAGTCCAACTGTTAACCCAGTACTGCCAAGTCCGTTATGTAAATGTCTCGCTTTGCAGTTGCAGAGTCTCCAGTGATTTCCATGGGAACAGTGTGGACTCAAGCATTTACTAAATATATACATGATCAAGGTCTTTATGGGATGGTTATTTGCCAAATTCACTCCAGTGCAATAACTCAGAAACCAACTTAATGATAAAAAAGATTCAGCTGGAAACAACCAACAAGAAGTAATGCTGTTCCAAAGAAAAGCAAGAGCCATAAATACCCCGTTAGTCCAGCAGGATTTTCAGTCTGTGCTATTACCTGCACCGTGTTCAATGGGAGTGGGGTTTGCTGTGGGGATGGCAATGGCTGATTCAGCAGCACCTTACTCTGGCTTGACACTGACTGCAAGGGAGTGACAGTAGAACAAAAGTTCCACGTGGTTTTGAATCAGGACCTTTAAGAAGGAAAGCTCATCATTCCAACCAACTCCAGCTGCCTAACAGGGCTCATGACCCATCTTTGTTTGAAAATAAAACAACCTGCATTTTTTTAAGGTGCTGCAGAAAAACAATCCCAGCAGTCTGTAATTTTCAACAGCATCCTCCTTCCAGACTGCTCTGCACGTTAGATATATTTGCACATGCACACACACTCACACACACACATATCAGTGAGGCACCAAACAAAAGCTAAAGGTATGATTAAAGCCATGGACCAAATCTGCAGCTGATGCAAACAGCTCTGCAGACACTGTTGCTGCATTGCTGATTGACATTTACTGAGAAACAAGCTATTGGTCATTCCCAGACACAACAGACAGGGAAACGTTCGTGTAGATTAACGTCAGGATTGTCTGAAAACACACTGAGGGCCAGTGTGACATATGCTCCATGTCCTTATCCCTGATCTGCTCTGGGATGTGCACACTGTGCCTGTGCAGTGACCTGACCACGTGCATCCCCCATGGCTGCCATATGACACAGGCAATACCTTTCACTGCAGGAAAGGGGCCGTTGCCTAAAAGGAAATGCAGACAAATCCTTCAGCCAGCATAACAATTCTCAAAGGTCATTTTGCTCAGCACAAGTGTGATTGTTCCTGCCGGCCTTATGGTTTGTGTTTAACTTTCTCCAACAATTAAGCAAATGAGAAGGCTGCTGATTGAATCCAGACCTCTGAGCTGCTCCCCAGGTGCCTTAGCCAGCTGAGCTGCTAAATCCTACAGCTTGGCTTGTCTGACTATAAGCTGATGTGGGGGCTTTGAGAATTAAGAGTGTTTTTGTTTATGCATTCCTTCCTCCTGCTGTCTCCATTCAGAGACGATTTTAAATCTTTTGGGAGATGAGCTATTTGAAAGGCCTAATTTCAGTTTTAATGACAACATTCACCGATGTTTTTCTGAAAATACAGGACACTGTCAGGGTTCAGAAACAAAGTTGGCCTGGCCAGCAGTGGAAGGTACCCACCTCTGGCACAACAGCACATCATTACTACTCTAGAAACAGAGTGTGTAGCACTTACAATGCAACCCCAAAACACGAGGACCAAGCACGTTTAGTATTGGTGCTACACAATTTGATTCAGGCAGACAGACGAGGACATCAGCATCACTAAAACAATTATAGAAGGTGATATTTCTACCTGGAGACTGCTGAGTTCTCTCCATGCTCTTGAATAAATTGAATTTACTTTCAGTTTATTGTTGCTCAAATACAGTTCCCGCAGTTTTGTCATCCCAGACAAAGTCCCTTTTGGGACGATGCTTATCTCGTTCTCCTTCAGCTTCAGGACCTGCAAGTTCTTTGGAAAGCCAAAAGGCAGCGTGTGGAGATTGTTTCCAGACAGATCCAGGGACTTCAGCTGCCGCAGTTTGCGGAAGGCCTCCCGATGGATCTGGGCAGTTGTGAGCTTGTTGTAGCTCAGGTTCAGCTCTTCAAGGAAGTAGGTGGTGGCAAAGTCATTCCTGTTAATCTCCGAGATCTGGTTATGAAGGATCATGAGAGTCTTCACTCGCCGGGGCAGCCCACTGGGGATCCTTTCCAGCATGTTGTTGTACAGGTGGACAGTGTGCAGCTTCTTTAAGCCCTGGAAGGCTAATGGGTGAATACCTCGGGCTTTTAATTTGTTATTGTGGAGCAGAAGGTACTCCAGGTTCTTAATTTGGGTCAAGACATCTCTGTCAATCACCTTAATTGCATTCTTCTCCAGGTGGAGGAGGACGATGTTTCGAGGTAAACCACTTGGGATTTGTGAGAGGTTATTGCTGGACAAATCCAGATATTCAAGACTAGACAATTTCCTTGGGAAAGCAGGAAAGAAAACACTCTCCATTTAGATTCTGCAAGGTGAAACAATAACCAGCTTCCTCTAAGATTTTACAGCCTTTGCTTTAGAGCCTTTTTACCCAGCACAGCTCCCACTACTGACTGCCCTTTTCTAACTCATGACATGAGTGATGTGGATACCAAAATAGGGAGCTCGCATTTTGCCATTAGGGATTAGGACTTGGCACTGCCACTGCTCCCCAGCCACACCAGCAGGAGAACATGCCAGAGTGCACAGACACTCAAAATGCCACTGGGCTGAGGCCTGAGATCACTTCTGCAGTCACAGATAGCAACATATGAGCAATTTCAGTGAACAAATACCACAAGGAAGATGCCATGGGAGCACCACCAGAACGCTTTCAGTTTCACAGAAACAAAGCCTGAACACGAGTAGTTTCTGTCTCTCTGAAAGTATATACTGAAACTGAAAGGCAGGTCTGCTTTCTAGATAATGAAACATTACTCCTATGAAAAGCAGAAATGCTAACTCAGTGTCCTAGGCTGAGGTAGTGAACTTCTCCTGACCCTCCAGTATTATGGAAGTGAGTCAGGGCTAGAGCTGCTTTGTGTAAGCTACTGAATCTGGATTCCACGGTCTCAGTTGAAGCTAAATTAAATCCTCAGACCAGCCACTTATACCAACTGGATGTGGATCAATGGTATTATATGCCAGGACTGAGGAACCCGGTATTCCCTTGTATTTCAAGTCAGTCTCTCTGTTCAAATGAGAGTTTTAATCTACTTGACACTACATAACCCATTGCAGATGACTAGAAAGTTTTCAGGAAACATGAGAACTAATGTGTTACAGACATTACTTACTGGTTGCTGCACTGCTATTCCAGCTATCCAGGCATGTTCTGAATGAATAAATGTAATCTTTAGGTAAAACATTTCATTGCTACAAATTTGTAAAGTTTCCCCAGGATGGGAATATCTTAACAGAAATTATAAGTCCAACATGACCTGGAGGTGGACTCAACACAGATACAGTAAACTTCTAAGGCACGTTTCTGGGAATGGGAAGGGGAAAAGGAAAGCACAGTTTGGTACATTTTCATGTCTGGAGATCAGGAGAGTTTAGAAGTAAATTATGTGCAGGACCAGTTGTGTGGTCTGGATTTTCAGGTAGAACAAGGGCAGCATTCAGTGCAAGCAGAGAAAAAAATGTTGAATTTTTGAAGTGCTAAGTCCCAGGCTTAATCTAGGACAGCCAGAGGCTATTGCTGTTGCACCAGTTGGTAGCAATGCTTTTGCAGCCATGTGGCTCTTGGGAAGCACCATTGCACCCCTGCCTGCTCCAGCAGCCACTTGCACTGGGGTACAGCTGGGCCAGGGCAGGTCACAGCTCTGTGTCTGTGGCTGCTTTCAAGCCACCTTCACAGAAGCACACAAGTGGCACCAGAGAAGATGAAGGTGTGGCTTTAATGCCCAGTGAAGTGCCCTAGAAACGGGAAAGTCCCAGGTAATCTCACTTTTGACGGTTTTGGAAGAACAGAGAGTGGTTTTCGGTGTTGTTCCGGGTGGCTTTTCCCAGAAGGCACTTAGCACCTGGTGTGTCTGGGTCTGTGGCAGGCAGGGGTGGTGCAGTCTGATGTTCAGTTTCTGTCTTTTGTATGAAACTATTCTGCAACCACTCACCCAGACCTTTGCTTTTGAATGGCAGCATCTGCATCTCAGACTAAACAGTGAACTGCACAACATCATCCAGCTTTCAATAACTTTACTTTGTACTGTGTTCTTTGTTCAGTAGGTGCACAACTGTCCCAGAGGGGGCAGACAGACACAGAGGTATAAACTGCACATGTCAGTCTCACCAGAAAGTTCCGTTGTCCATTCCCTCATTAGACAAGTAGTTGTTCTGCAGGTACAGCTCCCGCAGACCGGCGAGTTCGCTGAAGGCTCCTTTGGGAATCTTCTCCAGCTTGTTGCTCTAGAGTCACCAGAAGCACAAAGCACAGTATTTGGCATGAACACAACATTTGGGTTCTGTTCAACTAACACAGGCAATTAAACTTCAAAAAGTCTAGACGTAAAATACTTAGGGGGCATTATAATGTGATGGACAGACTGGATCTGATTCATTTGCCAACTAATATAAAAGTAGAAACCAACACAGAGAAATTTGGCTGAGTGTCTCAAGGAATAGTAAAAGGAAAAAAATCACATCTAAAGTACACCTTTCAGACACTTTTGGTCCACTATTGGCTGCTTCTCATTTCTCATTGTTCTGGTTTTTTTTCCCCAGACAAAATATCAATATAAATGTTACTACTGACAGATGGTGCACTTGCAAATAAAACACTCATTTCTCTGCTCGTCTCCTCTGCCCTTAACACAGCTGGGGATAGCAGGGAAGGAGTTGAGTTCAAGTGTAATCCTCAAAATGTGAGACCCCTTTGGGAGATAATGATTATCTCTATGTGTCAAAAAATGCAGGGGACAAGTAAGTTCATACTTCAGAGAGAAATCCCAGCAATTTAAAGGACTGGACTGGTTGCGTTTACTTTTCTTCAAGCTGGAGAAGCCTGTTGTCTAGAAGACTTTAACAGGAATTCTGGTGAAACCTTCAAGGGAAAAGAGAGCTGGGAGGCAGCACAGAGCTGCTTCAGTCCAGGGCTGATAACAGACTCCAGTCTCTGCACATCCAAGGAGCTGTCAACACTCGGAGCAAGCGGACCCAGGACTCCCCACCGCTGTGGCTCTCCCATTGCTAAGGCTCGGAACTCCAGCTCAGACATGATGAAGTGTTTTTATCAGAATCAGATGACATGGAATTAAAAATGCTGGAGAGTAGTTAATAGCACAACTCTGCTATTGCACTCCTGCTGGAGGAGTTGTAGCAGTAGAGAAAGCCTGATCCAAACTGAGTTGCCAGTTCAGTAGCCAGCAGCAGACACTGATGCTGGGAAAGAGTGGTCTGTGTGAAACGTGGCAGTGAGCAGAGCCAGTGCAGAGTGGGTGAGCAGCTGTCAGGAGAAGGGGCACCAGTGGCAAACTGAAGTGGGAGGCCATGGAGACATGGCCATGGAGTGAGGCACTTCCTGCTCTAATGCACTCATATCGTTGTGTGCAGGGAGGAGACCACCAGTGCAACCACACAGGAATTTCAGTACATCCCCCTGGAAACACAGAGAGGCATTTCTGCCCCCTGTGAGCATGCTGGTGATTTGCAAAAACACACTGTTGCTTATGGACAAAAAAAGGAAGGACATGGGGACAGCTACTGCTGAGAATAAAGCAGGCAAGACTTAAAGTGGTCCTGGGGATGTTTCCAGGTGCACTGGGATGCCTCGGCTGTGTGGTGTGAAACCTACAAACACAATACTTTGTCACAGTTCTAAAGGATTACAAAACTTTGTTGTCATTACCTGTAAGTGTAATTTATATAGTGCTGGAGGGAGATTCTTTGGAACGTACTTCAAGAAATTGCTGGACATGATGAGTATCTCCACATTTTTAGAGCCATTGAACATATTGTCAGGTAACCCAGCATCTGAAAGTTTGTTGTTATGGAGATACACAGATCTGTGGGAAGGAAATAAAATATGAAGTTCAACAGAGAGGGAGATCTGGAGTTTTTCTTTACTCAGAGAAAGCTAGTTTAAAACTTAATTTCAATCTTTTTGTCTTTCCTTGAGATAATTAGATTTGTTTTTAAAATGTGCCCTTTAATTTAGCAAGAGATCCAGATGCAAAACCAATGGTTGGTCCCAACACTCTCTGAAAGTCAGGTCTATTCAAAATCCAAACCTGCACATGAATGCACATTTCACAAGTGGCCTTATCTCCTTAACAAGAAACTGAGGGCAAGCCTGGGACTGTGCTTAGAAACACAGACTGCCAGGGTGGGGGCCGCACTCAGAGGGTTACAATTCATCTCTGTTTAACAGATATGTCCCCAGTTTTAACTTCTGTTTGGGATTGAGTCTGGGCTGCTTGGGCTTGCAAAATCAACCTGAAGATCTCATAAGAAAGAACCATCTCTTAACCCTCCATTCTTTCTGCTCCCATGAAGGCTGCAAATACCCCAGGAAACAGTTTCTCTCCTTCTCCTAGAACTCAGAATAGGATACTGGCAGAAAGACAACAGATTGACTCAGTCTGGCAGATTTAGTTTTTAAGGAGCCATTGGGATCGAGAGACAGAGTTTCTTATTTTTCCTTTGCCCTTCTTACTTTCAACCTTTAATATTCACAAAACAGTTTCTCTGAACAGATTTTCAAAAACTGACTTATTCTTACACAGGTTTCTATTCTGTACAAAGCAATGTATCTCTCTGGAGTTATTCCTGCTTTTCACTGGCTTAATTGCTAAATGAATTCATAAGACCTGTTTTTAACAAAAAAATTAATAGGCTTTCAGTGACTTTGATTACCTCTTTCTTTCCTGTGTTTACCCCTAGATGCAGCAGGCAGCTAAATTTGTAGAGACAGGTTAAAAATGCAAAAGCATCAAAGTGTGCTTTTTTAACTTGTTCTTGGATTCTCTACCAGTTGCAGAGAACTTGGCAACATCTTTCTAGAAGGAAGGAAAGGCTCAGTATGGAAATACAATTGTGTGATCACACACTCCAGGGAGTTCAGAGCTACACTGGAAGTATTGTTTATCCTGCATGGTCAGCTGTACTTTTAACTCACAAATATTTGCCTTTCTGAAAAACTTACTCTCCAAATAATCAGTCTGAGATCATGAACTCTGCTGGGGGCAAACAAAACAACTGAAAAAACTGTGTTGGGATTTTATATGAGTGATCTTGGAAATCAATCAGTTCTTATTCTGATTAAAATTAGTGTTGGTATAGAAGAGTGAAAATCACTTCAGAAGAGTCAATAATTTTAACATGGAATCAAAACACAGCAGCATCTGCACCTCAGGTTAAGGAAGAAAACATGTACAAATCTAGCTTCTTTCATCAGGAGATATTGCCAGAAATCTGTGAGTGACTCAGCCCTTTCAGCTTCCAAGAGCCTAAGGGACCAAAGGCCCAGGCAGTGCAGAGCAGCTCCAGCTCTCAATGAATTCAGTGGGAATGGAGAGTTCTTCAGTTCATCACAAGACTGGGCTGTAGGGGCTCAGCTGGGTCAGCTGGAATTAGCTGCTTCCAAACCTGGCTGTGTGAAGTGCTCCCAACAGAGTCTGGGATGTCTTTGCATGATCTGGATGGTGCAGTTTGGATGCTGCAGATTACTCCAAACCCCTCTGGAAAAGCCCCATAGCTCACAGCAGGTGGCCTGTGTGCCTCTGAGTTTGAAATGGATGTGCTGCTGTGGATCCAGATGAGAAAACCACAGCTTGAACCTAGCAGAGACCTTTGGCAGCAGGTCTGAGGTATGAACACTTCTGAAGGCACTGAAGTGCTTACCTTTAATAGAACTGAGTTATACTGCACTGACTACTGTACTCTCCACCTGACTGTACTTTTAAAAACTAATGGATATCATAAAACTAGAGATTTCTAAACAGCTAATCTCCATTTTGAGAAACCTGATCAGTTCTATTCAACTCCTGATACACAAATAAAATGGGGACAATTTCATTTTATATTTGCAGAAGTGTCTGGCAGCTAACAAAAGCCCTTGGAATGTGTTTGTTTGGTCTTTCATGCTGAGAATAACAAACAGCTTCTTTCCAGAAACACAAGTGGGCAATAATATAGTTTAGCCAGATTATTTCTTATCACCCACCAACTGCATCCAAGCAGTGGCAGAACACCAGTATTGTTTTACTTCCCAGTCCCTTACCTCAAGTTTGGTTTCTGTCCAAATGTGAGCCCATATATCTTAGTGAGATAATTGGCTGCAAAATCTGCACTGATCAAGGTATTTGGTAGGAATTTCGGAGCCACTGTTAGCTGTAAAAGAAACATACAGGGGAGTTCCAATGAAATGCAGCAAATGTTTTAACCACGTATTAGAGCAGCAGCAAAACACTTGCAAATTTATCTACCCTAAACAGGCAAAGATAAATTAAACTGAATGTAGAGTGCATGAACAAAAACAAATTGTCCTCACTCAGTAATCTCTCCAGGAAGGAGACAGACTTTTGCTCTAAGATATGAAAATGTTTGTTTTGGTTGGAAAGGTCCTGTCTCTTTTTGGTGGATGAAATCAAGAAATTGTTATTCAGAGAGCAAACACTTTGCTTATTATTGTTCCTAATTCCTCAGTCTGCTGTGCCAAAAAACTCCAACCCCCCTCACAGTGACCTGCTGCTTATTCTCTGACGAAAGTGTATTGTGAAGGGGAAGTGTCACTTCACACATCTGCTCCACTGCATCCATTTATGATGATGTCTGCAAGGGGGATTCAGGCTCCCAGAGAACGAGGATACTTCTGAGCCAAATGATGGAATATCAAATGGCACTTCAGAGCAAAGACCTCCTGTACAGCGATACTTTGTTCAATAAACAAGTGATGTATCAGGAAATACAGAAAGGCCCAGTTGACAACAGGTATAGGATTGAATGTTTGCTCTTGGTCTGTTGCTATTTTTATCAGTGATTTTAAAACCTAACATCTGCATCTGAACAAATTGGTGGAGTGAAAAGCAATGATCAAAAAAAGCTCAGTTTTAGAGGACATCCAGATAATACAACAGCCAGGTTCACTGAGTGGCTGTTAACTGCAAAGTCATTCACCTACAAACCAGGAATACAGGTCACAATCCAGGCTGGATGGAGGACAGTGTTCTGGGAAGCACAAACCCAGAAGCTTTATGCATCAAGATAAGCCCTTGGGAAATGAATTATTAACACAATTCTGTAACAGATGATCCTGGAGTAGAGAAGAGACTGAACTGCGGTCAGCAGGTGCAGCCACCCTGGTTCCAGGTGTTCACTGCAGTACTGAGACCACTCAGTGCTTTATGTGCACTCCAAAGGGCTCTTTCCTAGGGAGACATGGAGTTCTTTGAGATCAGGGTGGGAAGCTGGGGCAGTGGAAGAGATCTGCCTTCCAGCCTCAAGTTGATGGAATCTGTGATCTTCCTCACAGCTCTGTTGTGTGAAACAGAACCTGGTCCTTTCAGCCAACAAGGCACAGCAAGACTCACATGATTAGAAACCATATTTTTCAGACTTTTATTACCATAAAACTGCACTTGGTTATGAATAATAGTGTAAAACCAAAAATATTTAAACTATGAACACTGTGTGAAAGAAGAGAGACTTTATTGGGGAACTGCCTAACCCAAGCCTTAAACTATGTATTTATCTAAAGAGTGCAAGAGTGCCCACACCCCTCTCTGCTGGTATGTCAAGTGTGCATTGATGAACTCCATCCATGAACTTTCAATTTACTGGACTCATAAAACAGTCTTTTTTTTTAAAAAAAAAGAATCCATTATTTACTGTTCTTCATTTTCAGCTGTCCCCAAACCTCCATCCTTAGCCTGTCTTCAACATTTAATGGTCACAAACACAAAAAAAGATCTTTCCCACAAATCACACTCCTATCAGTGTTTCCAGATGGTTTGTGAGCACTGGAATGAGGCATTCTGCATATTACTGCAGTTGCTCTTGGCTTTGGTGGTAATCTCTCACCTCCTGATCTGGGAGATACGATTTCAGGGAACTGGATAAAAGCACTCATCTCTGACTGAGAATGTCTGACAGTGCCTCACAAAGAAATAAATCTCTACCATGACATAATAATGACAATTCAGACACAGGAAACAAAACTTAAAGCATTTTCATACACGGTGGTACATTAAAGCTTTTCTCCAGTCAATTAGGTCATAACTTTTATACAAAACAAGGGGCATGGCTCAGACATGTGAAATGAGAGACATCAGAACCACAAGAAAGAGGAAAGAGATGTTTAATCCAAAAAGAGTTTTCACTTGCTCAGGACTTTGTTTTGGCATTTCAGCACTTGGTCATGAGACTGATTTTCACTGATTACCTGCTTGAAGGATTCATGCTGGATTGTTTTAAGTGTTAGCAAAAATAAAGTGGACTTGAATAGCATTGTCTAATTTATTGCCTAATAAGAAACAATCTGCATTTCTCTAGCTGCAATTTTCTTTCAACTTTCTTTCACCTCCTTTCCATATGCCAGAGAGTGTTTCTCCATTGTTAACTAATGAATTCAGAAGGTTAATACAAAAGTCATTACCAGTTTTGAAACCATTTTTCTTGCTTGGATCAAGCTTTGATAAAAACAGAAGTACTGGCTTGGGGTGAATCCCATATCACTTTGAGGATATGGAGAAGTGTAAACCTTCTGTCCCCAAAATCACCAGCTAATAGTAAATAATGACAGCTCAGGATCTGGTTTGGTGGAACCATTTCTCTTATTAACAAGGTTTACTGTGCACTCTTTATGAGAGACACAAACCATGAGAGTGGGGTGAAAAATCAAAAAGGAAACTACAGCATCCGCTTTTACCTGAAGTACTTGTTATTCACAGGCCACAGGAGGCTTTTAGTCTCTGACATTTCTTTTCTCTGACCAGCTATGCCAGTTTAATGAAAGATGATTTAGCTGCATCTGAGGGGATCACAATGGAAGATAAAGCAGCATTAAGATAATCCATAAAACTAGGAGCAAACTACCAGCAAATCCCTGCTCCCCTCCAGACACCACAGTAACTTGATCCACAGTGTTTCCTGCTGCAGAGGAGATGCAGTTTGAAGCCAATCTGGTTTGTCCTGGCTTGTGATTTATAAAGAAATGTGTTATTTTTGTGGGTCCACAACTTCTCACTATAACTACTTCTGACATTCGCTGATGTTTGCAATTTCTTTTAGGATTCTTTTCTCTCTGCAGCAAAGCCAGAAAAACCAAACACTTTGTTTTGTTACACAGGGAAAATCAGAGTGCAAGGTTCTGGAATATTAGTCAGAGTCTGGCTTGTTCCTTTGTATGGAGTTATTAACTGCCAAGATTGCTACATGGAAATGGTGCTTGAAGGAGAGAAAAGAACACAATGTGACTGTACTGAGGAATGGGTTCTATTCTCAATCACTCCATACATTTCTGTATGGAGTGATTCTGGATGTGTCTTGGCCTGACTGAAACCTGAATGCGGCCACATGTATTTAATCAGGACATCAAACAGTCCCAGATTTTAAGAGGATAATAAAATATACATACAGACATGCAGAGAGAGAGAGAGGGTGGGATGGAAGGGCAGGATTTTTGTAGACAAAGAAGCTCTGCCTGATGTTTTAATTTATATTCTTCTGTGGATCCGAGTTTCTTCTGTAGCAAATATTTGTGGACAATCACTGGGGATAAAGAAAGCCATAACGGGAACCACCCAGATGCAAGGGTATATGAGAAGCTATTTCATTTCCTAGCCTTGGCAGGAAAGATGTGCTTCTGTCAAGACATCCAGGCTGGGTCACTAATAGGAAAGCACCTTGAATCCTCTCCATCAAAAAAGAAATTCAGCTCCTACCACTGTGGCTAAAAGAATAAATTAATGGCACAGTTTCCCTATGTGGGGGTATATCCCCATATCAAACCTAATGGGACTCAGGGAAAACTGGGATAGCTTTTTACAGATCTTGATAGCTCAAACACAGGCACTAGGATGTGTTTGTTCACAAATTTTTCAACCAGCTTCGTCTGATAAGGCAGCATCTCACATCCTTACCCCACATACAGGCAGGAACCAAATCTGCATGCAGCTGATCCAAGGCCTGCTGAAGACAGTGGTAATTGATGCATGCAGGGGCTCTCTGTAGCTCCCTACACAAGGGAAACCTTCCACCAGGTGCACAAATAAACAGGTGTTCAAAATATGCCTGCATGTGTAGCCTCTAAACTTTTCACGTACTGTTTTGACCTTAGATGAACCTGTATAAGAATATCACTTTGGCACAGTTTTACTTATGTAGTACATGTATTTTTTAAAAATTGACAACTTGCCCATTTAATTTTCAGAACCCAATTAGAAAAGAGCTCTGAAAGGCTTCAGAGCCTCTTACCTTGTTGTTTGCCAGGTACAGGTAATTCAGGTTCTCCAGATGCTCAAATGCTTCCTCTGGCAACCCTTAAAAACAGGAATAACTAATCAGTGACATCAGCACCTCACTGCCTTTCTGAGTGAAAATGCCAGAGGGCAGCTTTCCTCTCAGTATCTTTCATGTGAGATTGAAATACCTTTTAATGCCACTGAAACAATCTGATTCAGACCTATTGTTGTCTCTTCTTTTTTAATTGGAGAAAAACCCAAACCCACAAGTCAAACCAAACAATACACACTGTTAAGAGCAATGGAGTGCTATTTAAAATCCTGATCACACAAGGCTTGTGGCCAAGCCCACTGGCAAGGGTCAGGTACAGGGCTGTGCAGATCTGCTCTGTGGCTGATTATCGGTGCTTGCAGAAACCACAGCTGAGAATTTTCTCCTGTAACTTGCTTATGATCCTGCAAATCTTTTTTCTTGCAAGGATATAATCTAAGGTTGTTTAATGATCAGCTCAATCTGATATATGATTATATTGCCAAAATAACCCCAGTTCCTGCATGTCACAACCCTTCTCTTGCTCTGCTCCCCCACAATACAGATATCCAAACATTAACCAGCTCAGAGAGCTGATCCAACTCAGGGCTTATCCTCCCCCAATAATTATTAATTTTCAGCTGAGGCACTCCACACCCAGCTGATCACACAAGCACAATTGCTGTCACAATGAAAAGTCTGCAAGTAACACTTTCACCTGGCACTTAGATAACCATGAGTCAAAGGTGAAGCTATTTCCCATGTCAAAACACATGGGAAACTCAGGGCTGCACTAAAGATTGTGAAAGAAACATGAAGGTCAAAGGCTGGATGTATTAAGCACAGTTTTCCCTGTGCTGTGTAAGATTGCTGTGCCTTGGGGCCCATGTATAATATGCCACATTCTTCATAAACTTTGCTCACTAACATTGCAATAAAGATAAAAAGAGCATTCAGATCAACTGGGTGACACATAAATTAATAATAATTACACCTTTGGTATCAAATATCCTCCTCTCTTACTGTTTACTCTAATTCCTCTGTTTCTTTTGCTTTCCTTACTAACCCCTTGTCAAGTTTCTCTAATAAGCATAAGACCAAGCCAGCAAAACCTGCCTACAAAAATCAAAATGATTTGAGAAGGGTAGAAATGTTAGAAATGTCCTTATTTGCAACATGTATATAAATGCATACCAAATTTGACAAGGACAAAACTGGACCAAACTGTCCTGACTGACTAGACTGAACTAGAAAGGTCATTCAGGAGGAAATCATTCAGCATGTGGACGTTTCTGGTTCTCAAGTGCATTGCATGGAAGTGCCTGTGGGACCAGAGGGAGTTTCCTGGATGAGGAGATCTCACGCCACAGTACACGAGCTGCTGCCAGGTCTCCTCCACTGGTTCAGCAGGGCTGCATTCTTCCACACTGAGTATTGTGTTTGGGATGATAAAGTGTCTCCATGATCTGTGTGATGGCCAGAGGAGCGAGGCTCACAGCAAACCACCCCAACCAAGGCAATCCATCACCCTGGCTTTCCTTATCAGCTGTCACTGGCCTCATTGCACACGCTGGTGTTCTGGAGGCACAGGCTCTGTCCACCCCGTGGCTCACCTTTTGAAGTCAGCCTGTTGTTTTGCAAATTGAGAGTTTCCAGTCTATAAAGACGAGCAAGTTCTTCTGGAAAGATTTCTTCTATTTGGTTATTCTAAGAAAATGGAGAGTATTAATCATCAGCAAAGTAATCCAAGAAGGATCCCAGTAAACCCAGACTGTGAACTTCAGTAAAATCTGGACGTGAACCCACCATGTCAAATCCTTGTCAAGACTTCTCTCAGTAATGAGCCAAACTCAGATCTCAAACCGAAAACATCCAAACCCAGCAGCATTTGAAAGCCTGACTTCTGCTCATCTCCAGGAATATCCAGCTTATGCACCAGTAGCACACAAAGAGTGTGATCGTGCCTGGCAAGGACCACAATCCAATCCTACAGTCTGCCACAGCCAAACCTTGTAGCTGCACCAAAGCACTTGCTGCAGGGCTGGCATGGTGGATTTCCAGGTTTATGGCTTCTGTTATTCATGGGTTGTTTTAAAAGTCACTTGTCATGAGCAGGGAGTGTCACACTGGGTTCACTTTCACTGGTTGTGCTGTCAGGGGTGACTGCCATCAGATTTTCATTAACATGCTGACCAACATTCTGACCATTAATGAGTGGTTCTGGTTTCAGCATCCAGGGGACCAGTCAAGGACCCACTGTGCTGGAAGCCAGGCCAGTACACAGAAAGTGACAGCTGGAGCTCCAAAAAGCTTCTTTTCTTTTGGCAGCAGAGGCAGAGCCATGGCTAGCACACGCCTGGGACAGATCTGCTGAGGAAGGTGCCAGCTTACATTACAGTTTTTCTAACTGAAAAGCTCCAAACAAAATCTGCATTTCATCCATTGGACAGAATCGACAGATGGGAGCAATAAAGCAAAAGCAGTTGGGGAAGGGCCAGGCATTGAAAACCTGAACTACTGCCACTGCTCCGAGGAGGCACGGCCACAGGGCTGCCATGCTCCGGCCCATCAGGTGTCAGAGCACTGGCAGGGAAAGGACACCTGCCCAAATGCTGCTCACAGGGATCAATTAACTAACAGCTGGCAGTCTAGGACATCCCAATTCTTCTTCCTGAAGCTGGAATCTCACATCTTACATGTCCTTTTCGTGACAAGACATGAGGTATGTGGTGCAGGGCATCAGTGTCCCAGCCACAGGCAGTGCCACTCGGGGTGAGGGGTGGCAATGGCCTTGTCACACCTGCTCCCTGCTGAGTCCATGTGCTGCAGGGAGAGGTGGGACACGGGCTGGCCCTGCCTCTGGCCTGGCTCACAGTGTCTGAACTAACACGCCGTGGTGCCCAAAAAACTCTCTGTCATTTAACTCATCTTCTTCAGAGACACCTCAAAACGAAAGGCCTCTACCAGAAATTTGGGCCGGCCAAAGGAGAAAGAATAAATCGTTGGTTTGAACAAAAATTCTTCTAATGGAGCTGTGAGAGAATGTGGAGCACCTTTCCCCCTCCCTGGATCTGAGGGCAGAGGATGCCGAGAACCGGGCGCATCTGTGGAGCTCAGAGCCGGGCCCGCTGCACCTGCTGCTCCCGCCGGGAGCCGAGGGGCGCTGAGGGAAGGCGCGGGGTTCGGGGCAGGGATGGGAGCACGGGGGGCGGTGGGTGCCCTTACCTGCAGGGAGAGGTGGTTGGTCAGCTCGGGCAGCAGCAGCGGGAACTCCTTCAGGTCGATGCCGCCGCAGTCCACGACGCCCTCCTGGGTGCAGCCGCAGTCGCGGGGGCAGGCGGGGCCGGGCCC